>JANHMN010000010.1:27633879-27655406 GCA_030674055.1 Rhabdomys pumilio | reverse complement strand
AGATACAGATACAGATACAGATACAGATACAGATACAGATACAGATATTCCTCCTTGAATTCTTCTCAGAAACTTTTCTAATTCTCTACCCACTCCTCCTCTTCCAGATCCTCTTTCTCCTCTTTCTCTTTCTACTCCTCCTTCCTCTCCTTTTCTTCCCCATTCCTTCTCTCAAACTACTGAAACTTCTCCTGGTCATGAGGAATACCATAGAAAGTGATTAATATACCAAGAAGAAAACTGACTTCCCTTCACTCACCAGAAATCAAATGCCTATAGCAACTTAACCAGGAATGGGATTTCATGCCTTCATGGCCATCTATGCTTCTTTATCATGGAATTCAGTCTTGCTTGAAATTGTGCAAATCTTGGGCATGTTGTCCCAAACTCTGTAAGTTCATATGAACAGCTGCCCTATTATTTCTGCAAACCACTATTTCCTAGAAGGTATCTACTACCTCTGGCTCTTAAAATCTTTCCATTTCCTCTTCTGCATAGATTCATGAGCCTTGAGAGCAAGAGTGTAATATAAATAGTCCCTCTGGCACTTAATGTTCCAATTTATCTTTGTTTTTAAAACTTGATCACCTGTGGGTGTCTCTGTTAATTTGCCATATCCTGCAAGAAGCTTCTCTAACAAAGGTTGATCAACGTACTTGATCTGTGTCTATAACAATATGTTATTAGGGGTCATTTTATTATTATGTTCCTCTAGGAGAATAATGGTAGTAAGCTTGAGAGGCTCCAGGGCTAAGCTAGAACATAGACCATATTGGTGAAGACACAAAAACTTAGGACACCCAACTTGGAACCAATCTGGAATGACCCAGAATATTCTTTGCCGACTAGTTCTTATAATACCAGAAGATGCTATCTGGCCTGCAAAGATAGGAAACAATCAGTAGTCACAAATTGTATTAATCCCACAAATAACAATGACCATTCAAACTAGATATACCCAGGGCAACAGTGTAATACTTTTATCTTAGTGGTAAACTATAGTTTCTCATTTGGACATAAATAGGCCAATGCAATAAGAGGGAATTTATGCCATAAGCCTAGCCAGCTAACTATGGTTGGATAGGTCATAAATCCTAGGGGAAGACGTTACACTGTTCATTTACTATATCAGTATAATTCCTAGCTATAGTCTCAATATTTGCCATTATACTCACAGATAAGTGAAGCTCTTGCCCCTCAGCAAGAAGTTATAGAAATACAGTCATAATGCACTAAAATCTCAGAAAATATAAAAACTAAATGAAATATCAAAGGCACTGCTTTAATGCCCATCTGTCGCTAAGCAATCTAGACTATCTCTGAATATCTTGCTTCTCACCAACAGTTCTGTCCCACACTCAACTTCTTTGAGCTGCTTCCCCATATAGGGAGAACAAGCTCCCTTTCACTCACTCCACCAACCAGCTTCAGAGTTGGAAGTCTCTGGGGGACACAGCATTTTAGTGTCGATTTCGTTCCCAGCACGTTAACAGGCACTGGACATAATTCTGGCAATATTTATACAACCTCAAAGCAATAAAAAAAATCTCACATAAAAATTTTTTTTCCATATTTTTTCTGTTTCTACCTCTAAAACTCTGAAGAGAAATCTTCTAAAGTCATTATAGCTGTAATTGCCTGTAAGTTATTTTTAACTTATTTACATTCAATTTCTAGAACCACTCTCTAAAAGATTATCCTCTCTATCCATCCTTCCCATCTCCAATCTTCATTCTGTCACCTCTGTTAACTGTGGTGGATATGCTTACTATTTACATAAAGTCCACATCCCAAACATTACAGCATTTCAAGGAAACCCAGAAGGCTTTGTGCACTTCTTTTTTTTTTTTTTTTAAGCTTTCATATACTTGGCTGCAGCTCATATATATTAACTGCTGCTGACACTTCTATTGAATTTAGAAGCACTAACATCATCTTCAGTTATTATTATTGACTTGGAGGTTAGGAAGGATATAGTTGAATTTAAGAACTATAACCCTGCTCTGGGGTCACCAATTAAATTTTATGACTTACCTTATGAAAAGCTGAAGTCAAAAGAGGTATAGAATAACTTTTTCTCCCTTCTGGTTGCAATATAATTTATGAACAACCATCAGGATTTGCTCAAAGTATTGCCACAATGTAAGAGATTGCTTTGAAGGGCCTGGGCGGCAGTGCTGGATGGAATCTGACCTAGATTCACAAGAGAAGCAAGTCTCCCAGCTCTCTTCTCCTTCCCAGACAAACAGTGTTCCAATTCTCAAGCACAGAAAGCAGTCAAAATACGTGACCTTTCCTGTGAACGACATTCGCTAAGCCGCAATTGACAGAGAATTACCTCTCACCTTGCAGAAAGTCACACTTGAGGTTACCTTTGGGACAGTGTAAGGACTGGTACCCTTCTGCTTCCGTGCTCTATTCGGCATTTTCCTCTGAGTGATGTATCCATCCGGCATGTGCTCTGCTCCCATAACTCAAAGCGGCCATCCCCCGCGAAAGATCAACGATGGCAACCATCAGAAATTTGCTGCTTTGGGAGAGAATTGCCAGCCTGAAGGCGGGTCAGGGACTGAGGGACACGGATGAAAGTCTGAAGGTTTTGCCCTCATCTGTCTAACAAATAGGAATCAAATGATGTTCATTTACCACATATGGGTATCTTTATGCAGAGGTTATTATGTATTTAAATCACTGCAGGTCATCTCATATCAATTGTACCTAAAAATAATTCACTGTAATGTGTTTTCTTTTATTAAACATTAGCTTGTAATCATTCCTCATATATCTCCTCCCTAGAACATTACATGTTTTATCTGTAAAGCTTTCCTGCCCTCTGTGATTGGGTCTTTATATGTGTTTTTCTAGTATATTTGTATGTTTCTGTGAGTCCAGTCAAATAGTCTTTACTTATTTGTTTTAATTCTTTTTCCATCTTAATGGCAAATCCTCTCTATTATAGTAAGAAAATATTAAACACATGTAATTAAAGAATGACTTTCTGACTTATTCCTGTTCTTTCAAGCTACTTTAAACTCAACTTTTATGCATAGAGTTTTGCAACAAATATAAGTGTGATACAATTTTATTTATGTGTCCTTGTCATACAAAGGTCTATGATTTGAGTTCATGGATATATTTGCATATTTAATTGCATTTATGTAGATTCCTTCTTCAGATGGTCTAAGTAGGTCAGAATATGCTAATAACACTCATAGAATCATAGTTAAATGTTAGGAGAAGTGAAAAGTAACAGTCTTCAGGAAGGGGCTGGAAAGCTGGCTTAGCAAGGAAGACATGGAAATCTGGCAGAAGATCTGAGCTTAGTTCCCAGCATTCATAGTTGGTGGCTTACAATTGCCTTTAATTTTAGCTTGATAGGATCCACCATCTTCTTCTAGCCTCTGAGGGTACTGCATAGACACGTAGGACTTTGTTAAAATGTTAGATAGAAAAACCACGCTTCCAGTTCTAAGAAATGTGCTAGTATAGACTTTCATAATGGAAAATATTTATAATGTATTATATGCAAATTCATATTTCTTTCAGAGCAATGATGATTCTAAAACCTTGAATTTTTGGAATGCACATAAAAAGAAGCTAGACAAATACTCCACACATTTAATTAATGTTGAGAAAGGCTAAAACGTCTAGAATTTTCTTGATAATACTTGAACTCCTATGCACTAGAGAGCATCCATAAGTGAGAGTCAGACAAGACCACAGAACATAATGAGGAATTAGATTACATTTATGATCACAGCTGTATTAAAAGAGTGGAGATCCCCTCCCTGAAAGGTTCTTGGTGTGCTTAGCTCTCAGTTTTGGCAGATTCATTAAGAGGTATCTATAAAAATAGGAGGAAAAGGTCCCAAGAGCAGAAAAAAAAAAGCTATCAGCATTTTTCACAAATGCATTACAAACCCTTAATACCCATAACAATTAATGTAGCTATAGAAGCAGTACCATCCTCATAATTCTGATTCAACATTATTTTGAAACATATCCCATCTCAAATTGTTTGGTGGAGGTGTTTTTGGAATTTAATAAAATAACTAGCAATATTCTAAATCTTAGAAATCCTTTATGCATTACAAAACCAATAAATACAAATCTCTATGATATTTTCAGTACTGTAAGCTTAACCAACACTTAATAGTAAAATATGGACTGTGTATTATTTTGTTTTTATAACTTAATAATTAAATTTTAATTTATCTTGCATTTTGGTATTACTGGACAATGAATTTGAAGAAAGGGCCCTGAAGTTGCATTTGAGTGGGTCTTTATGTTTTTGATACTTAAAAGGTTTGCTGAACAATTTAACAACTATCTGAAAAATGAAAGTAAAATTTACTTTAGATATATGAAGGTTTACAAAGAAACAAAAAACAATCTGAATATATGAGAGTATACATAGGTCTTAATTTTGATGCTTTGAACTGGCTTTACATACCTTTAAGTGGCTTACTAAAAACAAATTTAAAGAGACTAGGTACATAAAAACATGTTACACTAGATATTTAAGAAACAGCACAGTTTAGAGACACCCAGATATTGACACCCTGAAATGTGCATAGGGCTTCATGGAAGGCAGGAACTTCTTGATATATAAAAGAGAAGGGTTTCATGATGGAATATTGGAATTTAATTATTAACATTGCTTTCTTTTGTGGGGAGGACACAAAGCTGACTTAGAATCACATAGCAAGCTATACTCATGTGATCTAATCTTCCCCAAATGAATCTTAGCCTCTTGGTCTTCACAAGTCTAGTCCAGCTTTATTTGGTGGGGTTTTTCCTGGCACACATAAATCTAGAGACCTACCAAGTAAATATAGCTTTAGGCTCAGAGATCCATTGGCCTTTTGACCTTGAGTATCATTTAATGTACTTTCTCTGTATTTTGTGAGAACTTAAAATGAAAAATCTAATTCTCTCCTCTGAAAGATGAGGTGGCATAATGAATGAGAAAGCATGATAAAATTGTCAAGGTAAGGAGTCACTATGACTGTGTCACTTGCAATTCTGGTATTAAAATGTGCAGCAAACAGAAAATTGCACAAGGCAATTTGCTACAGAAAGATTGAAAAATAGTGAGCGATTCCAGAAAACACTTCTTAGATTCCATTCACCCAAAGTTTCAAATTCATCGTACCTATGAGCTTCAGAAGTTTCCTGAATGCATGTTAGCATTTTTAAAACCTTTTGAAAGAAGCAATAATGTAAAAACATGATGTTCCCAGTGCTCTTTCTTTTTTCTTTTTTTTTATAAGCTCCATACCCCTCTCTTGGTTTTATTGCCAAAACAACTCATGGAAACAAAAGATGCAGAAAAGATATGAAAGGAAGTAATGACTGCTGAGCAGTTATCCTGTAGATGAATAATAGACAAGGACATAAACAGATGCAGGCAAAGCACTGATGCAAACTGAATGAGAGGAAGCACACAGCTAGTGTTAGGCACTGGGACTTGGCATTCCTCTCCCCCTTGGAAGATGTTTTGTTTCTGACAAAGCAAATCCTCTTTGGTGATAAAGTCTTGTCTCTAGGCACTCAATAGTCTCTTGCCAAATAAAAATAAAGTGATATTTAATACTTTCTTAAAAGGCAAAGTCTAAACTTAAATTTAAAACAAAGCTTAATTTTTTAAGAGGGTATTCCTTTATATTTCAACAAGTATGAAATTTAACAACCAAGCTCACACAGGATTAGTACACAGCATCTTAACTGCTTTTGTAGTGTGTTTTCTAAGAATACCCCATACTTCAGTGATGAGGTGAACTCATTCAAATCAGTATTTACATTCTGAGACTGAGTAGGGATGGCCTACAGTAGTAGGGATAGCTGTGTGCCTACTATGCACACTTCACATGGATTCTTCTTTTCATGCGATACAAATTCTTTGACTAACATAATAGTTTAAGAGGTGTTAAACTTAACCCTATCTGATTTTATTTCAACTTCCATTACATTTTCAAATGATACAGTAAACGATATAACTGCAGTACAACTGAACATGTTTTAAGTGATATTTCAAAAGAGATTAAACATAATCAATATTTTAAACATAATGCAAATTGAACACTCAGGTTAATATGCATCACTGATTTATTGGTTTTCCACCTATTAAAAAATATTTTAAAATGAGAAGTCAATATGTTATGATTTAATGAGGCAAATAAATGGAAAAATTGACTGAGATAAAAGAAAAACTTAATGCTTAACTGGCAAAGTAGGTATACTTCTAACTGCTGGTTTTTATATGTGTATGTCTATATGTGAATGTGGGAGGAGGGGTGATATATGTGAAAATATATACACTGATTTCCAGCATTTTCACTTTTCTTTTATTGTAAATAGATTTTTTTTTCATTCAATATAGGGGAGGGTATTCCCTCCCCTAACAGCTTCAAGATTCTCCCCAACTCTTCTCCCATCCAAATCTATAGCCTTTCTGTCTCTCCTTTAAAACTAAACATGTATCTAAAGAAAAATAACAAATAAAATAAAGACGTAAAAAACCAAACACATTTGAATAGGACAAAACAAACAAACAGAAGAAAAAGATTGTTCTTTTGGTATCCCCCTGGCTCTTATATTCTTTCTGACTCCTCTTCATGGTTTCCAAAGCTCTCTGGGGAAGGATTTGAAAAAGGGGATCCTTGGTCCCATGAAGGCTGAACACCGAGCGGGGAGGAATTCAAGGGTGGGGAGGGGGAGAGGGGGTTAGGTGGGGGCACACCCTTGTGGAGGCAGGAGGGGGAGATGGGATAGGGGGTTCCTGGGTGGTGGGAGGAATGGGGTGATGGGATAAAATCTGAAATGTAAACATAATATCCAATAAAAAATATGAAAAAAAAGAAACCTTTAGGACTGAGCAAACATTTTAAGGCCTAAGATTCTCTGTACATTGACTGGGTATGGGTCTGTGTTTAGTTTCCCTCTACTGAGGGAGGAAGCTAGTCTGATGATAGCTGAACACAGAGGTGATCTGTGAGTATAGCAGAATCATACATTTTACTAGTGCATTCCTTTGGGAGAGCAGTAAGATTTGGCTTCCCTTTAGGTCTCTGGTATAGCCTATCTAGTCTCAGGCTCTTAGCAAAATTAGGTATGGTTTCCATCTCATGAAGTGGCCTTAGAAATATCGGATATTGGTCAATTACTCCCACAAGCTTTGTATCAGTTTCTTCTAGCACATATTTTAAGCACGTGTTCACTGTAGAATAAAGGGCTTGTAGCTTGGATGTTTACATGTTGCAGTCTTTTATTCTTTTGCAGTTGAGTTTTGTGATTTAATTAATTGCTAGTATTAACGAAATGAGAATTAGTCTAACCTGCATGTGACATAATTGATTTTTTTTGTTTTTTATGACTATGTCAAAAGAAGAGAAATTCATAATTAATTATTCTTTTCTGCTAGGCACTTCATAGTTGGCAAACAGGTAATTGCCTTGAAGTATTAGAAAATAATTGAATTATTGTTCTATTTCTTACAAGTAAAGATAACGCAGCATTTCTAAAGTCCTTGATTAAAATTATAATATTATATTACATCATCAGCTATATGGAAACTGGGTTGTCATTAAGAACACAGCCATGTAGCAAAATATTTGCTGTTTCATTTCTTTTCTCCTAGTGGCAGTATGGGAAACACTCGGTCCTACAGATGTTAATATAAAAGAGTCACTGGTTTCCCTTAACTGTGCTATTGTTTACCCAAGTTCTGAAAAAAATAAAAGTTTACTAGCATTTTTCTTTCCATAATTGACCATTTTCTTCATTTTCCTATAAAAACTGATGTGTCTTTGCTGCTTGTTTGAGAAGGTCTTCACTGTTGGATGACCTTTGAATTGATGCTTAGATCACAACAATTTTATTTCATTTAATTAATGGTTTTGAATGTTAAGGATCCATTTAAACACAAGCTGTAATTTGAAAAGTCTAACTGAATGGTAGACAAATCATTTAGTGCTATCTTTAAATCTTGTATTAAATCAAATACTATTGTTGATATTTGATAAAATTATCATAAAAATAAAGTGGCTCAGTTTTTACTGTTTTTGAAACTTTAATTTCAAGTAGCATACCCTGAGATTTTAGTTTGTGTGTCTGTGTGTGTGTGTGTGTGCGTGTATGTAGTTGTGCATGTGTGTATAGTGTGTGTTTGTGTGTGTATGTGTGTGTATGTTAGTGTTTGTACATGTGTTTTTGTGTGTGCATTTGCGAGTATGAATGTGTGTACTGTATGTGAATGTATGTGCAGTATGCAGCATATTCATATAAAATACATATGTAGGAGGTAAAAAAAGCACTCCAGAAATGTGGTTTTACTATTTATGCATATCTCTTATGCTGCTACAAATTTTTATAGCCTCACATAATAGCCAAATTATCTCCAAAAAAGCTAAACATTAATACACAGCCTAAGTATGCAAAGACAGATTTACCTTTTAGAGAAGTTAAAACAGGTGTAGATGAAGAAAATTAGTCTCTATTTTCAACAACCCTTACCTGTCTGGTGGTATTTTACATCATGTGTTTCCTAATTACACTTTCAGCAAATGCCATATACCATATACTGTTCTCACCTACTGTATTATAAAAGTATATGAGCTGCTGATTCTCAGAGCAGTAATGATCAAATATTGAAATTCTGCCTTATGGATGAAATTTGATACAATTGATATTCAGTTTTATCTCTTGCAATGAGGTTCCATTAACAAAGTCTTACTCTGTTGTACAGAATGACAGTTTAGTTTCTTAATATCAAATTCTTTCGCCTGTTCCAAGCAAAACAGATGGTTAAGATAATTATGATGGAAATGGCATGCTGAGAAAACTGTTGGGAGACCATTCATTCTTGGATTTTTCCTTTTCCTCATTTTAAATATAGTGAATAACACTATGCTAGGGTAAAAGCATGCAAAGGGTCTTGTTGTTTTGTTTTGTTTTTCTGACTTTCAGGCCTTCTCTGAAAGATGAGCTCTGTAACTCAGATGAGTTAGCCAACACTGTGGTCTCAATTTCTTGTATAAATCAAGAGGCTCAGGGCTTATTTACCCCAGAGCCCCTCCATCCAGGTACTCTGTAGATGGAAAATGGGAAGGATTTCTGGTGGAGGAAAAGTCAGCCTAAGAAAAAGAAAATGGGGTTCTAGCAAAATCAAACCCAAGTTACTTTTTTGTTGACCAAAAGAATTTTTATGCAAAAGGCATTTCAAATTAGTTTAAAACAGAGAGCAGAAATGAATCCGAAATGCCTACCGTATGCTTTTTCAGCACTTTCTAGCAATTATGACAATTTAGGTGGTTATGTAAATTACACAATTCTTGCAAAATGATATAATTATGAAATGTTGGGGCAGAAACAGAAAAGGAGTACATTGCTTTAAAGTGAATACTGAAACTATACAAGATTGGGAATACATCCCTCCCCCTCAGTCACCTTTTAGAAGTCTCTTGAGATTTTATTCTTTCCAATAGAAAATGGCAACAAAAAGCAACTGTCTATGGCCAAGAGTCTTAGTAAAATACAGAGAAGGTAAAATACAATGAGAAGATTTTGAGGGTTTTTTTTTTGTTATTGTTTGGATTCAGATAATTAAATCTACATTTACAAATACAACATAGCCATGTAAAATTATTTTCATAAATATTATCATCATTCTTAGTAATTTATTTGGCAAGTTGAAAGATTAAATGCTTGGAGAGACTTTTGTGAGAAGTGTCACCCTAGCATTGTGTGGCTCATATTTTCAAGCCTAAGGATTTGGGGAGGAAACAATATTCAAGTGCAAAGATCCACTCTATAATTTAAGAATAGTTAATAATCTTATGTTGTTTTTAACTCTTATAAGCACTTTTGGAAAAAAGTATATAAAATCATTTTTCCTTAACAATCTACCACCATTGCCTTACCCCCACTGGTTCTCTAGTTAATATGTAGTGCTAAGAATATCTCTATGTAACTGTTTGTGAGAAGGGGTAGAGAATACTCTTTTTCTCATTATTATTTGAGACAAAGTCTTCATGAAACCATGCTTTTTCTTTGTGCTGGATAGTTTTATCTCAAAGAGATATAATAGCAAAACATATAGCCAAATGTTTGTAGCCTGCAGATACTGTCACTGGCCTGCCAAACAGCACCCAACACAAAGAAAACAATACAGCCTAGGCAGTTGGAGTCCTTTGGGGAACTTTAGAGTACACCTTTTACTCTGACTTGGAGTTATCATTGCTCTTGACAGGCTTCTGCTCACATATATGTATAAGTAAAGCAGGGTGGTCACAGAAGCCTTATTTCCACCTTACTTCCCCTATTTTTGGGGTTGAAGTGCAGCAGGAAGGGTTAGAACGGTTGAAGGGTTCCTCCCCGAGCTACTTCTGAATATTACATTAACCTACACTCCATTTCCAAAAGAACCAGGTGGCATTTTCTTCTTTTTTTTCAGAGAAGAAAACATTTACTGAGCATACAATACCAGAAGAATATGTGTCTATCATGGCAGGGATGCATGACAACATGAGAAAGACATGGCAGAAGACTATTTCTCCTGCTCTCAGCATCCCTTAGTTTCCTGTAGTTGTTCTCTGAGGAGGGTGTGACCTTATGGTCCCTTCTTAAGGATGTAAATAATTTTAGTCTTGGAGAAACTTTATTCCATCTACAAGCACAGTTTACACTAATATTCTAAATTGTTAAGAATATTAATAATTTTAATTAAATTATTAATTATTAATATTCTAAATTAAGAATAGATAATTTATAGAAGTGCCTGAAATCTTCAATTCAATGTGTACAAATTCATTCCTGCTCCTAGTTCACTTACATGACCCCCTGTTGCAGCCCTTCCATGTCACAGAGGACATATTATTGTACAATGTGGACCTCCTGATAGAGAAGATTCCCCACCACCTTCTCCAAGCTAATCTCAGACTTGCTGTGACACCAAAAACCAAAATTCTAAAACTCAGTTTAAGGACAAGAACAAAGGGCATTATTGGCATGAAGTCTTGCTTTATAAAGTATCAAATCTGGGCACTCTCCTTTGGCTAATGTATAAAGCACAGTGAAAAATAAATAGAAACATTTATAAGTTTCTTCAGACAGTCTCATAAGTCACAGGCTTATGAGACAAGGGGACAGGATTGTCTGAAATCTCATATTTCCCCACCCCTTTTTTTCTATGGGCCTCTCCCCCCAACAACTTCCGTATGTAGCTTAAGGCAATCCTGTGTTTACACACAGCTTTCGTTGTTTTGAGGACTCTTCATACTTTTCTCTATCTTCCAGTTCTAGTCAAGACACCTCAAGAAATGACTCTTCCTTTTCTGTTACCATGAAGACAAACTAACAAGCATGGAAAATAAGCTTGAGTTGTCTTTGTGTGGCAAAAACAAAATCCCATTCTCAAGATGCCAACGGATGCTTCCTGTTGCTCTCTCTGTAGTCAGAGATCTCAAATCCATTAGAGCTGTAAACTGCCATTTTAGGGCTTGTAAAGAGTTTCTGATAATGGGGTGAGGCTCTAAATTTGTCTTTAAAGCAGACGCTCCCATTATTCTGATACTTGCCCATTTACTGAACATATTTTGATCTTCTAAGTACCTCTTTGTTGTTTTGAGATCAATAAAACCTAAACTAATCAAATGATCAGACAATGTCCACTATATAATAAATTTTCTATCTAGCATATTTTCAATGTTTCTATATTGAATCTACATAAACTCGATTCTTTATCTACCAAGGTAGTAATTTGGTTTGTCCAATTTTGGTGCCTGTTCCATCTGGACAGGAAAGGATGGAATCATTCAAGCATTTGGTCCACTCTAATGATCATCTTTTCTTTGCTCAGAGTCCTGAACACACTGTACTGAAACAAATGTGTAGATATCTGTTAATTAATGTGATTTCAGGTGGGGAATGGGAGGTTTACTCCTGAGGAATTAAAAATCATATTTTCTGTCTCAAAACATTGCCTCAACATTGGAAGAAAGAAATTTTGAGCAGTTGTTCATCTTAGAACTACATACCACCTAGAAGCATTGAATAATTTAGTACAGTGTAAACCAGTAGGTGAAGGTCCTTACCAGAGCCTGACTCAAGGATTCTCGAAGAGGATGTAAAATGTCTATGTCTAGCGTTCTACAGATTTGAATTTTAAATCTTCCCCTTTTGATTTTGGATCTCTGCTTGCTTTTGTTAAACATAGGAGGAGACAAGACAAAAGATGAGAATGATAGTACAATACAAAGAAGGGGAATTGTGCAAACTGTGATGGACCAGTGAAAACTCAGAGGACCAAACTCCAGGATGTATCCCCCCAGGAAGAGTGGCATAAACATGTGTCTAAGAATCCTCAAAATAATAGGAAAACAGAATAAATCATATCAAGTTTCTTAAACTAATAGGATGGGGTTTATACAGTATTAAACACTATTAATATCTTAATAGTTTTGGCATATTTAAATAATGTTAGAAATACACTGCAAATGGAATGTGTTTTCTCATTTAGGTCCATCAAAATTGAGTATCAACAAGGTTCAGTTTCCTCTTTTAAAAGTCAATAAGGGCTGATCATCTTTTAAGAATTATCAAAAATACAAACTATTAATTAGTTTAAAATGTTTTTATATATAGTATAAAATGTTCTCTCTTAAAGAGTCTATGTGTACACAGGCCTATGTTTCAACTGCTGCATATACATGCACAATAATACGTAAGTATTTACTAATACAAAGTAAGTGACTCACAGTACATAAAAAGCCATATTTAATTTTATGACTTTATGTTTGCCTTCTTGAAGAAGATCTTTCATGTTTTTCTGATAGATTTAAAGCTCCTCAGAATGCTAATGAGCTATTTTTATTGAAGATCTTTTATGGAATGCTGTTAGGACACACAGAACTTTTGGAGAGTTATTAAAAAGGGTACTAAGTAAGGTTAGAATACCCTTTTTAATAACGGCCAGCAATGAATGCTAGATCCTTAACTCTCAGAATCCTGGAGGCCACAGCGTATTAGTCAAGGTACAAATAAAAGCAACTACTCCATTGCTGCGAAGACACTATTGTTAAACTGGCAGGAGAGGATACAACACTTCCCTGACCTACTTTGACTAGGAAGCAGTGTACAGAAGGGGTTTTCTAGACAGAGGCATGATAGCTGGTATGAATAGAAGATAACTGGGTTTTCATGGGAACCTAAGTAAGAGTAGACATCAAAACAAGGGAAATGAAACTAGTGAGGGTGACTGTCCAGTGTCAAACATGTCTCTGAAGTTGAAACTAACATGTTCAGTACTTATGAAAAGTCAAGCTATAACAGCACATAGTGATGCCTCTTGTATTAAAGTATCTCTGTGTTCATGCCAGCTTTGCTCCAGAACCTTTAACCATTGCTCATCTTACCTTGAGGTCATCAATTTTTTGTTAACTTGTTAAAGATTCTGACTTAACAGATTACACCTGATGATGCTTTAGTTAATGGCATTTCACCATTAAAAGGCCTCTGTAGATATTCATCTTTATTTTTTACATACAGGACTTCCTTTTCCCAAGTGTAATGATTTTTCTTCAAGAAATGTACAAAGTGAGCAGGCTATGCTAGGTCTGATTGATGGTAGTAGGATTTGGAGCAAAAATACATTTACCCATTTGTGTGAAATCATGCCTTCCAGTAAGAAAAATTATATGGGATGAGTTTTAGATCAAATATTAGAGATAATGAAGACAAAACACCTTACATAGATAGAATGGCAGGATCCTGCCCACAAACGCTACTCATCTTTGTATTGATGCTCTTGAGTCAACTATTCACTTTACCCTAATAATGTAAGATTAGGTTTATTATAAAATAAATGACTTAAACAAAAGTAAAGATAGTTTTTAAGTGGTACAGTAGAATATAGTGTTAAAAAGGTATAAAGAAGATATTATGCAGGGTTGTTTAATGTGATGGGAGAAGAGAAGACAGGAGAGCGAGCGGGGGAAGACAGGGAGGGGACAGCATTTGGGATGTAAAGAAATAAAATAAATAATAATAATAAGGCACAGCATCAAATTATCTTCTGTGTTGGTTTAGAATGTATTGCAGTGGGGGTGTGGCTTCTTTGCAGAGTCCAGTATGCAGTAACAACTTAGTCTTTGTCCTTCGGTGTGTTCAGACTCTTTATTGCCTTCAAAGTAGAAAAACAATAACACAAATTGCAGCTGTTTCTACCCTGTGATCTAAAAGCCTAACAGGCATCAGTTGTAAAAATAAATTACAAAGAGCCCTGTTGTCACTGGAGTGGGTGGGTCCCAGAGGATACTGATGAAATAAACCTCAGGTCAACAGCCAGAAGAAACTCCTTATGATACTGAGACTCTGAGGCTACAGATGTGTGTGAAACCACTCTGTACATTAGCTAGGTCAGGAGGGCCAATGACTAATAAATGCTTTCAAGTGAAAGTATTCTTGTCAACTTAATAACAATAAAAACTTGCTGATTATAAGTATCATATATTTTCTAGAAGCATACATGGTCATATAGAAAACATTATATGTTGTTTGCTCCTTGCTCTTTTCAGACATGTATACATTCATACATGTATACATTCTGACTAATCTCACTCCAAGGCTTGCTTGTTTGTCACTGCTATTAGGCCCCTCCACCCTACATGCCTCTTTTCCCATATTCATTTGTTTTTATTTTGAGATCCAATGTGTTTAACCAAGGCCACTATGTTACTGTGGGTTTGGAAATCTCCATTGGTGCCTGTTAGATTCACTAGTGGTTACAAAACAAATGGTGTTAATTTTCATTTCCCAGAAGCTATCAGTGGCCACTAGTCCCAGTGGCAATATGGTAGGGGGGGGCACTTAAATCTTTTTCACAATGATAGTAAGCTGTTGACAGGCACATGAATATACAGTCTCAGTTTAGGAAAGTATACTTACATCATGATTTGAATGGTTGTGTCATGCCAAAAAGATGGTTTTATAGCCTTTCTTGCCATCTTCTGGCACCTATAACAGTTTTTGTGTCTCAACAGTTCTACATTTTACTATAAATAGAAGGTTCTCTGGTTAGAGCTGAAAGTGGCATGCGTTTATATTTATAGATATACACATAAATAATTATAAGGTGACTTGATGCTATGTTAATTTAGTTAATGATTACTTGGTTCCTCTCTAGAAATTACTTTGTAAGAAGATTTTTACTCGTATTTGCATTAAGGAAAATAATTTTGTGGAGACTGTCTGTTACTCCTATAACATTTGTGTCACTGTTTCTCAATTCGGAACTGCCTCCAGGTTGTGTTTGTACTTTATAGTGTTGATGATGGGTAATGTCAAAGGAAGCTGTCTTTCCGACAGCTTACATTGTCTGGTAGCAAAACTTCTACCTCGACTCCAGCTAGTGTATCTTCCAATCAAGTCACTGACAACCTCTTACTAAGATCTGGTGGATGACCAAGATAAATGGCAGGAGCCTATATTGTTTGAGAGATGCTCTGTGTCTACCTGAACAGGAAAATAAAAGAAGGTACCTCATACTTGGCACTGCAATTTTTGTTTAATAAGTCACAAGGAATTTGGAGACAGGGCTGATCTTGTACACCAAAGATTAAAATATATATATAAAAAGTTAAAATTTCAAGTCCTCTTTAATTTTTCATCCTGAATTTTGTCTTCATGAAACAGATAAATGTAGTTTCAAGGGTATAATAATTATACAACTTAATTGAATGTTTAAGTATCTGAATATTTATGCTTTTTCCTATAGGACAATGAAAAGATTTGATCAATCAATGAAGTTTCTACCACTTTTCCTGCTTGCCTCTTCCCTCTCTCTTCTCATATAATTTAACCAAGATCAAACCAAATGAAACAGTTGCTATACTTTTGAAACAAAAACTTAGTCTATTCACTTCTGCTTGTTCAACCAATCTTGCCAAACCTTTCTTGACTACATTTTTTTAAAAAAATTAATTTTACAAGTGTTATTATCTGTTTTTAGGCATTTGCAAATGCCACAGGTGCCTGAAAAGCACAGACTTAAATCCCTGTATCTAGAGTTATTGGCAATTGTGAGTGGGTGCTGGAAGTTCATCTCAGTCCTCCTTAAGAACAGTATGTACTCTTAAAACACTGAGCCATCTTTCCAGACCTTTCTAGTTACTTTTGATTTCAGTTACATTTCTTCTTTCCTACTGGGTGCTTTTGTTACAGTTTGACTTTTGCTCATAATTATCTGTAGTCTCTTGAGAAATGTTTTAAAATGTGAACTACTCTAAATGCTTCAGAAAAGAAAGTGCTCAAAAAGAATTGTTCTTAGTGTAAATTAAGATCTGTTTCTAAGGTGCTGTGTGTGCAGGTAGGAGTGGAACATAGGCCTTGCAAAGTGATCATTTCTAGACAGAAGTTCATCAGGGTTAAGAAGAAAGCACTCTGTAAGGTACAGAGTATAATGGACTATGGGTCAGAAAATGTGTAGTGTAACCCTGACTTCTAACCAAATAGCACACCATTTCTAGTTTCCTTTTATAGAACTTATGGATGCTATCTTTCTTAATTTTGAAATGAGTTTCTTTTTACTGTTGTTGTTGATAATGACTCTCTGTTTTATGTTTTTTTTTTTCTTTTTTGAGGAGGTGGTTTCTTGTTGTACTTGTTGGGTTTTTGTTGTTGTTGTTTTTGTTTTTGTTTTTGAAGATAGTCTCACTAAACAGTTCTAGGTATCCTGGAACTCACTGTATAAACTGAGCCTGATTGGAACCCGTAGAGATCTGCCTGCCTGTCTCCAAGGTGCTAAGGTTAACAGCGTAAGCCACCTGACCACAAAAACCCTTTCTTAATGTGAGCTATCAGCAGCAGGAAGCAGATTTAAAAGTTTATGTAAATTGAAAAAGATAGAAGTTTCACCATCAATAATCACAAACTGGTGTTCCAACATCACAACTTTCATATGGTTGATTCAGTCCATGGAACTAGAAACTGATGAAAATCTTAAGAGTTATCTCAAAAATTTTGACATGGACATAGTGATCTGTAAAATTTAGTTACATATATGTGTGCATCAAAATCATAAAAAAATCTAATGACTGTTTTCCTTTTAAAAAATCTAGATCTGTAATCTTTCTTTTAAGAAAATTTGCCATAAGACTCAAATTTTAAAACGGAAGCTATGAATTCCAGTAAAAAATAGTTCATCGTTCAAGCTGTATATAACTATTTTCCTGTTAAGAAACAGATATTAAACTCACTTTTATTCTTTATCCATTTGTTTTTTTCCACATTTTAAACCTAAATAATGTGCATGCCTTTAAAAACTCTTAGAGTTAGAAGGAGCAAAAATATCTATTTTTCTTCCATATAATCCTCTTAACATGAACATGCCAGATGGTGTTTCATATCAGGTCAGAAATAATGAAGGAATCTGGCTTTAAATCTAAGAATCAGGGTGTTGGGGGAGGACTGAGTAACTAAAGATTACATATTTATAATAGCATTTCCCCCGAAACCCAACCATTTGTATGAATTTCTGATGTGCTTCTGTCTGAGCCTGTGGATTTATTTTTACTTACTTCGTCTCTATTATACCCCTCATCTTGGGATTCGGAAAGGTTGTTTATGATGTGCTCGGGATTTTTTTTTTTTCAGTTCTTAGGTAACCATGTCCAAGTAATCATCCTTCCTGCAGATATATCAAACTGAAGCAGATCAACTAGCAACTCCTAGAAAGAGAGAAAGGAAAAGTCTGTCATCTCTAGAAAAGACCAATGTTTGCTAATCGGTTCTAGGAAAACTAATTATAAGGCTGGAAATCTGAGGGTTTTTATTTTCTGTGAAATAAATTCCTTCTTTGTAAGAATATAGCACAATGTTATAAACATAGTTGTTTATTACATTTAAAGAATGAATTTAGACTTTTTAATCTTACAGAGAAAGCAAAGATTTAATCATTAATTAATCTGATAATTTGTTCTTATTATCTCCATTTCTAGGCATTATCACTTCCTTCCTAATAGATCACACGATTGTTTTATTTATTTAACTGATCAAAATAATATTTGAGAATATTCAGTTGATCAGTCTATTTATAATTTCTATATACACTAACAATCACTTCCCATTTCCTTGAGTGTATCTGAACCATAGTAAAGAGAATAGAAAGGTCCTGAATATATATAGCAGAAAATTTTTAAAACCTTCTTATTGATTCCTTGTAAATTTCACACCATGTACCCCTATCCTGTTCATTTCCTTTTCTACAGTACTTGCCCTCTGTGTATGCATCCTCTGCCTCAACAGCATGGTCGGTGGGGGTTGGGGGGAGGAGGGATCTCCTTGTGAAAGCTGTAGTGTGCCACAGTATGTTACACACTACAGCTTTTGTTCATACTTATTTGCTTGCAAATGGCAAGAGGTCCTTGGCTTCTGCTACTTTATCAGTATTGGGATCTCACTTGGATTCCTCTTGGATATCCTGTTGTTGCCCTGTGTCATGGAGATCCTGTAGCTTTGGATCTGCAGAACTGGCTCCTTCATTCACTCCAGCAGTTCACTGATGGGGTAGATGTTGGGGTGGGAAAATTAAAAGCCTGAGAGGTTTCTGAGCAGGTCAGCCTGAAGCTATCCCAATCTCATGCCCTTGATGCTGTCTCCCCAGCAACCACCACAACCAAGACCTATTCTACCCTGCTGCCCAGGGGAGGTGCAGGGCCTGCTTTCACTGTTACAGTTGGTGAGGGACATGGCCAATTCTCTCACTCTCATGACCCCAGGGCCAGCTTTGCCAACTGCCGTAGATGGCTAGGGATGAGGGAGGAGAGGAGGGCGTCTTTCACTTATCTGTGCCACTGCCCAGCAGACAAAGAGACAGGGCCAGCTCTTCTGTGTTCAGATTCTTGGGATCAGCTCACTTGCAACCCCTAGATCCAGTGTCAGCTCTACTGTACTGCTCTAAATGTGTTACTCAGAGAAAAGAATTCCACTCTGCCCTTCTCAGCTCCACAGACGTTGTTACCTATTTTGGCAGTAGGATAAATGGAATAAATGAGGCTGTACAACAAACTGCTTCATACATCTTTTGACATTATTTCATTTATAGCAGGTATGAGGTCAAACCTGAGAAAAAAATTAAAAGAATATTAGTAGACTCATTGGTATGCAAGTCAAACTAAAGGCTTAATATTTTTCTGAGATGTGCCCCCTGAACTCTCTGTGTATGTTAAACATTGACTTCATAAGCTATATCTCCAACTGATCCTAAGAGATATTAGATCTTTGAGTAGAGCAATTTATAGACTAGAGAATGAAACAAGAGCATGGCAGGCTAGCAAGTAGTGTGTCGGATGGCCAAGAAAAGAGGTGATAAAAGTCAGCCCTGCAAACCCCAATATCACTGCCATAGCCTTAACTATGTGCATTGCCAAGGCTGCATTCCCTGGAGAGCAAAGCCAGGGGCTTCAGCAAGAGCAAGAGTGAGGGTTGGTGTAGAAAGTAACTTACTTTACAAATAATCCATCTAGAAAGTGGAAAAAGAAGAAAATTGTACTATCCCTGGGCAGAGGAAATATTAAAAAGAACTAAGATTTATTATCTGTGGTATCAAGTTTTCAACAAAAGTGTTTGAGATCTGAAAAGAAACAAGGGAGTATAATTCATTCACAGAGCAGAATGTGGATAGGAAAGCAGACAATAGAGGCTGCCTAGAGTTGCAAATAAAAGACAAGTTCTCAAAACACCCATAAAAAAAAGAAAAAAGAAAATGAAAGTCAAGAACACACCAACACATCAGATAATCAGTATTAGTATGATAGAAAAAACTTAGTTATATGAAGAGAAATTGAACTGGAAAAAAGAAAATACTATTGTTCATGAAATGGACTAAAGAATCCGATTAATGAAAAAGAGAAATGAAATATTACATCAGAGAAGCAAGACACACTATAGAGCAGGCAAGTATATGTATACTGAATTATCAGAAGGAAAAGAGAAGACAAAGCAGAATGTATTGAGGAAAATTATGACTAAAGACAACTTTACTGTAAACCATTAACATATACAAGAAGCAAGCTAAGCAAATTCCATCAACAATAAACACAAACACCACCTTACACACACACACACACACACACACACACACACACACACACACACAAACACACACACACACCACAGTAAAACTATTGAGAGCTCAAAGGAGAAAAAGAAATCTTTAAACCAGAAAGGGGTTGAACTAGGATGACTAGTTTCCCATTCATGTTTTGACATTTTGACTTTAATACAGTATGTTGAACTTGAAAAGTTCATGTGATGGCATCACACAAGTGCATGTGGATACACACACACACACACACACACACTCACGTGCACTGATCACACTCATGATGTCCTGCAGAACTCACAGTTGCATCTGGCCCATCACACATTGTACATGACAGCAGATTTACAAGTTAATTCAAAAATATTACCAAATGATTTTTCCATCAGAAACAGTATTGAACACAATAAGAGCCATACAGAGATAATTGCATAATTATAAAATGCAAGTCAAATGCAAGTTTCATCTTTTTTTCTCTTAACTCAACAGCTTACTGGAGGAGAGCTCACAATATATGTACAAACGGTCTGATTAGGCCCATGATATAAGAATGCAATACATTTGGTAATAATGACACTAAGGAAATGGGAGCAATCCAAGTAGTATTGACTGAGGAATTGAAGCCAGACTGTAATGTGATACACAACAACCAATGAAAAGTTTTAATCACTATAAATAAGTTCATCAGAAAAACAAAAACATGAGCTCCATGGTCTTCTCTTTTTTTGGTTTCAAGAGAAGACACTAATTATGAATTTATTAATAGTTATGTGCATTTGTACCATTTAAACATATTGTAATTAGAAGAATGAGAGCACAGAAATGGGCAAGAAAATGGGGCTATGGATGAGCAATACTGATTTGGCATGCACATGAACTTAGTTCTGATAACAAGAAGGTAGAAGCGTTAGATCCACTATTAACTTTGCTTAAGGAAGCATAATAAAATGTCATTAAAGTCAATAAAATTGCATAGTAGGAGAGTTTCATGTAATGCAGAAGGAAGCAGTATAAGGTTCAAGCAAGATATGAAACACTTGAAAAGCAAGTATTAAAGCGGTAGGCATGGGTCCAGCTTTATCAAACTGAGTTGAAGATGATAAGAATGGGAAAGATATAAACTTCAAACATACAAGTACACTGGAAGTGATTGAAAAATATCTATCATTCCAATAGCAATCACAGAGAAATTTATATGCACATATGTTTTTATGATTGTGGGCACATATGTGTGTAAATCTGTGTGGAAGTCAGAGGGCGACGCCAGGTGTTAGTTTTCAGCCACCATCTGGCCACTTGCGTTCTTTTGTCTTCCTGAGATTGTCTCATGCCTTTGAACTAACCAACTAGACTAGGCTGCCTATCCAGGGAGCTTTAGGAATCCTTCTCTCTCTCTCTCTCTCTCTCTCTCTCTCTCTCTCTCTCTCTCTCT
>JANHMN010000010.1:27622468-27633869 GCA_030674055.1 Rhabdomys pumilio | reverse complement strand
GTGGGCCTGAAAAGAATTCCTATTTGCCTTTGTGTTGAATTAAAGAGTCAGGCATTTGCCCCCTGAAATGAAACCAAGACATTGCCCCTTCTTGTTTGGCTGCAGCACCACCAGATGTATCACATAAATACGCGAATGGATAGTGGTGGACTGTGAGCACAGGAGATAAGCTGATGCTGGCAGATGCTAGCAGTCAAGATTACTCAAGCTGTATTGAAATTTCCCTTGCACCTGGCACTGGAGGTGTTAGCCATGCCAGTTCAATCCCCCAACACAGATGTTCTTGTTGTACCACTTTGCATGTGTAACATTCAGGTTTCTGCTCAGTTTTGCCATAGCACACATAAATACAGTAATCCAAAGACCACCCATTTATTAGTGCACCTGCATCTTTAACTACATTTCTTTCATTCTCTTCATTGAATTTTCAATATTTAAAAAAAGAAATGGCTAATACAGTGAGGTGAATAACATTTTTAGTATGTTAGATTGCTTAAAAAAATGAAGATAATGATAAAAAATAACACTATCCACAGTGATCTCAAAACAATCTTAGTAAAACATGGAATTAAAATGAGCCTTGTTTAAGAAAGAAAATATATTATTTTCTCATGGGTTTGTATTTTATTCCTTACTAGCAAGTGAATAGAATACATCAATGTTTTATCTTCTAAAGATAAACTCTCATTTCTTCAAATGAGAAAACTGGTAGAGTTTACCTTGCAAGGGGCAGATTTTGCTGAGTGTGGACCTCTGACACCCCCATTTTAAATTAATAGGAGTGGAGCTCAGTGCAGCTCAAGGCTGACTGTGACCTCCTGAATACAGGATACAAAGCCTTTGGAGAGAGACAAGATCATTACTCCAGAGAATAGCCTCATGCAGTTGCTGTTCTACTGAAGTGAGAAAGAACACCAAAATGTTTTGATCTTGTTCCACAGTTGCACATAGTGTCTGTATCTTTCCAAATACCCAACTTTGTCAAATGTCTATGAAAAGGAATTTCAGTGATATTTAATTTTGGTTTGTGAAGAGATGGGACTGTCTTTCGTTATTCATTTAAAGCAAATGAATGTTTAAACAAGAGATTCATTTTAAAAACTGATGAGTGGTGACTTTTTTAAGTTTGATTTTCTTTTAATCAGTTGTAATAGTTACTCTGATTGACACTCATGTCCTCGGATTATATGTATTGTTTATTTCCTGACTATCATATAATTGTATTCTGTTTGATATATATACCATCCATCTCTAGATCAATATCCCACCAGAAATTCAGGGAATCATGTTGTAAAATATATATATTATACATATGTATATATACATATGTGTGTATATATATGTATTTATATATACACAAATATATAATGTCAGGTTCTTTAGAGACAGAGATGCATGAAAATGGAAATGTAAAAGAATGAAGAAGCAAAAAGAAAGATAAAGAAATAAAAGAAATGTCTACATGAAAAGGCAATGCCTTCCTATTTGTTTATATACAACAACTCTTGGAGACCTGGGATAGGGATAAACGAAGTCAAGCATGGCAGCCAGTAGTAAACCCAGCAAGCTTCAGAGCAAACCTGATAACTCCCATGCTCCAAATATAAAGGAGAGAGAGAGAGAGAGAGAGAGAGAGAGAGAGAGAGAGAGAGAGCAGTAACAGCTGGCTTCTTTAAATCCTCTAAAATTAATGCAACTACTTTTATTCTGAACTCTTCTGTTCAATAGACATATGAAGATGGCATATGTGTATATAGACATAGAGAAATCTCAACCCATAAGAAAAAAAAGGAAGGAGGAGATATAAAAATAGGGAGGTGTTGGGGGGGTATTTGGCAAGCCTTGTCTTCCAGTAAAAGGAAAGAGAGTTATTTGAAGTGTAATATGCACACTCATTACTGTGTCTCACCTTCTCTTTCAAACATGAAATTTGAATAAAGTAGACACCTTTGTCCTGCACTAGTCTTCAGTCTCATCAAGGCATTAAAACCCTGAGTACAGCATTCAGCAGTTCATGAGTCCTGAGTCTTGAAGATATTTTTCTAGTTCATCTAACTGATTTTTAATACTACCTGTAACGGAAACCACCAATGTGACCTAGTTTGTACCACTCAAGCTACTAAGTATATAGAATATGCTCTATAAATGAATTTTTTTTGCATTTTACAAATGAACTTACCAGTGGTTATAAAGAAATAAAAATTTCACGGTCACACAGTTGGTAACTAAAAGAGCAATAATCTGCACCAGAACACGTGTAATGAAGCTTGGGTGTTGAGTCATGTTAACCTATTCCAGAAAGATTGCTACAGAGCTCTATAAACATAGAAATACTTATTTACTTAAGAAATTATGTTGCTGATGTATCTAAGTTTACAGGTTACTAACTTAAGGTATGTATTTTACTTCACTGTGAGACATAATATTGGCAAGCATTTCCTTATTTGTTTAGCATCGTCACTATGCTAACCCCATGATTCTCATGTATAATAAGGTATTGGAACAAATAAGAAATTGCCACCTCAGGATGGAAATTGTGGCTTTTCTTTGAAATATGCATCATTTGAGACATGCAAATAATGAAATCTACTCCTTTACAGTTAAGGTGAAGAACAATGTCTTTAGTATTACTTACCCCGAGACTCTACAAAGGACAGAGAATAAGGATTAAGACCTACACAGCCAGAAACCACTCATGAAGTGCATCTCCTTGTTTATGCTTAGGAAACCTTTCTCTTTCTGATGATGTTCAAGGGTTTAACAACAAATTCTAACTCTGAACCCTCAAAAACTGACTTCCTACATTCCCTGGCCAGAATCATTTCTGCCATTATTTCCCATTTCAAACTATTATAGTTCAAACTAAAGTACTTCATTGGTATAACTATCTGACAAAGTCTGAAACACATGCTAAAATATTATGCTCCATGTTGCTGGGCCCCACTGATGGGTTAAACAGAGAAAAATGATACACTGTTACAGCTTACAGTAATGAGTTCACCCAGATTCCACAGGAAGCTGGGGTAGTTAGTGTCTGTTCCTCTCTTCCTATTCCTCTGTCTCCCAACCTTCCCTTTTCTCACAGTGTTTGGGAGTGAACCCAGGAAGTTGTATGTGCTAAATAAGCACTCTACCACTGAGTTAAGCCCTATGTTTACTTCTGCTTTCTTCTGAAACCAAAATTTATGTTCTTGAAATAATAAAGTCAGTTAAAATGTCCTGGGCAACAAGATGCATGGCATATATCTTCCACACTCAGTAAGAAAATAGAAAATAAAAAGAGGGAAAATGCACCTCATATCTTTCCACCCCAGTCTTTATGCTATCTGTCCATTCTTTCCTTTACTTAAGTATCTGCTAATTACTTATCAAGTTGTACTTTTCCATCACTGTCCTAAGTGGCGAATCTCACTTGCTACTCACTCTCCTCCTACAAAACTAATGGCAGCATCAAAAAGTTTTGTCCACAGAAGTATTTTATCACAATTTAATGAACAATAGGACATGCTATTTTATTTACTTTGATTTGATTTTTATAGTGATCCAATGAGGCTATCATAATTCTTGGAGCTTCTAAAAAGGGCTATTGGCCTTCAGATAAATATATATGCTGTGAATAACATAATCAGAATTTTTGCCCCCACCTTTTATGTATTTAGCATGTGCTGATCACGTTGATACCACCTCCATCACCTACCTGCTCATGTGGTGAACTTCATATTCTTCAGATTGATATTTACATATATTTTTCTTGTGGAGCTATTCCTAGTAAGTTGGTCAATTCTCCTTCCTGACAACTACCTAGTGCCTTGATCTGCCACTTTAATTTTTTGATCTCTGTTTAAATGAATTGTTGGGCTATGTGTGTTCTTTGTAACTTCTTTCTATTTGAGTCTAGTCCTAGAATCTCTGTGAAGCCATACACACACACACACACACACACACACACACACACACACACACACATATGTGTGTGTATATATGTATGTGTATATATATATATATGTACACACACACACACACACACACACACACATATATATATATTGTTTCTCATTGAATGTGGTTGTCAAAGGTTGATGTTGGTCAATCTTTATCTTATATAAGGAGGCAAGGTTTCACATTTGGACCCAGATGACTAATTTAGCTAGTTAAGATAACTGTCTTGCTGTGGAAATAAATTATCTTACCCCACGAGCATCAGGATTATAGACAGGCTTGCTATGCCCATTTAGTATTCATGTGGGTGCACTCTGGTCCTCACACTTGTCTGCCAAGTGATTTTTAACTATTGGCCCATCTTCCCAATTCTGAATCCACTTACTTATTTTTCGTGTTGGTGACTACTTCAAATTTTATTATATAACATGAGTTAAACAATTCTTCATTGACAATATGAAGTAAGGAGACATGAAAGAGAACTAAACTAGTTAACAAGATAAAAACATATTTCTTAAACACTCTAACCATTGTCAAAAATCAGTGAACACACACACATACTTTTCCACGTTAAAAATTATATTCCTTCATAATGACAAACTGCTAGAAACTAATTTTCAGAAATGGAGAGCAAAGCTCTCTGCCGACATGTGTTCCTTTCCTGCTTGAATTGATTCACATGAGCATCTGCTTCTCTACCATATCCAGGACTCTGGTTATAGAATCCTTTTCTTTGAGGAAAGTAATTGTTGCTGTATTGTGTCAACATAGATCTTATATATTTTGCAACACTCTAGAAATACACAAATTTACTTCTTAATCAGTGAGCTAAGTATGAAAACTTCTATGTTCTTATGGAAATGATCTTAATGAAAAATTTTATGATACTCTTTGGGTCACAGGAATCACTCACCAAATAATAAACTTTATATTTTCTCAACACTCTTATTATCCCCCAACTTAGAATGCGTGAGGAGAGGTGATTTCTTCTAATGTATTAAACTATGGCTGATGGTTTTTATCAGAGTGCCCCAGCTGGTCATTTTCTCAACAGAAATACAATCAGAAGGTGCAGACCTCCAAGGCTATTCATAGAAGAGCTGTAACCAATCAAAAGAGTTGAAGTTAGAATTATATCCAAGTAGAACATGGGTACATATATAAAGTATTCTTGGTATGGAAGTTTCCATGTGTAAGTACTATTTATTTATTAACTTCAACAACACTCCATCAGTCAGTACCATCTCTGGGCATCCATGGTTTTAAACAGATGGTTAAAAAGCCAATAGGACAGGGTATCAAATATCCTTCAGCTCACTGGAATAATAGGATAAATTCAGCACTAAAGTACCTCATTCTTTACTAATGCAGAGAAGTTTCAGGCAAACTAGTTATTACAGATCACCAACCAGTGTCAGAGTCCTTACACCTACTAAAGTAGACAAGGAATAGACATCTTTCAAACAGTAACCAAAACATATCTTATGTAATATTTTGATTTTTGTAATTCCATGAAAACTAACTTCACATCTCACAGTCTTCTGTTATTAGCCAGTATCCCCATGAAGAATATTATGTAGGATACATTAAATGATGCTTCAAGGGGTTCATTTAGATTAGGATATGAATAAGAACTCCTAAAATCATCCTAGCACTACAAAGCCAGACACAGTCATTTATAAGTTTATTCACTGCTATAAATTGAAGCTTTTCTTTGTTTTATTACATCCTTCCTGACCCTTAATGCTTTTGTGACAAATATTCTGATATGTACTCTTTAGTATGTAATCTCTAATATGTAATCTCTAAATGTTCTTAATGCTATCGCTTCTATACCACTTTGAAATTTAGTTATTAGAATAGAGAAATATCAGAATAAGAAAAAACATACATACACATATATGTTCATCTCTACATCTACTGTTGATTTTGTAGTTTATTTTTTATTGCTCAACCCAATTTATTTTTAGTTAATCAAATTATTATCATTAAAATGTTGTAGTAGTGTGTGTGTATGTGCATGTGCCTGTACATGCATGTGTTTAAGCATGTGTGTGTGTGTGTGTGTGTGTGTGTGTGTGTGTGTGTGTGTATCCATGTGTGTATGTGACCTCTAATTCATATATAGAAAATCTTTCGAGGACAGAAAGAATAAACGTTAGAAAAAAATTGTATATATACTGTTCTTTTGGGTACTGGCCCTCAAGCTGAGATGATTCGCACATCTGTTGACTTTTTTCACGTTGCACACATTTGCACCTTTTTTTAAATGTTGACTGAATCGCTTAATTGTAGACAAGCATTCATTTTAATGTAAATCTTACAGTATTACATGAGTGAATGTATGAAAATAGCTTGGAACAGTTTAAATTGGGCAGAATTCTGCTTTGATCATAATGTGCCTCTTCAGCATTAAAATAAACTTGCAACATATGCTGAAAAACATGTGTAATAAGTAAGTGCCTTTTGCTGGTGACTTATCTGGAAAAAAATAAGTCATCACTTAATAGAAGTCAAAAATGCACCACACACTGCCAGTACCCAGCAATGTGACAATATGATTAACATCTTACATTGACAAATAAGTACCTGTTTCTTCCTCCAACTCAAAGTATGAAATTATAACCTTACAATGCTTTGACTTTAAACAATTCTTTTAAATATTCTATGACAAATCATTTAGACGACTGCTCTTTTAACACCTTATTATTTCCGAGTTGGTCCTCATGTATTTATGCTCCTCAAAGGATGCCCAAGAATGTGGTAAATAGACTTCAAGTTTTAAAATGGTCAGGAAATGTAAAGAAGACATGCATACTAGTGAGTCATGATAAGAACAGGAGACATGGGTGGGGTGGGGGGGGCAAGATAGTATATTTACCATCTAAAAGTGCCTTAAAAGTATATTATTAATCAATGACAAATAGTCAAAGAATTTATCTGTAACCTTGAGCTATGAGTGGTGGGACACGGGATGTTGAGGGAAATTGTCACAAAGCATTTACCTTCTTGATTTCAATTCATATGTGGACCTGAATCAGGCAGGGACGTTTTTAGTTATAGGATTTTCGTTGCAAGTAACAACAGCTTACACATAAAAAATAAGACATTGGTTACTCATATTAAATATGAAACTATGGGAAACTGGACTGAGCTAGATAAATCTAAGAAAATATTTCACAAAACATTTCATCAGTGTGGTGGTTTTATGTCTAAACTCTGAACATTTGAGAGGTGGGAGTAAGAGAATAAGGGATTCAAACAGCCTCTGGTATACAGAAAGTTTGAGGCCAGTATAGGCTACATAAGACCATGTAGAAAAAAACAAAGGTACAGCAAAAAAACCAAACCAAAACAAAAAGACTGAAACAAAATACACACACATACATATGCATATATACACAAATGCATATATATACATATATGCATATACATATGCATACACATACATATACACATACATATACATCATATATATATACATAAACATCATATACATAGACATCATATACACATACACACACATTCACATATACATATATATTTCCAAAAGATAACCTATAGATGATTATCTATAATCAAATCCTTTTGGTTAGAATTTTCTATTTGTCACTTCAAGAAGTTTTATCGAAGATCCTGAGCCATTTCTTCTCTGTCAGTATTCACTGTGAGCTAAATCTGAAGGTGAATCTTTTTTTTTTTTTTTTTTAGAAATACTGTAAAAGACTCTGAAAAAGAGGGCAAGTGTACATAATTTGGTACAGTATTATGAATTTGTCACACATTTATTGATAGTCTCCTCAGTGCAAGATTGTACATTTGAGAATCTAAACACAAAACAAGAATCACAATGTATGAGTCTCACCCAGAAAGATTTTAACTTAATTTGAAAAGAATGTTTGCACCCACAGTTATTTATTATCAGAGCAGTCTTCTCTGTAGAGAGCTGTATGGATAGTCAACATAGCCCTTGTTTATCAGTACATCTGAAAACATATTTACAGGATGTTCTACTCCAGCCCACAACTCTCCTAGATTTTCCTGCCATGGTTGGTGGTATCAACACTGGAACTGAACCTACGTGTCTTCATCTCTCTTTAACGATCTCCACCTACCTGTCAGTAAAGTTATCAGTTTTGTCCTTGGAACAATCTTCATTTTTGCACATGGATACAGCATTGTTTGAATTCCTGTCATCTTTTATGAGGATTACCTCAGAACTTCTCGAACTGAACACCTTGCTTCTTGTTAACAATCCAATTGAGGTGAATTATGTGTCTGTGCTCCCCACATTCCTATATAGTTGTGTTAACCACAAAGGAAATGGTACAGAAGGTGGGGTTTTGGCAGGTGATTAAGTCATGAGGGCAATGCTGACACCACTGAGATTACTGTCCTTTTTAAAATAGCATTAATGAGCCTCCTTCTGGATACTATCTTGTGAAGTCCAGAGAACCAATAAACAACAGACCCTCACCAGACACTGCTGGAATTTTGATGCTGGATTTCCTATCCTCCAGTGGTAAAAACAAATTTATGTTGTTAAATAGCCATTCTAGGGAGATATCATCATCTTAAACTCCTTAAATATTTTTTCAAAACTTCAATCCACGGGCTGGCAAGATGGTTCAGGGCACTGGAAAAGGTGATTACCACCAAACTGAGAACCTGAATTGATTCCGGTGACCCATGTGGTCAAATGAGAAAAACAAGTCTGTAAAATGATTTTCAATACAAATTCATAATCTTACAATAATTCCTCATTTGTACTATTTTTAAAATGTGTGAGATTAGAATATAATCACATATTTGATTTTCCTCACTAGTACTATTATTTACTCTGAGTTCTTTAAAGACCAAGAGCCTTGGCATCTAACCATCTATAGTCTTAACTTTATTTCCAATACTCTCCTCTACAAATTCTAAGAGCTTGTCCCCAATATTGTTTTTTATTATTATTTTATTTATTTACAGTCCAAATGTTACCTCCCTCCCCATCCCCCCTCATAGAGTTTGTAACTGCCTCCTTTCCCTTTGCCTCTGAGAGGGTGCACACACAAACACACACCTCTGAGAGGGTGCACACACAAACAAACCACCACCCCCACTACCTCCACCACCCCCACCCCCACCACTCACCCACCCACCCCCAGGCATCCCTTTTCCCTGGGACATCAAGTCTCTACAGGATTAGTTGCATCCTCTGCCACTGAGGCCACAAGGCTGTCCTCTGCTACATATGTGCCAGGGGACAAGGACCAGCTCATATATGCTCTTTAGTTGGTGGCTTAATATACAGGAGCTCCCAGGGTTCAAGGTTAGTTATTACTGTTGAGCTTCCTATGGGACTGCAATCCCCTTCAGCTCTTTCAATCTTTCCCCTTTCTCTTTCATAGGGGTTCCCTAACTTACTCCAATGCTTGGCTGTAAATATCTGCATCTGTCTGTCAACTGTTGGTAGAGCCTCTCAGAGGACAGCCATGCTAAGCTCCTGTCTGCAAGCAGTAATATTTTCAGGGTTTGGTGCCCACCCATGGGATGGATCCAAAGTTGGGCTGGTCGCTGGAGGGCCTTTCCTTCAGTCTCTCCTCTATTTTTGTCCCTGCATTTCTTTTAGACAGGAACAATACTGGCTGAAAAATTTTGAAGGTAGGTTGCTGACCCTATCCCTCCACTGGGGGCCCTGTCTATCAACTAGAGGTGGTCTCTTCAGCTTCCATCTCCCCACTGTTGGGCATTTACGCTAAGGTCATCACCATTGAGTTCTGGGAGCCTTTCATACACCAGGTCTCTGGGACTTTCTGGAGGTTCACCCTGCTTCCTACCCCTCCAGCCACATGTTTACATTCATTCTCTTAGCCCTCTGGGTTTCCTCTCATGTCTCCCTGCCTTGTACTTGATCCTGATTCTCTTTTTTTCTGCCCTTTCCCTCTCCTACTGTTGTCCCTCCCTCCCTCTGCCTTCTTGATTACCACAGAATAGATACAGAAAATGTAGTTCATTTACACAATAGAATACTATTCAGCTTTTTAAAAATGAGGACATTATGAAATTTACCGGCAAATAGAAGGAACTAGAAAACCCAGACCTAAAAGGACATGCATGTTATGTACTCCTTGAGAAGTAGATATTAACCAAAATGTACAGAACACCCATGATACAACCCACAGACCATATGAAATTTACCAAGAAGGAAGGTCCCAGTAAGGATGCTTCAATTCTAATACTTTCTACATTCCCTCCAGAGGTCTGATGCCACTGTCTGAAGGACAGAAGCTTGATTTTTTCTCCTATTTAGATGCTGCCAGTCCTCTGTGTTTTTACGGATCACCCATTCTCTGTCCTCTGGCAATAGCCATTGAAATGTTCTAAAAGCATAGCATCATTTATCTCCTTTTGATGAACCTATACTGTGAAGCAGAAATCAGAGAAGCAAAGATTCAGAGCATGGACCGCAGTGCTCAGGACCTGGGTAAACAACAGGCCCATGCACCTTCCGTTATGATTTTCACATATTGTACATGTGATGTAATTTTGTTGGATGAAATAAATGGACAAATGAACAAAAATTGGGGGGTAGAATTATGAAACAATATGGATAACATAGAAAAATAGATGCGAAACAACCCAGGGAAATTGAAATTCTTGACAAATTTTCCATCAAGAGGAGACAATAGAGAAAAGCCAAAATGGGTAGCTCTGCAAAACTAGGTGCTCTGTTTGTGGGAAGTTTGTGGGAAGTTTGGAGGACCAGTGATGAGCAGGCTAACAGAGTTGTGTTTGTCATTCTCAACAAGATCTGGAGGGCTCTTTACCTAAGAAACGTAGAATTTTAATATGCGTGCGTGCGTGCGTGCGTGCGTGTGTGTGTGTGTGTGTGTGTGTGTGTGTGTGTGTGTGTGTTTGTATACTTGATTTTTTTAAATTCTTCAGACTCTACTATGCTTGTATGGTCACAAACATTTTTCTTTCATAATGTTTTCCAGAGAGCTAAGAAATTGTCCACGGTGTTTAACACAGAGTTCCATTACACTGATGCATCACCCACACGGCTCGAAGCAACTTTGCTCTCATTTGCAGTAGAGTCCATTGTCCTTTTAAATTCTACTTTATACCTAGAACATCTCTAGAGTGCCATTACTCTGTCCCCATTTTTTGTAGCAATGACAGCAATCTGGGTCTTCTTTCTGGTCCAAGTTCACAGTGAGACCAATGCTGTCCCTTTCCACCTGCAGAGTGCTGGCCTACTTAATCTATCCCCTATTTGACATCATGGCAGTAATGCCCATACTCAAGTTCTCTCCTGAGGCACCCAGTGTAATTGCATTTCATACTTATCTAACCCAAGGGATTCCTTAGTTTATACATTTCACCACCACTTCAATATCTACACTCACATTTCTTCCATCTGAGTTTCTCTCTCTCTCTCTCTCTCTCTCTCTCTCTCTCTCTCTCTCTCTCT
>JANHMN010000010.1:27549336-27622458 GCA_030674055.1 Rhabdomys pumilio | reverse complement strand
ACACACACGCACACACATTTAATTAGTTTACCTCCAATATTTTTCAAGCCACTCTCAAGGAAATGTTGATCCATCAAAAGTGTAGCATTCACAGAATTCATAATTGCATCACTTAAGCATAAAGTATATTTAGTCTAAGGGATAAAGAAAGAGAATAAGCAAGAAAATTACTGTGGGATTGATTGAAACAAGAGAGTTAATCACAAGGTAAAGCAAGTACCATTCCTCTTTTAGCGATCGGGTAGCTTTTCCCAGAAATATTAAATGATTTGCCTGAGATTACCTTTGTAGCCAAAGCAGAAGTTTGAAATTAAAATCAGAATTTCTAAGATATGTTTCAGTTTAGTACCTTCCATTTGGGTCTAGCATTCAGTGCAGCCATAGTAAATGTTAAAGTAGACAAATATTTCAATACAAATGTCTGTGACCTTCAACATTTATGTTATCCCTCTTCGTGAACTTCTAGAAGCTAAACTGTCAGGATCTGGCACATTTCAAGCCTCTGATACTATTTAACTCACAATAGTTAGTATCCTTTCTCATTGACCAGTTTCCTTTCATATCCTGAAATATTTTTATACCTTCATTTTTTCAATACCAACCTGACTGCCGTTGACCCTTGGCCAGAAAAATTTTAAATGATGAGTGCAGTTGTAAGAATGTTTACACCTAGGAAAAAGTCAGATAAGATGGTGCATATTTTAAAAACATGATAATGAACACCTATAAATCTAGAGTTCAGGGACCTGAGGCAGAAGGACTGCTATGAGTTTGAAGGAAATTTGGTCCACATACCTAGTACCAGGTCAGGTCGTGCTAAATCAGGAAACCTTATAGTAAAAGAGCCCCCCAAAACAATGTCCTCGCTTGTCTCCCAGAAATTAAAGGTGTCTCCCTATTGTTAAAGACATCAAACACTTCAGAACTATTCCTCAGAGTATTGAGTTATATGTAACCCCAAAACATCCTCCCTGACAACTAACTTTTATTGTAACAGAAGGTGCCAAGGCAAGAAAATAGTCCGTAGTCCTGTTCAGCTGTAATGCCTATGATGTGTGACAAATGACATCTAAAGTTGCAAAAGTGACACACATGACCTGGCAGTAACTAACAGCTGTCTAATTAGACTTTAATGTCCACCCAACAGGATAGGAATACTGTCCGGTACTGTCCAGTGACAGGTGGTTAGTTAGTAAAGAAGAATCTACTACTGCTACTTTCCTAAAGCAGTAGAATTCCTAACTTTATTATAAATATTTATTTTTATACTGACAGAGTCATAGAGCTCTCACTCTTGTTCAAAGAAATTTTTACATGCAGAAGACAGAGAAAATTACTGAAAGCCACTTATGGTCAAAAAGCAAAGAACAGTTGATTCTACAAGGTACCCAGACCCATCTGGAGGACATACAATACACAATACACCCCATGCCTAAGACTCAGGAAACATCTTAGAAGGAGGACCAGAAAGATTATAAGGACCAGGAGGTCTGCTGTGAGATTGTGTGTCCTAAATGACAGGGAAGCTATACCCATGAAGTCTCGACATTTAAGGGATGCTTAAATAAGACCTGAACAATAGTGGCACCAATGTGAATGGGGAAATCGCACGTACATGACACTTAGATGAAGAGTTACAAACAATTAATGATTGGTAAAAGAGGGAAAATTTGTGTTTGCCAGGGAAAAGACTCCTAACTGGTTATCTAATGCCAAGTTTGTAGCTCCAATAGCATATATATGTAATGCTGCCTGTATTCTAATGTTAATTTGAATGTCCAAAATTGTTTGCCTGAGAGAGTTGCACACCCTCACAAAAGATATTGAGGGACCCTGCTTCTAGTTGGTTCTGACTGGTAAATAAAGATGCTGGCAGCTAATGGCTGAGCAAGGCAGAAAGAGTCTGACTTTTAGTATTTCCTGGGATTGAGTTCGGTGGGTTGGGGAGAGGAAACCCACCATGCTGGTGGAGTGTGAAGGAAAGAGTGATGCCTGAGATTAGAGCAGGACAGAGAGGTGGCCAGGTGAAGGAGCCGGAAGAACTCAGGCCAGAGCAGCCAAGATAAAACACAGAACTTAGTAAATTCTAACTCAGAATTATCAGTGGGAGGTAGATTCTATCAGTAATGGAATTTAGACAGTAGCCCAGCTGTTGTGCTGATTAAGTCATATCGAAATATAAAGGCTGTATGCATCTTTCTTTTGCGAATGTAAAGAATTGATGTGGGTGGCGAACCTGAATCTGGGACTATTTAATTAATTAATTCAACACATATAAGCAAACTTACAAAACAAACTCAATACGTATCCGTACATTTATTCATCATTATTAATAATAAGTAAAGAAAAAGGGACTATGAATTTGAAATGGAGCAGAGATTTGGAAATGTAAAGAGGGGACTAAAAGGAAGAGAGGATGCTATAATTCTATTTTAAATAAAATAAAGAATATATTAACTTTGTTCAAATCAAAGTTCTGCCTTTAATAACACACCCTACTCTTTGTATGAGAAAGTGTCTTTGGATCTCCCTTTCTTAATGGGAAGTGGAATTTAGGGAATTGAAACAAATATCTACACTATGCCTACTGCTATTGTAGTAGGTAATAATGTCTTAGGTCTCTACCGAACTGTAGTAGAGACTTCTACTATACTTCACAAAAGCTAAGACATTATTTTTAAGAAAGGTAAATTCTCAGGTGTTTCATATCTAAACAGATGTTGTACAGTTTCTTAATGAAAAAACTCCTACTCTCTAGACCAACTACTGCTTTCTGTTGCTTCCTCATTACCTCTGTTCACTGAATTCAAAAGTTGTGTGTGTGTGTGTGTGTGTGTGTGTGTGTGTGTGTGTGTGTGTGTGTATTTTATGCAGAACAAATTCCTTTTGCTGTGTGCAAATTATCACTCCTGTGTGAATCTATTTAGTCTCAAAAACTCGCTTTAATTCTTTGTTGAGGAAAAGGAAAAGACTGAATAGATGTTGAGGTCAACTCTAAAATGTCACTGGCTGATTCATTTCTTTGACCCAATGCCCACACATTTTGAGCCCAATGTTATGAATTTATCAGTCCAAAAGGCTCATTTGGAGTTGGGACAGACTAGGTCTATTTCAGACATAGTGACCTTGGTTGGCTGTATACATGAGGGAGATGCTGTGACCCATTTAAGCATCTGCTCAATAATTCGCACCTTGTTCGATGGATGCCTATAAGTGTCAAACCAAAGCTGTTAGTACATATTCTTTGAAATGTGTATTTCAGCTATACAGTCACTATTTAAGAAACAGACCATTCTAATAATATTTTTTCCAATAAAGTCAACACTTATTCTGTAGTTTTACCTGAGAGAGAGAAAAATAAAAGAATAATAGGAAGGGCTTTCACAGGGGCTTTAAACTAGCTAGTTAAAGTGGCACTCAGTGCAAACACATTAAAATTCTATTTTCCTTTGCAAGTGTTTGGTGCAGATGACCCCCACTGATCTTAAATATATTTCTGTATCTCTAACTGAATAGAGGTTTTCCGTACAGCATGTTCTAATGGTACTCTGGCCTTTAGCCAACAAGGCACTGAATAAGGCTATTTTTAAAATACAGAAGCTGGGAACAGCTGCAGCAATCAAATTTGATAAAAACAGAGAGGAACTTTGCTTTTTTTTTCTCCTAACGGTTTGTCCAAGTTTAGTCTTCTTTCATAGAACTGCTTTTGTCCTGTTGTATGAAGGGCTACAAGACCAATACAGTGAAGCCCTTTTAAACAAATAACTTCTATAAGAATACAACTAAAAAGAATCATTTTTCTTTGTACCAAGGGTATCAATGCAGTGGTGTTTTGAACTACTTTTTTAAAAAGTTATATGTCTTGTACAAGTACGTAGAAGAAAAGTGAAATGCATGAGTAAAGTCTGTAATCAGAAAAAAAGGCTTTGCATTCTCAGTCCCCCAAGAACAATTCCTTAAAAGGGATGATAAAGTCCTTTGTTTCTTAGTGTTAAGAATCTGAATGTTCTCTCTTGAACATCTCTTACCATCTCCAGTGTTGGAGGGCAGGGCTAGAGACACTTCCAATGGCTCGGTTTGCTTCTCAAATTAATATTTGTCAGCAGAATGCTGAACTTTTCTAAACCCTGGACTAATATCAATACTGAACCTTTGCTAGGATAATGAATTATTTTGTAAAATATAAGGGATGTCTAACTCCCTCAATATTTCTGTGTCAAACTGCTTCTTTCCCTCTGTTTTTCTGAGACTCAAGCTTTTTGGAAACTTGGAGTACATGAGTAATAAATACTGTGATATTATTGGACACTGAGAATTTGTATAGTGATTCATATAGGTGGTTAGTGCTGACAAGGTGTTGCCTATGTGGGGTGAGTTTTTTTGCTAACTCTGTATTTGACATGGCAAAGATACTTATTTCTTTGAAGTATTTACAAATGAAAGTAATTTAAAATCCCATTCAAATGAAACTACTTGTGGCAACATTAATCCAATTTAGTAATCCAGAACAATAGTACAATTCTTTTTCTGTAGACATAAGGTCATGAAATAAAATTACCTTACAGCATAGGAAAGAGGAGGGGGAATTAGCTACAAAATGGAAGGCGTTAGGTATCCACAAGACTGTTCTTATTTGTTAACAGGCAGCCCGTTAGATAGGATCTTCCATCTGTCAGCATCTGTTATAAGCTTTCAAACAAATAAGACAAACCCAGCAGAATTTTCCCTAGCTAGAATAATTCTTTCCTAGAAGCACTGATGAGCTAAGAACAGTTTATCTTTGTATAGCAAGGTGATGCTTCTAGGAAAGGTATTCAGTTTTTGAGAAAACAGACTTTTCTTATCTGGGTTCATGAGGAGAGATTCACTTTGATTAAAGCAAAACTTTTTAAGCACTCACATCCAATACATGCACACACACACACACACACACACACACACACACACACACACACACTGTTTTAAATAGGAAAAATTATATTCTTAGTGCACAGAGCCTTAAAATCAGTAGGCTTTCAAGGGATCTCTGGCAAGATACCAGACTTCAGGATATAATCTTATATGTTATTGGCACTTAAAGGTTCCAAGTAAGAATTGCTGGGATTTGATTCTGCTTAGCCATCTAACCTTTTCTTTAAAGACAAATGACCAGAAGAGAAAGATTTACTTCTGACCAGTGATGCTTTTATGCACAATAACCGCAGATATAATCAAGTCTTTCCATCACTTACTAGAATATGCAATATTTATTTGTAAGCAGGAGAGATTGAATATCAAAACAGATCTGATATACAGGAAAACACTGAGAATAAATCACTATTTTTCATCATTATATGTTGTCTTTATTTGACCTCTTACCATTGAGTTTATGAGTTCAAGAGTACCATGCTTTTAAAATTTTGTTGGGTTTTCATATACAAACATATACATGCACACATGCACACACACACACACACACACACACACACACACACACACACACACACAGAGTATTTCTTTAATTCTAAGATGAAGGAAAGCAGAAGTATCTCTTTAAGTTCTGCATTTTAAGAAAATAACTGATATCCATCATTCATGTAGAGAATATTAGAAAACCCAGATACTGCTTTTAAAGTGCCACTAGCTTTGCATCCCCATTAGGTTGAGATTTAAATGTTTTTGTTTTGTTTTGTTTGGAATGTAAGGGTTGCTGATGTCCCTGCTGACTGTGCTCCTTCACTGGCCTCAGTGTTAGGGTGCAGATGCCCCTCCAAAAGCTATTCAGAATCTGCTGACATCAGCCTTCATTCATGAGCACTTGCTTTGTTCAGTGGTGGCACTAATATGAGGAGACACATGAAGTAGCTTGGTTTATAGAAGGGGGCAGAGGAGGCAATGCGCTGTGCAAACATTCCCACACACTAATGGCTCATTCACACAGAAAACAAGTGCGAGCCTTCAGCCCCTCCACAAAGCTCAGAAAGAGCAAATAGACTGAAGGGCCCAGAAACAGCAGTGTTCCATTCATCCTCTCCTCTACTCTCACACACTGTGCTTACATTTACCAATGCTGATGCTACACACTGCGGGTAGAAGCTATGGGTAACTGTGGGAAATCTTTAAACTAGTTCTCTATGGGTCTTATGAATGAAGTGATTTCTTAGTTTGAGTGTTCCGTGGTGACGATCATTTTTCAAGTGAGCCATTGCCAAGTGATTTAATGACTCTGAACTGTTCTGGGCACAGTGAGGAGGTTGGTGACACTATACCATAGGTTTCAGGTCTTGTTAGATCATTGTAAAAAGGTCAGAATTTTAAAATTTAAATCCATATAGGAGTAGCCAGTTCTGGCAAAAAAATCAGATGGCATTTAATGAGACAATTGAAAGATAGGCATGTGATAACACACAAACTGTGCGTGTGTGTGTGTGTGTGTGTGTGTGTGTGTGTGTGTGTGTGTGTATACACATATACATTATAGTTTGGACAGAAATAATCTCCAAATGTTGGTAAAATTTCTTAGCTTTGATACAGAGATTCATCTGAGCTTCAGTTAATGTGATTTGGCGCAGTCTTAATTGGTGGATTTTTTTGTGTGTGTGTGTTTTATTGTAGTAATAAAATCTAAAATCATTAGTGTTGTTAATAGAATGACTTTAAGATGTAGAATTTTGTAGCATTCATTATTTTTGCCATCAGTTCTTACTGCAGGTAAGTCTACACAACAGCATGAAATTGAACCCAAACATGCCTCATGGGAAAACCATATTTTTCAATCATATGTGAAGTCCTAAATACATGATATATGTTTGCCATCAGTCAGATGAGTATAATAGTATTAACCGCAAAAAAGGTTGAGAGTTTTATCTAGAAGAATACATGTGAATCTTTTAGAAGAGAGTATGTTAATAGCAAATATGCCATGTATACTGTAATTCTTCCTTTCCCTCTGTCAATTATTGTTGATATACAGTCACACAGTATGGTCATTAAGGTATGAAATGTCTGCCACTGTGTTATAAACAGACCTCAGGATAATAAGTTATTACTTAAAATCACTCCAGTATCAGCCCCCTTTAAATTTTGCATCTTCTCAATACTGGCAGGCAGGGAAAGAGATTAAAACATGTAAATTAGTGGACACTTGATGTAACAATCGGGAAGGAATCTTTGAAGTGGTCTCATATATTTCTTTTACTTTGAACTTTTAAAAGTCTAGTATGGGAAGTAGTTTGTAGCTCACTTAATCTGTGTGCTCAGCCTAACACACATAAAGACCATTGGCCATCAGTTTAATCTCCAGTAAAAAAAAAATTAATAGTTAAAAAGAGTAGATCACTTTGGGTCCTTGCATATGTCTTAAACTCTTGCTAGATAAAGAAAACATCACTGGGAAGCACATAATCTACATATGTGCAGAAAATAGAGTACCACTGATGGTTAAAGGCCAAATATGGACTTGATAAGTGGTGATGTAATTAGAAATTCATTGTTATGATAAAATGCACCTGCTGAATACTCCCGCATTTCCCACAGTGGGGCAGCATGCTGCTGGTTGCCATACACAAGAAGGATTTTCCTACCCTGGTCCACATCTCCCTCCTCTCCCTTCAGGACAGATTATTCTATGAAATGCTACAACCCACACTCAGCCTGCATTTGCAGTGCACCCTCTTCTGTTCTCTCGCATATGGCCGTCTGAAACAATTACATAATGAGACATATTATCAGGGCCTGCCTGTCAAGATGAAGAGACTATGAATAAATATTACCCACTTATTAGCTCCACTCCTCCTGTGCTCACTGATCTAGCTGTGCCTCTGAGATTCAGATTTTACTCTCATATCCCTGGTTTCCTGTGTAATGAAACAACAGCCAATATTCAGGGAAGGATTTGGAAAATCACAGGAAGGGCTGGGGCTGACGGTAGAGACAGAACATGCCTACACCATGTTAAGCACTGGAGTCTGTCCCCTGTACCACAGAAACAAACAGAATCTTAAGTCCCCTTTGTCATTTTTATGAAATGTGCTGACTGTTCTAAGGCTAATGTTGAACAGTCTTTTTTATTTCATAAATATAATTTATAAAAAAGTGAAAAAAAGCAGAATGTATCTCAGGAGATGAACACACATCCTAAATTAGATATTTTTCATTTGTTCAGTGTGTGTGTGTGTGTGTGTGTGTGTGTGTGTGTGTGTGTGTGTTTGTGTGTGTGCATGTCCCAGCATACTTGTGAAGGTCAGAGATCAATTTGTATTTGTTTGTTTTCCTCCCTACCATGTGAATTCAGAGTTTCCAATGCAGGCTTGGCCAGAGTTGAAAACAATTGCCTCTACTCTCTGAGCCATTTCTCCAGCCATTGGGATTACTTGATGTACAACAGATGACATGCAGGAGTGACTCACCTAGATCTCTAGGTCTGGCCATAATTTTGCCTTCCTGTCTGTGGTTGATGTTTTTCTGTACACTTGAAAAATTGAAGAATTTAATGACTGAGCATAAAGAAGCATACTAGCTGTCCTAGATCTTTTGATATAAATTAGGAACATTGCTATTTTATGATAAATCTATATTTAGCAAATGGATCCTGGCAAACCTTACAGCACATGAATGTGGTGTGGTACCATGGTTTTAAACAGCTGGAGGCCACATGGATGTAAACACTGACATGTGTGCCCAGACATTATGCCTTCCAGGCCACTGACATCATTTTATATCTATAACAGCAAACTGAAACAGAAACTTATGTGATCTGAAAGAGTTAATATTTTTCTTAAGCAGAGGTAGACAAACATTCTTCTAAAGACCCATGCAGTGAACATTTTTGGGATCCATATTGTCCCTGACACAGAACTCATTAATCCTGTATTTGGAGTGCTAGATAGCCACAGAACTTAAGTAATTTTGAAAATTATCTTACCAACAATGAAATTTTACATAGTTCTCATGTCACAGTATAGTATTGTTAAATATTTAGCACTCATTGTGTGTGTGTGTGTGTGTGTGTGCGTGTGAGTGTGTGTGTCCCTCTTTATAACTCATGTGAAAAGAGACAATGTAGTGAATTTTTGCTCATGAGCTACAGTTTGTTAGAACTCTTCTAAAATGTGCAAGCAATTGGCAAGGATCACATTATTTTATTAAGTGAATGTTATTATACGTTGCTTTGCAAAGACGTCCAGACTTAGAGTTTAGCTAGATGCAAGGTGAAGAAGTCTTGAATGTCTTAAAAGGTACTACAAGCAGAAACAAATTCGACAATACAGAGATGGAAATTATTTGTCTAAAGTTGGTTAAGATCTTAATCTCAATGTTCATAGGCAAACAAGCAGGTCACATAGCATCAAAATGCCATCATATGATAGGAGCCAATTTTAAAGCTCAAATGTAAAGTTGTTTGGGTTTTTCTTTTTGTTTTTCCTTGTCTTTCCTTCTAACACCTAATTAAAAGGAATATGGTATGTGTTTATCTTTGATTGTGCTCGTCAACATTCTTCCATTCCCAGGGAAATCTTTTCATACAAGGGCATGGAAATTCAAAAGTTCAAATCCTCTGAAATTTATTAGATATAACTTCTTTACTTATTATTAACAGTAGAATTGATTTGCAGAGTAGTTTTCCCATGGAGAAGAAGACAAACTAAAGATAAAAATCAGCAAGAGGGTGGTAGACAGTAGCAATATGGTGTGGGTGTAGACAAATCCCTGTGATTCATAGAAAAGTTAGGGCTCACAGATCAACTCTGTTGTGAGAAACTGCCTCATTTGTAGAATAGTTCCCAGTCTTAGATCATTAGACAAAAATGCATAAAATCTCACCTATTTCAGAGCTGAGCAGTACAATTCACAACCCCAAGTACATGTTCCTTCTGTGTGATGCACTTTCTGTCTATTACCTCGCACACCTCTGGGCCCTCAGCACCTGCCATGATGCCACTTTCTGGTTGACATATACCTAAGAACTGTGAACACTAACACCCAAACTATGGAGCCAAGCACATTTGAGTGCCGGCTACAGCTGAAAGAATATGTTTCTATTCCTTGTCCATCTGTTCTTGGCAACAGAAATTCAAGCTAAAAACAGAGAATAAGCTTCTGAGAAACAAGTCTAAATAGGATGAAAGCAGAAAGATGGATGCTCTAAGGTTTCAAGCCTAAACCATAGCTTGAGAATGCTGGTTTTGTAGGTGAATGATTGTTTTTATTTGGGACTGCTTTCTGTTGCAACTACAGTATAAAGTTTTTTTTTTTTAATAACACCTTTTTATCATTCAGTTTAAAATACATTGGTTTGGCCATATATTCTGTTGTAAATGTTGCTGTTATACTTTCTAATGATCATGAGCCTAATGAAGTCTAGGGGTTGTGGAGTGCTCTTCACTGTGGTTGAATCCTGTTGAACATGAATCATCAAGTACTCACAACTCTGAGATATCAAACACTTCTTAGTATTGAGTGAAAGCTTTCGGTACAAGATGGATCCCATACAAACACATTTGCTTCTCCCCAAGTTTAATGTTGGCTTTACAAAGCTGCCAAACATTTATCTTGTGTAACTGCTGTGGCTTCCCACTGTGTGCTACCTCCTCCAGACTTCCTTTTGCTATTAAAACAGTACCAAATTATTTATTTACAACTATTAAAAAAAACACCAAGAACATAACAAAGAGTACCACACTGGGCATGTTGGCATGTGCTTTTAATTTCAGCAGAACAAGTGTATATCTGTGTTGGAGCCTATCCTTTTCTAACTGTCAAGTTCAAGGCTACCATGTCTACCACTGAAACCCTGTCTGAAAGAAAGAAAGAAAGAAAGAAAGAAAGAAAGAAAGAAAGAAAGAAAGAAAGAAAATGAAGGAAGGAGAAAATGAAAATAAAAATTAAAAATGGCAAAACAGAGAAGATCACAAATAAAGGACCATGTGTGGTCACTACAGTATATGCATCCTATCAAAATCTCAGCATTCTGTTCTATAAATGAGTTAGTATACTCTCAAGTGTGGGGGCAGGTTCCCCTGATATTTAAACTGGTTGGAGGAAATATACTGCTTTCTGAATGACTACAAACCTTTAAAAGAGCCTGTGACTTACAAAGTACTATGCTTGCAAGAAATGAATCTGTATTGTTAAGTATCTCCTGTGCATAACACCTGTGTACATTGTTTACACTTCAAAGTGAGTTCAACTTTGTCGTTATCATTTTTCTTGGTATGTGAATATTTTAAAAGTGATCCTCAAATTTTCAGTTTTTTTTTAAAGTTGTTTTAGAAGAGGTTATCAGTGATGTTTGCCTTATGGTATGTCCCGAATATGGGTTACTTAAGAGGTGGCACCTAGAAGTACCAGTCGCTTTCTGGAGTCTCTGTTAAGAATAATAATACAATGATGTTTGCAATGTGCTAATTATCTCATCTGTTCTTAAATGTCATTTTTGTAGAGTATATATTCCTTATCCTGAGGAAATATTTCCAAAAACTTCTATCATTTCTTCAAATTCAGTAGTTACCCCGTATACAAGCCACTTGATGAAATAAGACTCTGTCTTCATAACCTATGACATAAGCTTCAACTCCATGATCTCCAAGGTCTCTTGTCTGAGGAATTTAACAAAATCATGTCTAACAGCAAATCTGTATGCTGTATTTATAGTGATGAAATGTGTATTTTGCTGCCAAATGTGTGATGTGGGCTGTATAGCGTTTCCGTGTATACATGTGGAATAACATCAAGTGTGTTGATGTTAGTAACTACTGGTATGTTTCTCTTGGTATTATTTGGCTCTGAATGTGTTCTTCCCACTTGTTTTAGAATAAGCTGACAGCAAAGAGTTTTCCATAGAGCTTCTGAGATTAGTTATACTAACACTTAAAGAAGTACAGCGTTTTTAAATTACTTTTGATTTTCAAGACAGACACTCGGTGAAGTGGCTTATGTATTTCTGTAAGATACAGTGTCATTTCTGTGGACATACACATGCACTGTAATTGACCAGGTTTCTGTTTTGTTTCAGATCTGAGTGACCAGTTGCTGGAGGTTGTTGGCTTAGAAGGAGCAATGGAAATGGGCCAAATATACACGGGGCTGAAAAGTGCTGGCCGGCGACTGGCTCAGTGCTCCTCTGTGGTTATCAGGTAGTTCCTTAGCATCTGTTTTCCAAAGTGTGCTTTGACATGACATGATACCAAATTGACAAAGACGATGCAAGATAACTGAAAATGATATTTATCTTATTTTTGTTTCAACTGATCAATGATTAAAACTTATGTATTTCAAAATGATAGAAATTAACAAATTTTACTGTCTTAGTAACTGCTTCTTATCAGGTTATAGAAGTTAATCTCTTATTTATTACCATGGTGTTTTGGTTACAGTTTTATAACTGTAGCCAAAACAAATGAGAAAACATATTATAGGAGGGTGGGTTTATTTTGCTCAGGGTAGATGAGCGTCAGCACACCACATGGCAAAGTTGTGGCAGATCAGATGGCTGGATCACAGCAGCCAGGATGGAAGGAGAGGGAAAAGGCTCGGGACAGCATAATCCCAAGGACCTACTCCCAATGCTCAGTTTCTTCCAGGGGGCTACCTACTGAAGCTTCTAGAAACTCCCAAACTATCAACTAGGGTCCTAATATTTAACATATGAGTCTGTAGAAGATATTTCCAATTCAATCATAATTTATAGATACCACCAACTAAAGTGTGAGTTTAATCTACCCCTGTGTTTATTCACCTTACTGAAGCTTCAAAGAACTTACTGGACAAATTATCCAAAGGGGGGGGATGGGAAACAAACTACTGCTGTTCTCTTAAGTTACATTTTTCTCATATGCTAAAGTAGAGCATTGTTCTTGTAAACATAAATTATAAATAAGTTCATGGTAAACTTTCCAATGTTTGATTTTTTTTCACAATATTTCACCTACAGAAAAACATAGAATGTATTTTGTACAAAATAAAACAATAAATTGTGTTGCAGACACGTTAAATATTGTGAGTATGTTGGTCCTAGAAAGTCTTAAGTCCCCAACATGTTTTTATAAGGTTGGCAATGCGTGTGGTGGTGGTGTTGCCAGTGGTGGTGGTAGAAATATGTGTGTCAACAAGGAGGCTCTTTGATTTTAGAAATTCTAATGGTGTCTTTGAACACAAACGCTGGTATTTTCATTTGGCGATCATAATTATTCTTTATGTCACCACATTTACCAGGAAGCTTTTAACATTCTTGTGACCAAGGAACCTTTCAGTTTTCATTAATAGTTAATGAAATCCCCCTTTCAGAAGAGGTCAGCAGTGATCATATTTGCCTTCCTTGGACTTACCATCTTATGTTTTACGGATAATCTGTTACATTAAATATTTTAGCATTATAGTTAAAGTGATTTTTTTCCCCAGGACAAGCAAGTCACTGCCAATGCAGATTGATGGAGAGCCATGGATGCAGACCCCATGCACAGTGAGTATAAAATGGAGGAGAATCACAAGCAGTATTGTGTTTGCTTTCCAGAGATCATATATCTCTGTGTATTTCCAAGTCTCCATTTTTTTGTCCTGTCTTCTCTAGGAGCTATTTAGAAATCCCCTTTCCTCTCTATATTTATATAGAGAAGTTATTGCACTTAGACTAGAAGCATTGCCCACTCTTGTCAGTGACTTAACTTTTGAATATATGCTTGAGCCAAACTTCAGATACCAAAGACCAAGTGTAAGCTCTGAAACAAGAAAAATATTGATAAAATGTCTTTTAATTCTCTTAGGATTAATCTTCAAACATGTATAAGAAAATTGGTTATGGGACTTTGATATATATAAAACAAAAATCTTCTGATGTTACTATTAAGTAATATTCTTGTTGTTTTTTTAACCTTTCTTATAGTTACTAGAGGCTAATATGTTCTAGGTAATAAAATAAAGACATTCTTCTTATTTTTCTTAATAACTTCCACTCTAATGGCAAGATAGAGTCTCAATGTTTTGATTTGCATTTATTTGAAGGACAGTGGTTGGGTATTTTTCTCCAAGTTTCAAACTCTTAATATTTCATCTTTTGAAAACATCTGTTTATCTAATAACTGTTTATCTAATAACGTATCTGTTCTCTGGGTTGTTTAATTTGTAATTGTTTAGTTATCTTCACTTTTTGTGTATTCCAGATGGGAGTACTTGTAAGGTGAACATCTAACAAAGAGTTCCTCTCATTCTCTAAGCTGTCTCTTCATCTCTTTGGCTAATTCTCTTGATTTTCATAAACTTTTTATTTCATGAATTCCTATTTCTTAATTGTTGACATCCTTTCCTGAATAATGAAAGTCCTATCCACAGAGTTCTTTCCAAAACCTATGTCTTTAAGTGTTTACCCTACTTTCTCCTTCATCAGTTTCAGATTTGGGATCTTGTATTAATGTCTTTTGTTTATTTAGAATTAATTTTGTACAAGATGAGATGCAGGAATCTAGTTTTATACATGTAGATATTTTCCATCACCATCTGATGCAGATGCTTAGACTGCTGATTTTCAAATGTTTTCTGATATGTCTTACTTACTGTAAATTACAAATTTCCTTTTTTTTTCTTCCTTAGCTTACTATATTGTATGCATTTGTGCTTCATCTGGCATTCTTTCGACTCTCTTAATGACACTGCAATGTTCACATTTATAGTCTCATGGACGTTAAGTTCTGTCATTGTTAGAGTTACCAATTGTCTCAGTTAGAGTTACTATTGTTCTGATGAAGCACCAAGACAAAAAGCAACTTGAGAAGGAAACAATTTACTTGGCTTACATATCCCAAGTCACAGCTCATTGAGGAAATCAAAGACAGGAGCTCAAACTTGGCAGGAACCTGGAGGTAGGAGCTGATGCAGAAGCCATGGAGGGATGCTGCTTAGTGGTTTTTCTCACCATGGCTTGCTCAGTCTCCTTTCTTATAGACCCAGGACTACCAGCTCATAATGGACTTGGCCCACCTACATCAATAACTTACTAAAAACATACCCTATAAGCTTGCCTACAACCTGATTTTGTGAAGACATTCTCTCAATTGAGCCTCTCTTCTCTCTGATGACTCTAGATTGCGTCAAGCATGCTAATGTTGTTGGCAATTGTGCTCTTGGGGATGGCATTGACATTTGTAACAGAGCTGATGATACTGGTGATGGTACACTAGAAAACAATAATATAGTTATGACGGTTATGATAGAAATTGTGATAGACTTGTAGTCATGGTAGTGATCAGTTTTTATTACATAGAATGGCAAGGGTCATGGAAATACTAATACTTTTATCTTTAATGGAAGACCATTGTTATTGAGTCATGGTCATAAGAGAATAAGTAAAAATAAAGCAGAAAGAATAGAACTAAATATCTTTGCATTCTTTCAGATGCCACAGTGGTCCTGATTACAGACACAGACCCCTGATACTTCATACTCTAAGACCTTCACATGTCCAGATATCCAAAATCTTGATCAGGAGTGGTACATGTTATTCTCTCTCTCTCTCTCTCTCTCTCTCTCTCTCTCTCTCTCTCTCTCTCCCTCCCTTCCTTCCTTCCCTCCTTCCTCCCTCTGTCTCCCTCTCTCTTTCCCTCTCTCCTCTCTCCCTCTCTCTCTTTTTCTCCCTCATTGTCACACACACACACACACACACACACACACACACACACACACACTACATTTAATTCCATATTTATGAATCAACTCCCTGAAGTAGGAAAAACTAAACCATTTTTGTCTTATTCTACAGTGCTAATACATAGCAGGTAGTAACTAAAACCATGTAGCTGGACCCCAGGGGGCTACAACTTCTTTATTTTTCCCACAGCTATCTCAAGGTGATAAAGTCCTAGATAAGGTCTACAGCAAGTCACTAGATTGGGTTTTTTAATTCTACAAGGACTATGCTTATGGATATTTGATTAAATTTTTAGAATAGGTTTAACTGACTAACATAAGCACTTCTGACACTGATCTGAGCTTTTTTTCCAATTAGTACCAGGATACTCACTTCAATTACTAGTTATTATGATCTACAACTGTTAAATTAATACATTTATACAATTTAAATTTAAATTTCTTTTTTATAAATGTACTTATTCATTTAAACCATTTATTGTAGATTACAGTGGGCCAAGAACTATACTACTCTGAGGTTTATTACTGTTAATTTGAATTTTGGAATATTCTACTTTTCCTAGAACCACATGGGACTTTGAACTTTAAATTTTATTTTAACTGAAGAGAATATTTAATATTCTTAGCAGTTTTATAGTTTAACTAGAAAGAGTGTTTTTCCCTTCAATAAAATAGCACAATGTTTTTCTTACAGAACATAAGAAATTATAGAATGTTAAAATTCTTTGCTAAATTTAAATATCCATAAGCTGATATTCGATTTATGAAGGAGTTTCTCTAGTTATAATTTTAGAGAAACCAGAAGGTCTGTTTTCTTTTGAATTGCATAGATGGTGGAGAAGGGCAAAAAATGCATATGTCTTGAGTCCTAAATCAATTAATATAAATTTTATAAAATCAAGATAATATAGATTATTGAAATGGATTGTAATGATAATTGTTTAACAATAAAAAAAATCTTCCTGGCAACAGTGAAATTAAAATGGTATTAAAATAGGTTGAATGTTTTATCAGAATGAAAAATGTTAAGTAATGTCAAGAAAAAAATTAAAGTAATATTTACTTATAAATTGTACCAGAGCTGCATCACAAATATCAAGAAAAGCAAAAATAAATAAAGATTTAAATTCATATTTTACAAATCCTTTCATGACTTTCTAAATTCTCTGTCTGAGAAACAGTCAAAATCCCTGTGATCACAATATGTTAGTATCCACGATAGTAACAAAGAGTGGATTTTAGCCTAGTAACTATGTCTTCATCATTTTAGTAAATTATATTTAAAGCAGGAGACTATTGATTTTAGAAGAACGTATGTTGACATGGATGATTTGGAAGAGCTGCCTATAAGCTGGACTCTCCATCCTCCCTTTACTTTCTAACTTCTTCCTCCTGAGCACGCAGAACATACTGGCTTTATTAATCATGCATACATATAACGCAATGGGCATCTCAGAAAATGGAGGAAGACAAAATGAAACAATAGGATATGGCATGGCACAAACCATCACAGATTTCCTTTCATATCTGTGCACCAGACACACCCCACTTTTGCAGTTGATTCTCTTTTATTTTATTCTATTGTTTATTTTATTTATTTATATTTACATTTCAAATATTGTCCTCCTTCCCAGTTAAATCCCCTATCTTCTCCGCAAACCCCCTTCTTCTATGAGGGTGCTCCTCTACCCACCCACTTCCTCCTGCCTTAGCACCCTAGCATTACTCTACACTTGTTGTTAGAGCCTCCTCAGGACCAGGTGGCTCCCCTACCATTAATGTCAGACAAGGTAATCCTCTGCTACATATGCAGCTAGAGCCATGGGCCCCTCCATGTGTACTCTTTGGTGGGTGATTTGGTCCCTGGGAGCTTTGGGGTGTCTGGTTGGTTGATATTGTTCTTCCTGTGGGGTTGCTAACCCTTTCAGCTCCTTCAGTCCTTTCCCTAGCATCTACATCTGTATTGGTCAGGCTCTGGCATAGCCTTTCAGAGGACAGCTATACCAGGCTCCCGTTAGAAAGCACTTCTTGGCATCAACAATAGTGTCTGAGTTTGGTGTCAGCAGATGGGATGAATCCCTAGGTGGGGGAAGTCTCTGGATGGCCTTTCCTTCAGTCTCTCCTCCACTCTTTGTCCCTGCATTTCTTTTTGACAGGAGCAATTCTGAATTAATATTTTTGAGATGGGTGGGTGGCCCCATCCCTTAACCAGGGGCTGTGTCTATCCACTGGATATGGTCTCTTGCAGGTTCTCTCTCCCCTAAGTTGGGTATTTCTGCTAATGTCATCCTTGTTGAGTCCTGGGAACTTCTTGGGTCCCTGGCATCTGGGACTTTCTGGTAGCTACCCTCCAGTTCCCCATCCCCACTGCTACATACCTCCATTCAATTTCCTGTCCCTCTCTACTTCTCCACCAAGATCTCCTCCTGCACCTGATCCTGCCTGCTTTCCCTCCCCCTCCTTTCTCCCTCCCAGATGCCTCCCTCACTCCACCTCCATTGATTATTTTTGTCAAGTATGAAGTGACTATGCAAAGCTTCAGGAACCTTGATTACAGCATCCCAAAATATATCATGTACCTGCTTTCTTGCACACACACACCCCTTACAATTATTAACGATTCTTACTCTTTTGCATTATTTTGAGCAGATAGATTCATTCCTCACCCCGTTCTTTAAGAGCTGGAAATTTGAGTTCTGGTACACGACATTCAGTATACCCCAAACTAACAAATATGTCCACTTAATTATATATTCCATGAATGGAATCTTTTCCTTTCTCTCCAATGCTACCACCACCAATCTAAACCTGTCCCATTATATGTGACTTCTGCAGAAAGGCTGCATGTGCTCCCTTCCCAATTGTTGTCCCCTTTTCATTTACCTTGTCAATTATCTTTAACTGTTTCACCATAACCCTTTCTACTTAGAAGTTTTCAGAGGTTTCTGGATGGACACACATTAAGTTTTCTTTTCAAGAGTATCTTCTTCTACGTCTTCTTTTGCATATTTCCATGTTCCGAAAACTTCCCAAAGTTCTGGATAAATTTTTCCTCCTTTCCTTACAATGGGCACAACTTGTTCTTTGGGACAGTTTTTGCTATTTCTTCTCCACAGAACCTGTTGCAGGCATCGCCCTTCTAGTTCAACACACACACACACACACACACACACACACACACACACACACACTTCCTCAAGCATCATCTCTGCTATTTGTTGCCTGTGACAGAACCAATCACATCACATTGAAAGCAGTCATTTTCCCTCCATGTAGACTTGAATTCCCTCTAGTCATGGACCATCATTTTGGTCCTCACTATAACTCTCAGGATACAAAATTCTTCTTCCTGCATAATTTGGTTGCCAGTACCAAGTAAACTTTGAATTTATAAATTTCTTAAATACTTCTTGGGGTAGTATAGCATTTTAAAACATGCTTTCTACTAAATCTTCTTTCACTGAACATAATGTAGTTTGGCTAGCAATTCATTCACATATTTTCATATCTAAATACATGTTAAAGTTATTTTGAGTTATCTTTATTCATTATATTCTCAAAGCAAAGAGCTTGAATGTATCATGGAAAGAATACTTTCCCAATCCCCAAAGATTAAATCCTTCTGTTTCCTGGTGTGTACAGCTTAAACTTCTCTGGCTACTTCTATGTTATTGGTTGGGTATTTATTGGACATATCCTGGAGACTATATTTTGTAAAGGATGTGAAATTCTGATAGCTGATAGCTGTGTATTAATCATTACCTGTGACACCTTCATAAAGCATGATGCCCATGGAATTTTACTATGACATCATCTTGTTGCCTTCTCTATGATTAAGCAAAAAGAAAGATTTCTGAAACTTTCTTCCATATTGCAGTGAATAGAAAGTCCTGAACAGATCATAATTGAATGGTGAAATGATAACAGTTAAAATTTGAATGTTCATTGGAGTGATAGGTGACATCAAATTATCTTCTCAAAAGCATTTATAAGTGGATGCTCTCCTCAGCCCTTCTGTGTTCCTCCCTTGAAACCTCCTTGCCCCATTTTGATTTCTAGTGTAACTAAAATTATGTCATTTATATCAGAGGGCTACCTTTTTCAAATATTATTTTTATCATTATTTGATAGTGATCAGGTTATATTTCTCAATCTAACCAAAACCATCAATCATGGTGCTGCTCCAAGTAACACTAAACACCATTCTTGTGCAGTTATGACTCTTGTGATCCCGAGTTCAATGTCTCTTTATTCCCCTTTGAGTTCAAATCAGTATCCCTGTAACAGTGTTAAATTATCCTCCAAGTATTCCTTACACAGATCTTCCTTTGATTCTCCCCTTTTCACACCATCCTGCTGCAGGACTAGGTATAACCTCTCCCACTGAGGCCAGACAAAGCCACCCATTTAGGTGAACAGAATTCACAGACAGGCAACTGAATCAGGGACAGTCCCCACTCCAGTTTTTAGAGGACCCACATAAAGAGGAAGCTGCACTTCTGTTATATATGTGGGGGTAGGAGTGATAGATCCAGCCCATGCTCTCTCTTTGGTTGGTGATTCAGTCTCTGGGAGCCCCTAAGGGTCTAGGTAAGTTGAGTCTGTTCATTTTCCTGTGGCATCTCTGTCCTCTTTGTGTCCCTCAATCCTTCTTCCAATTCTTCAACAAGACTCCCTGAGCTCCATCTAATATTTGGCTATGGGTCTCTGTATTTTTTTCTGTTGTCCATTGAGTGGAGCCTCTCAGAGAACAGTTATGCTATGCTCCTGTCTGCAAGCATAACAGAGTATCATTAATAGTGTCATGGATTAGTTCCTGCCCATGAGATGGATCTCAATTTAGGGTAGTCATTGGTTGGCCATTCCCTCTGTGTCTATTCTATCTTTGTTTTTGCACAACCTAAATGTTGGTCAAAGGTTTTGTGGGTGGTTTGCTATTTTTATTCCTCTACTGGGTATCCTGCCTAGGTATGGGAAGTAGCCACCCATATACCCATACACACATAGCAATGGGATCCATATACCCCACTGCTAGGAGTGTCAGCTACAGTCCCCCCATAGTCAACCTGGGTCCTCCCCATGTACCAGGTCTCTGTTGTGTCCTAGAGATGCATATCCTTAGCTCACCAGAGACTTCACTTCTCTCTTTCCTCCTCTCCCTAAGCCTGATCCACTCCCCAGGCCAGATACCCTCCCCCCCAGAATCTGTGTGAGAGGGAACTGGGAGCTGACATTGGGATGTAAAGTGAATAGATAGATAGATAGATAGATAGATAGATAGATAGATAGATAAAATAATCCTCCCAGGGCTGAGACCAGTCACTGTGGACTGTAGGAGTACTTAAGATTTCTCTGTTTCCACTTCCTTTTGCACTATACCTGAAATCTCATTTTTTTTATTTTGAAGTTTTCTGGGAAATAAAAGAAACAAAAACAATCAACAAAAAAAAAGCCTGTCAGTCAAACTGTAGCCTCTTCCTGATGCTTTCCAAAGTGTGGGATTGGCATACCTTTCCCTAAACTTGACTATGGTTTGTTTGTTTGTTTTATTTTATTTTATTGAAAATAAACTCTTTTCTCATGCAATATATCCTGATCTTCTTCTAGGATCCTGCATCTCATTTCAAGCGGCTATCTGGGGACTGTTAGGTTTCCAGTGGTAGGCATCATTATCAACCTGTTGTGTGGACATTAAGTCTAATTAAACAGGTGTTGGTTACTGCCAGGTTACGAGTACCACAATTGCACCTTTATGGTTATCTCAGTGTGCTGGCCATTGTTGTGTTTCATAAGCATCAGAGCTACATAGGACTAATGATTGCTTTAAAGATTCCAAAAGATTCCTGGGCATCATGCATAGCATAGCACCTTCTGGTATTATAAAACCTAGACCTTAGTAAAAAGGCTTTTAGTTCAGATCTAGCTCAAATCTAGCTCAAATCTTCTGAGTTCTGTGTCCAATGAGTGTAGTGTCTTTATGCATAGGTACTTTCCTTCACCTGGGAGAAAACCAACAATTAGAAACATAGCATATATTATTTTGGGTGTCTCTTGAACTATGTTGGCCAATGTCTCAACAGATGGTTTTATATGCCTGGTATTGAGAGGTTCTTAGATAGTCTTGTCTCTTGTGTGATCACTGCCATCCTAGCAATCCATATCTTCATGGGATAGGTTTCTAAGGTCATCATCCTCTTGTTTTCTGTCATGTTTGACCCTTGAGCTTCTTGAGTTTCTTCTCTATCTAAAAACTTAAGGCTTTAGTTCCCTGGATCAACCTTGTAGGGCTTTCTATAATACTGCATATTTTGATCATAGTTTTACCTCCCTAATCTCTCTAATTTTCCCTACCTCCTCACCCATCCAATTGCCCAAGTTCTTTCTTTTATCTTTATAAAACAAACAGTCAAGAAAAGAAATAGCCGTACTGAACATTTAAAATGGAGCCTACTCTGAGGGTGTGGGGATAGAGGCAGACAGGACTCTTCTTCATTCTTCTGAGGCCATGATATCTCTATCAGAGGTGGTTTCTCCTCTTCTGAGTTCTTGTCAGCTGCTTCTGTCATGCAATTGAAAAAGGTTTAATATGGGAGACATTGGCATTTGGGAGGAGCAAGAGGCACTTCACTACTCTCTGATATGAAGGTTTCTCATTTCCTACTTCATGAATTAGTAAAAGAAGACCTCTCTTGAACCTTTCCATATGCACTTCATGTGCATGATGTCTCCTATAAATAAAACAGTTGTCTTTACATGCAAGCCAGGAGAACAAGAGAGGTGGGGTAGAATTCACAAATCTGTTGCTTAATTTGGACTAATTCATGCTCTGAATTATTCCTCTAATCTGCTTGGCTTGCTTTTGAGCCTCTTCTTGTAGCTCCCTCAAGTTGTCGGCTCAAGGTCTGTGGTACTTTCAGGAACAGTACAGTGCTTATGACTCAGTTTTTACTGATGGAGAGACCCTGTCCCTCTGCATCAAGTTTTATTGCCTTGGGCTGTTTTGAGATCTGTTTAAATTCCCTCCATCATCTCAGCATATTATCATCCACAAGTGTCCATCTGCTGACTTGGAAACTTCACAATATATTTTCCACTTCCGTATCTCTTACAGAACCACTAAACAAGTCTTATAAATACTCTAAAACTGTTAAAAAATCTTACCCATTTTGAAATTTTTCATTCATTTTTTTCTCCACACCCCTGAATGTAAGCAATTTAAGGCAGTGTCTATCTCATTGTTTAAATAAAAACAATTCATGATAACAGCATTAGTGCTCTCACTTACCTAAACAGATAATACTAATATGTCAGGTATTTCTGTGCATCAGTGATGATTTAGGTAAGTGCATAGGATTTTTCTTTGAAGATTTCTTTATAGATAGAGACATTTCCATGACTGTTGGACATGAGAGACTAAAGAAGACTTTTAGACTGTGGCATTCTGGCTTAGTGTTATTGAAGATTATGAGGTAATTACAGGACTTTCCCCAATCTGTCTTCTATGCTACTTGTGTCTTATGCATCTTACACTTATTTGTCAAAGGATAAAAGGTTCAAAAAAGGAAATGGTATGCTCTTAAAGTTATTCTGCATATAGTTGATGAGGAAAGAAGTGTAGCTATACAATAGACAGGTAATCAAGAAGATGGCCTGCCACACACATACTTTGCCCTGAAGCAAGGAGCTGACACAAGCCATTTTAAGAAAGGTTGTTTTAATGACCTCCTCAAAGGCCCATGCAAGTTGAGAGGTGTGAAATTTTTCTCTATTTGAGAATATCATGTGAATAGACATTTCATAGAGCATATCAGAAAACATAATAGTGCCTGTTTTATTTTATGTGCTTTTGTCTTTCTTTTCTTTTGACTTATTCATGGTGACATGGAACTATAATGAGGCTTTTTTTCATCTGGCTATGTAGCCAAGAATCACCTTGAATTTCCATTTCTTCTTCTCTACCACTCAACATCTGAGAGTACAGAAGTGTGCTACTAAGTCCAGTTATATGCAGAGAGGGATCATCAAACCCAGAGCTTCATACATATTAGTCAAATACTTTGTCAACTGAGTCACATTTCTAGGTCTTTGGTTGGTTTTTTGTTTGTTTGTTTGTTTGTTTGTTTTGTTTCGTTTTAAGAAATAACAGACATTCTTAAAGTCAACTCCAACACAAATCAGTTTCACCCAGAAGCTCCTTGAGCCTAAATAACAATACACGGGAAAGATTTAGGACAGAAGGACAGAACAGGACAAAGTTAAGCAACGAAATCATAACTATATATGTTTTCTTTGTTTTGGGGTTTTTTGTTTGTTTGTTTTAGAAATATGTTGAGCCTCCTAGTTACATTCACTGACCGACAAGCCTGAGGACTAAAGACAAATTTGCAATTCTAAGAAAGGCCTTGATAATCTGCTTGACAGAATCTCGGCCATTTTGCTAACAACTTTTTCATCAGTTTTTATTTAAAAACTGATCTAGGTTTTACTATTTTAAATGTTATTTTGAGCAAGCTGGCATCTGCAACTGAAATAGTCAACTTTTCTTGCACTTTAGCAGAAATTGCATGCAGTCAGAAGTTAAAAATACTTTTCACTCCTTGAAAGCAAGTTTTATGGAACTTCTGCAAGGAGACAGGGGAAAGCTACTTTGGGAGTAAAGTGTGTCTCTACATTCCACTGGAGGAAAACGAAGGAGGGCCAGAGCCCAAGGTCTCAACTTCTGTCAGATCCATGTCCTCCGGATGTCAGAGTTACGTCTGCTTCTTAAAATGACTTCTTTATATTTTTTAAACTAATCCTTTGTTTTAATTTCATTTACATTGGTCTTCTGCTTTCATGTGTGTTTATGTAAAGGTGTCATATCTCCTGTAACTGGAATTACAGACAGTTGTGAACTGCCATGTAGCTTCTGGGACTTGAGCCTGAGTCCTTTGGAAGAACAGTCAGTGCTCTAACTTCTAGGCCATCTCTTCAGACCAAAACTTCCTTATTTCTGACACTAGTTACTACACATCACAAATAAATGCTGGAAGGTTCTTGAGATTATTGCAGAAGAGGAAATAGTGATCACTGTTGTTTTCCATTAGAATTTGTATATGGACACATTGGAAAATGACAATATGTCAAAATAAGACAGAATAACCTTAATAATAACCTAAAAACATCAAAATTTATTAAGAATAGAATAGCGATATAAAAGTTGTCAGTAAATTTGCCTAACTTGAATCTTCTCATTGCCTTACAATAAATTGATTAATTTAACTACTATTAAATAATGTTTGATGTTCCAGGTTGATTTTTTTCTAGTAACAAGTATCTGGGGATTTTGTTATGAATATTATTTTCTCACTAAAAGTTATATATCTACTGTAACTTAACACTCCCTGAGTTGACAGACACTAGTTTTAGAGAATCTTGTACGGTTCTAATGGCTTACTTTAGAAGGGGGTGGAAGGGATCCAGCAAGGAGCAAATATATTTTTAGCTGTGAATGAAAATGAATAATCCATACATTATAAGTAGAAAATGCAAATAGTGAATATTTTTGATGTGCCTAGAAATTGGACTGGGCCTACACACATTTCTCTGACTGCCAACAGGCTAGAGGAAGAGAAAGATATCTCAGTTTGTTCAGTGACATAGTCACTGATGCATGGGGATGGGAGGGGACAGAAATCATTATGTACATTTATGACATTGTCAAGGAAATAAATATATACATACATACATACATGTATGTATATATGCACATATACATATGTGCATAAATACATATCAAAATCACAAAAGAAATGACATTGGGCCTAATATTTAAATACAGTAGTGGTAACTCACTCCTAAAAGAAATACAATATTTTGTTATTTAACGAGCATCAGTTTTTATACTTGGAAGAATATAAAATTTACATGAAATGAACTTAAACAAGCATGTGCTCCTTCTGCGGGAGGACTGCCTATTCTAAAGTATTAATAGAAATACTGTTGCAAAAGTGCTTAAATACAGCACAAACAGCCTTTACCTAAGTCTTAATTGGTAAAGAGTTTGCATAAATTTACATTTCTAAACTTATTTTTTTTTCAAAGACTGACAAGTTAGTGTTGAGCTGGGCATTATTTTATGTTTTCCCTTCTTACTTATGCATTAATTAGTTCTGTTTACCTGTGCATAATTTTTCCTAATTTCACAACAGTTTTTTTTTTTTTTTTGTAATCGACAATGCAATTTACTGCCTATGTACCATTCTGGTTCCTAAACAAAAATAGCAAGGTATAAAGCCCCAGCCTCTTCATTGGGGTTGTTGGGCATAAGAGCATTGGTTGTGACTAATTTCCAATTAATTTGCGTCGGTTACAGGGGAACAAAACAATTGCACCTCCTCATTAAAATTTAAAATATTCCAAAGTGTCATCTTTATGTGTTTCTGGAATATATAATTTCCATTTGGTTCATTGCTTGACAGCTCTATTAATTTAAAAGCCCAGTAATACCTATTAGTATAAAACATGAAAAAAATACCATTAATCATTTATTTTAATTTTGCAGCTCTGTCATTTTCTCAGTATGTTTTAAAATGATGATGACACTGTAATGTGCACAATTCAAACTGGGTGAAGGGGAAATGGATAACACTACTTAGAAAAGATACTGAACTCTGTTATTAGAGCTTAATTAATGCCAAACTGATTAAACTTGATTGTGATTCAAGCAAAAATATTTTAAAGAATTTTTGTTGCCCTATTATATTTTTAAAGTTATCCCAAATTCTGTTTATAATTAGAATTATCTATCCCTAGATATCCATCTTCATATGTTCAATTTAAATATTGTGGATATAATTAAAGTAGTCAATTATTCCTTATTTTGAAAGAGTTATTGGTTTCAATGTTGGAAATTAGTTTCGTTTAGCTAAAAATAATCATCTCTCCCATTCATATTTTTCAATAAGGATTGAAAAACCAACTGAATGAAATATGTTAAAGCAAGAAACATAATGAAAAGTGTACCCATTGTACAAGGGTTTATAAATGTACAGTGTTGATACAAGACAGCAATTTCTAAAAGAAAGAGAACTGCATGTCCTAAGAGAATTTTAGATACAGTAAAGGGAGAGAGGAAAGATATGAATGAAGCATCAGCTTTCAATAGCATCAAAATATAGATGTAGGGCAAATTCTATTGTTTTCCTCTAGACTAGGTGAGATAAAAGGCATTACTTTAGTTAGCAGATATCATTAGATTAATGAATAGGACTGAGTCCTACTCGTTATTAGAGATCATCTTCAGATGTATCACCAGATCAGCTCCTGGCTGTTGTTTTACATTCTTGAATTTCACTGTTGCTCCATTTTCTTTGATTTCATGTACTAAGATTAGGAATTAAGCTAATACACTGCAAGCTTTTTATAGTTAATCAACTGTATTGATACTAAAAAAGAACTAGCATTTCAAAAATATGTTAATCAATTCAAATAAAAAAATAAACTTAATGACTCTTAATAAAAGTAACCTGTAGAGAATTTAATACTTTACTGTTTCTATTTATTTGAAAATGCTGAACACAGTATCACAGGTTTCATTTGAGGTGACAGAATGTTAAGTGTTCATGCATTAACCACACCATCCTCACACTTCTGTCAAGTGAACAAAACGAATATTATTAAACAAGAGTGTGATGTTCGCTTTTGTCAATGTGGCCCAACAGACATATCTGAGAAGAAGGAATCTTAAATAAGAAAGTGCCAGTCCATAAGATTTGCCTGTTAGAGTACTGGTATTTTTAATCCATGGGGTACTTGTATGATTAATGATTGATGTGGGAAAGCCCAGAACAAATGTAGGTTGTACCACCCTGGGCAGGTGGTCCTAGATGGTATAAGCAAGGCAAACTGAGCAGTCCAGAAGGAACAAGCCAGTAATCACACTCTTACACAGGTTTTGCTACAGTTCCCACCTCCAGGTGCCTGTCCTGACTTCCCTAGATAAAACACTAAGGCTGGAAAATAAAATGAACCCTTTTCTCCCCAAATTGATTTTGGACATGTCATTTTATCACAGTAATGGATCACCCCTAAGATGATGATGTTCAACTCATTAAATGAAAATTAATAAGAAACTTCAGCTAATTTATTGAAACCAAGTCAAAAATACCAGATTTCCTTGAATGTTCCTTTGTCAAGTGTTTATTAATGAATCTCATATTAATAATAGAGATAACATTGTGGTAATGATGTAATCACGAAGATGCTTACATTTTGCTTCTTATAGTTTTACAATGGAAAGGAAAAAGTTCATGGCCATGATTTCTGAAGTGAGTGTAGATATACTTATCCTAAATACTCACACAGACATAAAAGTTTATCATTTCATAATGAAATAGCATCTGTGAATGAAGGTACCTGGGGTAGTTCAATTGGTAAAATATATACTGTTGGGGTGTAATTCTGAGACAGCATAATAGAGTAACTGGGTCTATATACTATTGGATATAGACCTGAATGAAAGTATGAAAAAAACAGAAAGAAAGAAAGAAAGAAAGAAAGAAAGAAAGAAAGAAAGAAAGAAAGAAAGAAAGAAAGAAAAGCAGTTAGGGAGGGAGAAGCTAAGAAGGGAGGGAGGATGGAAGAGAGGAGAGGGGGGGAGGGAGACCAAAGAGAGAGAGAGAGAGAGAGAGAGAGAGAGAGAGCGCTATAGTCAAAGAAGACCAGGAAAGCGTTCAAAATTTTCAAAATTTCAATGCAGAATAGACATTAAAAGAAAACTAATAAATAAGTAGCCCCAAAGGAAAGGAAAGCAGCCCATTAGAATGTGTATAGCATGCAGGATCTGAGCCAGGGCAAGACAGAAGTTGAGCTGAAAGAAAAGAGCTGTAAGCAAAGCAAGCACTTCAATGGAAGTGATTACTGTAGCTCAGCAGGGCCTTGGAGAAAGAATACTTAGCTTTGGATGAACAACCATGTTGAGCTAAGAAAGTGTTTGAGCAAGAGGGATGGAAGCAGAAATGATGGTAGCAAGACTCTATGGTCAGGGAGTCCACTGAAGAGGACCAGTGTTAGAGGGCTTCTGAAATAGCATTGTCCTAAACAAGGAGAATCAGTCTCCTTTACAGTAGTAAACTATTTTGGGGAAAAAAAAAAAAACATGTCACTTAAGGATGAGCTACATTTCTGAGTCATCTTGAGCAACTGAATAAATGACAGAACAACTCTTTGAAATGGAGGAATCTGAAAAACTTTCAAGAAATTTTCTGTTTACTTCAGACTAGATTAACTACAGTATGTTCATGCATCAATGCCCTAGACACACTTTTCAGAATGTCAATTGTCATGACATCATTCATTAGAAATTCTGTAATGGCTATGATGTCAAAATGGAAGAGCTTCAATACTTAGGCTTAACCTAACATTTAACACACCTTAACACAGAGGCCAGGTTTTTCTGATCATGGCTCAGTTTAGAATCCAGACACCTGTGATTTAAAACTTCGCTTTTAATAATTAACAAATTCCCCATAATGGTATTTTTCTAGTTCTTCTTTGGCTAAAAGGGTAAACTAGCAAATAGCAGGGATGTCACGAGATATCAGAGTAAACTGAGATGACAGTACTATGCAGTACCTCAGTGACACCAAAGGAATTTAACAATTCTATCTCAGAAAAGTTGGCCAGATATGTTCTTCACCATGATTATATTAAAATTATGAATAAATTTTTGTTTAAAAATAATAGCTACCCTTGGTAAATCATATATGAGCATCCATTTCATCAAGTGATATTTGTTGGTTATCCTCCTGGAACAGATTATGACTCAGCAGCCAACTCATGATGTCTTTGAGCAGAATCTGAAAGCTGGTTGGGACCAGAGACAAGCTCAAACACTTGCTTTGTGTCTTTAAATCCAATTTTTTTTAACACTATACTAGGTAAAAGGGGCCATACAGGGAATTTGAAGTGAAGTATAATTCATAAAAATTGAGTTGTGGGTATATTTTTATTACACTCAGGAGGGAGTAGTATTTATGTTCTTCTCTTTACCCTATTGTTGGTAGTGTTTTCTCATAAGATCAAACACTTGAACATAGTTGGAATAAACTTGTCAATTTAATGTCTTACTAGAGATACAGAAAGAGTAAAAATGCATTAAAAGTGTCTTTGACCTTATTGGAAACCAATTAAGACCATAAATACTTTTTGAATGAAGAATAAATTTATATCTTAAAAGAAATTCCAAATCCAAGTATATACCTATTTCTTTTTCCAAATGGCTCATAGCCATCAGGAAAAAGTACTTCTTATTTTCATATGTATTTAAAATTACTGTGAATTGCATCAAGAAGGATCTTATCTTCACGTTTAAGATTTTTGTCTTAAATCCTAACAATGGCTTCTGTGAATCTGATGCTATAAAAGACCAACCATTCAATTTGAAAATTGTCATCATTCCAGAAAATGGAATCATAATGAAGCTGAGAATGGATTTCAAAAACTGTGGTGGTTTTGCCTCTCTCTCTCTCTCTCTCTCTCTCTCTCTCTCTCTCTCTCTCTCTCTGTCTGTCTGTCTCTCTGTGTGCATGTCTATCTCTCCCTCCCTCCTTCCCTCCCTCCCTTTCTCCCTCCCTCTTTTTCCCTCTCTCCCTCTCTTTCTCTCCCTCCCTCTTCTCTCTCTCATCTCTTCCTCTCCATCCCTTCCCCCTCTCCCTCTTCCTCCCTCCCCCACCCCTCTTTCTCTCTCATCATTCCTCTCCCTCTGACTCGCTCCCTCTCCCCTCCTCCACCCCTCCATCTCTCCTTTTCTTCCTCTTTACTTTTCTCTATTTCTCTCTCCATCTGAAAATTTTGCATGCACTTTATCCCATCCCTACTGTCATGTGGCCCTGTTGCATCCTTAAATTCAAAAAAGCTTCCACTGTTGAAAGGATACAACCTTATTCCACATTCAAACTTGTTAAATTTTAATGTTCCAGGTGATTGCTAAATTAAGTTCTCCCCACAGATATTTTATGGTATTTACTTTGCGTTGAAAACTCCATTCATTTCTAAGGCAACTGAATAAATCCAGTGATAATAAACTCTTAAAGAGATGAAGCAAGAAAAAAAATTTTGGCTAGGCACAGAGAGAATATTTATAAAGGGATATGCTACCTACTGAGGTACATTTTAAGAACCATGATATTACTAAGCTCAACTTAGTTCAAAGCCATGAGAATCAATTAAAGATATTATTCATTGAAGCTGAGTTTAATCAATGTAATCAATGTTTATATAAGAAATTTTGAGGACTATTAGCATACATTCCAACTGAGAATTTTTCACTAAATAAATTCTGAATGTTGGCACTTAGTTCAGCAAAGATGTACTGCTCAAAATTATTTTCTAGGTTCAATTACTGATCGTTTCATATAGAATGATTTTAGATTAAAAGGTTTCACTTATAATTCACAATTTAACATTGGATTTTCATTATTGCATCAAAGGTCATCAGATTATGATTACATTTTGTATAGCTGTATGTAAGAATAGTTCTCATGTTTTTAAAAGGCAAGAAAAAAATCAAAAGAAGAAGAATACTTTATAATGTGCAAATGTTATGAAATTCAAATTTGAGCTTCCATAAGTAAAGCCTTATTGGAACAGGCATTCTCATTTATTTTCACATAGTTCAAAAATGACACTGAACTACAGCAGCTAAGAGCATTTACCATTTAGACTGTATGGTAGTACCAAACTGAATTTAGCAAGGGAAGATTCAAGAGATGCCAAGGAGGCACAGCCTGTAGATCAGGGATTTGGTCCGGGTGGGTACTGGAAAGGAAGAAGGTGCTTGTCCATCTTCTATGCCTCTACATTTGAATCACCATGTGTGAAGTTATAGAAAAAAAAAAAGCTAAAAGCCATAAGCATTTACAATCTAGCCATTCTCAGAGATATGGACATTTGCCAGCCACACAATTATGTGGACATGTGCGTAAATATCCTGCAACATACAGCTCTCAAATGTAATTTAAGTAGTTAGAATTAGGTTAAACATTTTAATAGCTTAGATACATCATATGCAGACCATTGTAACACATTTCAGCATGCGTGTTCTTCAAATGCGTGTTCTTTGGAAGTTACGCCCTACATAATAGACAAGAATTAGACCAGATTGAAGAGAGATTAGACATTGTATATGATAGCAACTCCTTTTATCATTTATACCTACTTTTCTGGTGGTTTATGGTATACCTTTCACGGGATGTCATCCTCTTACTTCAATATTAAATGTCAATATTCTACTGTTTAAATTATATATTTACATTTCCTGCTTGCTATCTCGTCAGTGATCTATTCTCATGTTATTATGAGTACACTGAATTTACATATGCCTTCTGAACACCGTACCCACATAGACATTGGACCTCTCCTTCAGACTGTCACACTCTGAACTGACATCACCAATGCCAAAAGCACCTTTCAGTCTATCACTTCTCATGGGGCAATTCAAATTTAAAAGCATAGAAGACCTATGGAGAAGTATCTTCTTTTCCATTCCTCAGCACAACCAAATTGTTATGTTCTATAGGTTTTGCCTTCTTAACATCTATTGAATCTGCCCTTGCTCAATCTAGTTTGGTTCTACCAGACTAAACTCTGTTTCACTTTTGGAGTGGATCACCACCTTTCCCTGCCTGCTAATTGTCCTGCTTCAGATTTGGCACCCAGTCCTTAACTCTACTGCTGAGAACAAAATGCAGATTTATCCATACGCCACAGTTTTTTCACCATGACAAATAGACATTGCTTCCTCGCTATATCTTTGCAGCACAATGATGCTCCTCTCTCTCTCTCTCTCTCTCTCTCTCTCTCTCTCTCTCTCTCTCTCCCCTAGTTTTGCACATTTGTTATCAGAAAGAGGTTTTTAGCAAAATAGCTAGTAGCAGTTTACAGAGGGGGTAGTTTGTAAGGTGAAATCAGGAAGGGCCAGTTCTCAAACTGTGCTCTTGTACTTACAAATTAATGTGTTACACAGATAACAGGACCCAAGTTTATTTGGCCTTTAATATCAAATAACAATGTTGACATATCTTTGGGTTCTTGAGAGAATAAAATCAAATACGGAAAAAGTAAAATCATTGTAAGAATTGGTCTTCTCAAGGCATACTAGCAATCTTCCTTTCAGCTTGAGAGGAATACTGAAGAAAAACAATTCATAGTGAGGAAAGGTTTACCGTTTCAGAACCTACAGTTCATAGTTACCTGGTCCTGTTGCTTGGGGTCTGTGGTGTTACAGAACACTATGGAGCTAACATCAGGCAGAGAAAGCAGCCAAGAAACAAAAGAGAAAGAAGGGACCAACCGAGTATTTAAATGTCACCCTAAGAGCACACTGCCAATAGCTTCTTTCCTCAAGGTCCCACCTCCTAACATTCCACTTACTCCCAACAGCACCATAAGCTACTGAATAAACCTTTGACACCTTTGGGGATGTTCATGATTGAAACAGAAGAAATATATGATTTCCTTAAAGAAAGTAAGTCCAGCTTTGTTGCAGGCCTATCAGAATGCTTTAAGAGTTTTGATAAACAGAAAGGCCTCAAGGGAATAGTTGGTGTAGAGATTCCATAAACAAGTTAAATTTTATTTTTCATAGTAAAGGTTGGTGGAAATATTTGACACTTAGGTGACAGGAAACCAAATAAACATTTACCAGTGACCTAATCCAAGTAATGTTCAGAAAATACATAAAAGAAGACTCACCTCTTTTCTTTCCAACTATACGTGGGTACCAGTAAGTCTTTAGAGAAAGCACTATGGCCTAAGATGAAGAGACCCTGTTCACTTTCTGCTCTGAACCCAGGAAGGTATAATCTCCTTCTTTTATCACTTAATAAAACCATACATCAATTCTATACTTTTCCATACCATTGTGTATTTTCATATAAATGGCTTTTAGTTGAGACCAACTCAAAATGTGGATGAATTAAGCAGTATCCAACAGTATGAGCAAAGCACTTACCAGAAACTCTCATGTAAGAAATCTTAGTAAATCTTTGTATATTTTGCTAATCTTCTTTAAAATTTTTACTTGCCATGTAGAAACTGTGTGTGTATGTGCTCTATTCTTAATTTATGACTCCTGTATGTGCAGAGTTACCATCAGGTTTTGGAGGGTGGCCAAGAAAAATGGCAATGGCTTATAACATTTGGAGTTCTCTAGGATTGCTATGGGACAATAACACAAAAAGAAGTAACTCATTCTGGATACTGAGACTTTATATATTATATAGTAGGGATTTTGTTTCCAGCTATAGAGTTAATCTGCCTCTGTCTCTTCTCTCTCTCTCTTTCTCTCTCTCTCTCTCTCTCTCTCTCTCTCTCTCTCTCTCTCTCTCACTTTTTCTCTCTCTCTGTCTAGATAGATAGATGATAGATAGATAGATAGATACATACATACATACATACATACATACATACATACATAGATACATAGATGATAGATAGATGATAGATTGATAGATATCCCTATTTCTGTTTCCCTGTTTTTCTTCCTCTCCTCCTCCCTTCTAGGTTCCATATAAAATTTTCTATCCCATTTTCTATTTTAGACTGGCTCTAGCTGACTATCTTCCTGCCTCAGACTCCTGAGGGCTGTAATTACAGTGATATACTACCACCATTAAACTTGGATCAGAAACTTTCTTTTCTTTTCTTTTCTTTTCTTTTGTTGTTTCATTTTTGCTTTTCTATTTGAGACTGTATCTAGTCAGTGTTCCTCCTGCCATGGTCTCCTAGGTACCAAAACTACAGACATTTACCTATGCCCATCTCAGTGGTAATGCCTTTCTTCTTCTACTGTAGTTTCAGAGAAGACTAGAATGCCCATCCTTTGAGTACAGTATTTGTCATCTTGCACATTTTATAACAATGTTTTTCTGTCTTCATGAAGCTACATCTTAATGGGATTGGTTTTACTTCCACTAAGTATAAAAACACATAATTATCCAATGAGACACTGTATGCTAGAAGCTTAGATACGCATTATAAAGTTTGAGTGTAAGCTTTTCCCTTGTTATATCTTTTGGCCAAAAGAAAAATATCACCAATTATTTCTTATTTTGTTTTTATAGAAATAAATTTGTATTTTAAAAGCAAGTTGTGTACATTGACCATAGGAAGTAGCAATCAAGCAAGAGGACAGGTTGTAGATAATTGCATAAACAAAACTGGCTCATGTATTTCTTCTAAACTGAAAAATGTGATCTAAGCATCAGGGCCTCATAATATCAACAGCACGGAGTGAGATGCTTTTAACAGCATAAGAGCATAGATTTATTCTTTTCAAATGATGTCCAATATACAAGTCTCTAAGATATTCACTGTGTGGACTATTGGCTGTACTTTAAAGTGATGCTGATTTTATGTGACTAGAAAGGTTTTTTACAAAATCTTAATAATTATCTCACTTTCCAAAATGACCCTATCCTGTTATAACTGACAGTAGATGTAGAACCTTTAACGACAAATACAAAATTTATGTTCTTATTTTGTTCACTTTGTTCATTTTGATCTGAAGATAGAGTCATCATATGAGTATTAGATGATAACTACTTCTTTAGGCGGTCATTTAAAAATAACTAGTTGCATAAAATTGTTCAATTTCTGAATAGTCCTTTTCTGCTTATCTTCCTATTTCAGGACTTGTAACACTATTGTAGATGCTTCTAAATTTTTCTTTTGAAGTGCACAATAATTTCTTGAAAGCAATGATTACATACTGTGTATTTATTCTAATTTATTGGTCCAATGTATGGAGTAAAGGAAGAGTAGTGTGATTTCTACTATGTGAATAAATGATGAATGCTACTGTACGAGATCCCATCTAAAGAACTCAGAGTTAAAACTTAATTGCTTAGAGACTGAGCCAGTAAACATTGAGTCAGAGATGGAGGAGGAGCTTGAGTCTCTTCCCTACAAGAGAGATAATGGCAACCAAGGGCTGCTAGAGAAGAGGGGGGTCATTGTCTTCTGTGGAGGAGCCGCTGCTGAGTTATTGATACTCCGGTAGCTAGCTTCACACCTATATCTCCAGAAGCAGTCCATGTAGAACTCACTGGGTCACTCAACAACAAATAAGATGGAGGCCGAATGAGATGAAGAGAAAAGTTTGTTGGTTGGGAAGAAGAAAAGTGATACATGAAATTGTCAAAGAACAAACTAACAAAAATAGAAATCAATCAATTGTTTGATTGTCAATGTGATAGAAACCTGAATTAAGAAGGGAAAGTTTGATAAAGATCATGTTTAATCTACATATGAAGGGGGAATTTTGACATCTTAACTGATGGCTACCAATTTCTCAGATCATAGAGAACAAAAATAAAATAAAATCAGCATCCAGAGAGTTTGGGACTGGCTTAGCCTATCAGCCTTTACAAATACAATGTACTTATATTTTTTTGAAAAAGTATGTTTTTGTCCATACTACTCTGCTTCCAACGTATTCAAAGATTTTTGCTCTTTGCATTTTTTAAAATGTTACTTCTGTGTTTCTAGAATATAAATTTTCATTTCCCAAAAGTCCTAATACTGATTTAATGATGTGATTCATGTGACAAACATCTATTTTATTTATTTTTTTCTTCATTACTATTAGTGACTGACAAGTGAAGGAGATTTATTTTAACTTGAAAATGTCAGGTATGCACTTTCAGAGATATATTTTTCCAGCTTTTAATGAGGCGGTGTTTCTTTTTGAAAGAAATGCTCATCTCTAGTGCGGATGCTGCACAGGTGACAACTGATATTTAATAAGCGATGGCTCTTGTATTAGTCGCAGTTCGCTAAAGAAAATGTCTCAGATTGCTTTTGAAAAACTCATAGCCTAAGGCAAGATGTGACCTTTTTATTACATAATGAGAATCATTTATTATCTCACAATGTATCTTAAAGTCACAGACAAAATGCCACTTTGATAATTGCTTTCAATTAGCTTTGAGCATAGCATATATTCATAAAATGTCTTCTCTAATTTAGAGTTGAATTAGAGAAAATTGCAGACATAATCTACTTTAAGGTTGTCTCATTTAAGGTGATTCGTAGTTTTATTCCACAGAAACCAACACAAGTGGCTTTGGAACAGTGCCTCTGAGTGTCTTAAGCAGACTTCTCAGTATCTGATTCTATTGTATTACCAATTAATTAACAAATTAGAGAGATTACTTCTGACCTTTTATGCATGTTAACTTTTGACTTTCATTCTTAATGATTGTTTGGAAATGAAGCCTTGCAGCTCGTGTTGAAGGGGAGAAACAGTGTGATTAAAAAGATAAATAAGGTTTGCCTAATGCTAAGTATCTCCTAACACTGGGCCATGGACTAAATACAGTAACAGCACATCTTTTCCCATTTCAATAATATGTGACTAATGGTCATGACAGGATACTGGTTAATCATGAAATCTAAATTAAGAGGCCTGGGAGGCTGAAGTAGAACTAGTGAGTTAGATATAAGACCTTATTAAAATCCTGACCACATAATTTCTGTTTGTCTAGCATGTGAATATTATTTGTGAGTATGGCATTGTCTCCCTTAAATATTTCAAGATCTCTGAAATTGAATTTTAACTTTGTGTTATTTGTGTTACTCATGAAACACAGCAGGAGAGGTTCTCAGAACTTGGTATTTTGTCTTGATATCACTCTTTCTGTTTCCTAGATAAAAATTACACACAAGAATCAGGCCCCAATGCTGATGGGCCCTCCACCCAAAACTGGATTATTCTGCTCGCTCATCAAAAGAACAAGAAACCGAAGCAAGGAGTAAGCCTCCATCAGAAGAAATTTAAAAAGCATACTTGGGTCATGGAACATTTTGAACTATTTCAAGTCTCCTGCTCCTACAAATTCATGGATTTCAGTTTTTGTTATTGAGCTGATGTAAAATTTGGCTATTAGAAAATTTGTTGTCTCTGTTTTTATAGGCCTATTTGCATGGAAAAGTAGAAGTTTATATGATGTGATATATTTTAGTTGCATGCACTCCCACAGGGTTTCTGTTTCCCACTCGCATCCTATGCCATTTCCATTTACTGACTGTGAGGAAAAACCTGCAAAAGATCAAAGAAGTATGATGGGAAAAGACTTTTTATATAATTGCTGTCATTGACTAGCAGTAACAACTAAGGCGGCAACAATCCCAAGTGCAAACTGCCATCCTTTGCCTATTAGAGCCACATGGTGTTGGACCTGTAGCTTAAGAAGAAGCTAAATTGAAAAGTTTTATTAAAGAGTTGTCCATGATACCATGCTCTATCTAAAAAGTCATTTTCAATATCTTTTCCTGTTCTGGTAGACGTTAAAATATCAGGCATGAGATTTTCCTTGTGCTAAAACACTAGAAAATAATTTTCAGTTTGTTTAGCTTTGTTTTTAACCACAAAAACACGCAAGAAAATACGTTACTAGGAGCAAGTGTGATGATATAGGAAGGTTCATTCCTTTCTGCATAAGAAGCTAGACACAAATGTATAATCACAGTAGTAGCCCAATGGATGGTTTAAACTATGTGCCTAACGAATGTTTCCCACCAAAGAATCAGAAAATTAGAGTTCTTATGAGTTTGTGAATAGTAAAATGTCAGAAGAGTTACCCACTTATTGTGATTGAAATATTCACCATTCAAAACCAGTAAATCATACAGCATAATCAAAACTCAGTTATCAATTTCACGGTTATTTGGTCCCCCTACCATCTATGATTGTGATTTTTAATGGATCTGTTAAGTGCACTTCAAGAAGGTAAATGACAGCATTGGTTCCTTCTCAGGTAGATTGGTACCTGCAATAATATTGAGCTCCTTGAAGCAAATAATGCATGCAGTTAGCCTCTCACTATCCATTCATTCCTGCCCTGTCTCTGTGACATTAAAACGTTTGGGAATATACGAAGGCCTAGCTCACTGTTTAAGGTGTGTTCGAGGCATGATCTGGTCTCTGATTGTTTAAAGTAATGTAGAACTACTACTTCTCATAGTGTTTCTTTGAGGCTATCATATGAAACAAACTACTTCTGTGCAGTCTCAGTGTAGTTCAGTCACACTGACCTGCGTCTCATCCCTGCACGATTTATGTTTTCAGACAACACGCCATCAGGAGAACGAGGGCTTGAAATGCATGATTTATCAGCTTTCCTCTCTGCTCTGCATTAAAGTGCTAATGATTTATCAGTTCTATTTTTCTATTGATTCTTTCATCTTTGAATAACAAATAGCAGTTAGTGATTCTGTTGAACACAACCCTGTGCATGGATTTATTGATTTCAAGTGAAATTGCTGTAATTTTACTTCTTTAGTTTGAAAACTCAAGTGAATGCTGTTGTATCAAATAGCTGCTCTCAAGCAATGTTCTGTAATGGAAGATTATGTATAAAGTGTATTCCTTTTGTATTCCAGGAACATTGGATGCTAAATACCAATCAACAATAACTTTAATTGCTTCAAAAATAAAAGCTTTTGAATAGAATTAAGACATAATTTAGCTTACCCAGGAAAATTATGATTAAAATTGCAAATTCAGTACAGCAATCAGCTGTCCTAGCATAGTAATAATAAAATAGTTATTCATCAGAACAGTAATCTAGACCAAAAGAATGCTCAAAACAACTACAAACGCATCATTCACATAATGTTACATAACACATCCTTTGCTTTTGTGCATCTCTTGTTACAGGTGATAAATATTTTATTTTTACACAAATTGATGAGATTTTCTACATTGGGCAGGCAGACATTGTGCCAAAATGTCATTTTGAGTCCACAAATTATTTCATGTTCTGGAGGACATTAAGACAGCAGCAGTTTCTGAATTATTTGCAGCATCTGTGCACTGGGAAATGATTGTAGAAGACTAAAGAACTGGCCTGGATGGTTTCAGTAGCTGACATTCTGGGGCCCTGCTGCACTTCAGCATAGCTGTATGACCACAGCCAGTGCTAATAGGTACTACATTTCAGTCCATTGGATTCATGGGTAACACTAATAAATCTTCAAAAAGGAATCAATTTTGACTTTTCTAAACTCATTTTTTTTATAGATAACTGATGTGCTTGCCCTTTGAGTACACTACTCCTGGGGTTTGGAAAGTAGTTTTTTAAAACCTACTTTGATGGTTTTGAAATAAGAGAAGATATTCTCTTCTTTTTTTATGACAGCTTCATGTGAAGAATATATATTTTAAGGAAAATTCTAAATGGAAAGTTCTATGGCATATTAAAATACTGAATAATGAATGTTAGCTTTACAAAATGGAAACTTTTCTTCCAGGCGTGTGGGTGTTGGAGGTGTTGAGTCAACCTTTTTAAACTACCATAGACATAATAGTGATAAAGTTTCAAGTGAAACAGTGTGAAAATGGATACGGCACTAACTTACAAAGGTCAGAGGATCTCAAGGATACAGTTTCATACCCTGCTAAACACTGCCACACACTAAGTTCATAACAGAGATGACAGATTCCAGAAAAAAAAAACTCTGGAAATGCACACTTTGAGGAAATAGGAAGGGTGGTAGCTATGTGCATCTGGTATTTCAAACATCATATGTGTATTTCCTCACTCTCCATCGTGTGTGTATCATGTATATTTGATGTGGAGAGTGAGGATCAAGTTTTTGTAATAGAAGAAAAAAGCCTCTTACTTGGAGTGGGTTATGTGGTTGTTGCCTTTCTAGGGCTCTCTGATCAGGGGTTCAGTGTAGACAGTCTCCTGAAGGCAAAAATATAAAATGGTGAGCACTGTGGAGCCACATATCCATTCCCCACTTTGTTCAGGTGTCTTGTATTAGAGAGTGGGGCTAAGTACATTGTTTGGAACAAAATCTGAGTCTGAGACTGTTGATGCTGCTCACACTAGCTAGGGCACTTCGGTGGTTCCTTCCCTTTCTCTGTTAGTGTTAGCTGGTTTTCTCTTGATTTTGAAAAGAAAGGTGTATTTTTATGTTACATATAACCCTCAAAGAATTAATCGATGCATAACATATATTCCACATAAAAGGATATACCTTTATAGCACTTATAGCTTATATTGAGACTGTGGAATCTAATAAAAATAAAAATTATAAATAAATCTAAGAAAAGCCTTTTGTTCTGTGAAAGACAGAAAGCACCTCCTTAAACCAGCCAATTGAATTGAATTGTGTTTAGCCGTTTGGGTAAATTTTCATTTGAACCTTTCTATATATTCTTATTGTGTTTAAAACATAGAGTTTGTTCAATTAAACTGTCTTAATTATTTTCTCAGAAAGTGTTATGTACAAATTCTGGTTTTTGAAATAAAAGTGTTAACCATTTATTTATGCACCATTTGTTCTGCGCCAGATACTCCCTTCCTGTGAAATATCTGTGAGAACATCTTCCGTGACTTTCCACTAGTGGACCTGTGCAAGTCACCTTGCCTTTGTCAGGAACAAGAAAACTATAATTGGGGATTAAATTACTTGTCTTTAAAAACCAAACCATTCAACTTAGTGATGCTTTTTGTCCTACATTGTAACTGTAATCATATAGTATTTTTGCAGATCCAAGAAAGGTCAACAAGCTAAGTGACACGTTATAAAGACTACAATTGAATTTCAATGTGAAATAAATTTTTAAATATATCCTAGAACAAGCCTCAGTGACCTCAGAGTGTTGGCTGGGGCAAATATTTTCAAAAGGCCTGAAACTATTAAAAATATTTCTCAAGGGCACATTTTTTCTCTAAATACTCACATCTACTAGAAGAGTAGATGATTATATTATATGATTGAATTATGCACGTCAAGTATGAATTGTGTCTAAGGAAAATGATGGATTTAAGGAGTCATTCCAAATACCCTCAAGAGAAGGTAGGTCTACAAGTGGCACTTTTGAAGATCTAGAATTTTACAAAGAGTAATAATTATGAACAAGAAAAGCCAGAGTAAGAGAACAAGAGAACATGAGTACATGAGACACAAATCACGAAATCCAGTCCTCTGTGCTCCACCGCCTTGATTCATTAACTATTAGAGAACTGATCAATGGAGCATGTGTACTGGGTTTTCAGTTTCCAGATGTCATGGAAAGACAAGGCAGGGAAGATGGAAGGGAGAGAGAAGCAAGCAAACAAGTAGAAATGAGAAAAAAAAGTAATTCTTAAATTTTCAGATTTTAAGAGCCTCAATGTAGTAACTGGTGATGTTCTCATTCCAGAACTTTAGATATTTTGTATAACTCCTTTAAAATTTTAAGTTTTGAATACTGAAATGCTATTGGTGTTTTAGGAGTAAAATGTTGATGCTCAGTATATAAAAGTTAAAAAAATAAAAAGACACAGAAAATAGAAATAAATACCACTAAAAAAAAATAAGTGTCAAATACGGGACAAGTAATGACTGAGTCTCTTGTCTAAAGAGCATCTTCCATTGTAAATATTTATTACATGCTTAGTTGACATTAGGAAAAAATAATCCTGATGAAAACTACATTGGGTACTTTTAATACTACTACATAGATTGTTATGTTCTGCAAGCCTGTCATTGCCTGTATGTTCCATATCCAAGGTGCTGTTTGAATCACTCCTCCAGCCCCTATGCATCCTGTCACAAGTACTCCAGAGAGTATTTCTTATCCCTAAGGGACACCCATCCAGATCTGTCAGGTCCTGAGAAGAATTCCAAGAAGCAGAACTATGTTCCATGGCTCTCACACACTGGAGGCCTCCCTTCTTACCCTGGGAAGGCACCAGCCCAGAAGTCCTCCTAACCTCATTTAGTGATCAGTGATTCTCCTGAGCTTCCCTCTCAAAGGCTGTGGTGGGAGCCACAGGCCCCGTGTGCTTCATAGACTTTAGGCTGAACAACAAGGGACAAGCTATAAAAAGGTGTATGTGAGAGAAATGGAAGGTCACTTGGTATATGTGGTCACAGGCCATGAAGGTGACTCTGCAGAGGCTAGATAAGCCAGTGGAATAACAAGAAACCATGGGTTGCCCATCTGTTGTACACACCATTGACTTAGTGCAAAATAGGCAGATGAAGTAGGTATTAACAATCAATTTTTTAAAAATAAAAGCAAACTCTGATGCTTCTGCGGTGCTTGTTCAATCTTTAGCATAATTTTCCACATAGTAAACTCATTTAAGCAATTTCCACAATTAACAACACCATCTTCACATTAGAAACAGCCGTAGACACATTGAAATTTCTGAGAGTCAAGAATGAGCCCAGAGATGGAATCATGGATTCTCTTCCTGAACACCTTGCCACACTGCCTCTCACCAAGCCTGAAAGATTACGTTCAGTTTCATCTAGTTAAATATAACATGAACATAAATGACAGCCACGACTTCACTTGTAATAGCAACATTAAGTAAATATATCATCAGGTATGGCAGTGTACTTTTAATCACAGCACTTTTCAGATACAGAGGCAAGCAGGTCTTGAGTCCAGCCTGGTCTACATAAGGAGTTGTGGGCCATCTAGGCCTACCTGTTAAGACCCTGTTTTAACAAAGACAAACACACAACTCATCCTGGAACTACAATGTAATATGACAAGAAAAACTATTCAAAAATATGAATACTATCACTGATGGCAATTTTTATTTTCAAAATAGAATTAAATAAGGAAATATTTGGAAGCATTTGATCTCATCCCTGATAGCAAATGGACCTTAATTTCAAGAAGTATTCATCTGCTTGTCATGAGATACAATGATTATGTAGTTCCTTCTGAACTCCCAAGCATCAGAACAGCTTGAGAAATTCCAAGCACAAACTGTATATAATTTTAAGAGAAACAGACAGTAAACACTAAGACCCTTGATCCACAGGAGTGGGTCACAACCTTCCATATTTTGCACCCATTTCATATACTTCCTCATGCTGGGTTGACCCCCAAGCATAAGATCATTTTCATTGCTACTTCATAGCTATAACTTTCCTACTGTTATGAATTGTAGTATAAATATCTGATACGCAGGATATCTGATATGTGATCTCTGTGAAAGGATCATTTGACCCCTAAAAAGTTCAAGACCTACACGTTGAGCAGGTTAAGAATCACTGGTCTATAGAGTCCATTTTAACACGTATTAAAATTGTATGTGTTTTGTGTTTATGTGCAAGGGCATATGTGAACCTGTAAGTGTACATGTGAAAGACTGAGAACAACTTTGTAGAGTCGTTTTTCTCCTCTCACCTTTATATAGCTTCTTTCAGATTATCAGGGTACCAAGACAAGCAACATTACCTGCTTAGTCATCTCAATTGCCCATTATTGAACATTTCAAATTTCAGGCTTGAGACATTAGCTCGTTTTTCTACATCCACTAGCTAAGTAATATTCTTAGCGCCATACCTTCTTCTTTCTTACTCATTAGTTACATTTTATTGATAAATGGATTATATATATACATACATATAATTTTAATATACCTAAGTACCACCTAGAATCTTCTAATTTATATTTCTAGTCTAAACCATATATCTGCTATCCATTTCTACATATTTAACTGAATATCCAACAGGCATGATAAACAGAAAAATCTCATAAAAGTACTTACCTGAACTACCAAAACTGACCTGTTTTAACTCTTGTTTGACCTGCTCTATGAACTCATTGGTACTCACATTGTCACTCGAACAGAGCAAGATGAATAAATCCCATATGAATCAGAGATATAACTAATATTTGGAGGTGGTTATCAGTACCCAATTTTTGATGGAGGAAATAACACAAACACATACATCTTTTTAGAGAGACAATGTTGAAAAAAAATTATGTGAACCTCCAAATTGCACTTACAATATTCTTTCACCTACTCCGAACTGCGGTCAATTCTTGGAGGAAAGCACAGACCCTCCCAGTGCCCAGACCATATTTCAAAGCCGGAAAGTCATGTGCTTTCTGCTTTTCAACCCAGATGATACACAGGTATTGAGAAATCCACTTGCGGAAACCATGACTCACATGCATTCTCTCATGACTCCACATGTGTCTGTGTGTGCTTTCCATTTCATAAAAGTGTAGCCTATTCTAGATACCCAATTAGTCACCAAGACTTTTCTATTACATTTACTTCACATGTTCTACTGTTTGCTACTGCCATTAGTCAGTCGGTATCACCTTTGTTGGTGTTTTGTTTCATTAGTTTGAGATGAGTTTTTCTCACGTAGATCCAGGTTGTTTCCAGCTTGTTATCTTCTTGCCCCATCTTCTTGTGTGAGAATTCCAGGATGAGCTTTGTTCCTTGTCTTCAAATTTAAAATGAAAACAATTCTAAACTGCATTTTGTATAACTGTCTCCTGTATTTTCTTCTTTGAATTAATTTTACAACACTACAAGAATTTTTTTGTGCGCATATGTGTTCATGAAAGAAGTCTGTGTATGTAATAAGTGCATGCAGAAGGCAGTGAAGTGCATCAACCATAATGCCTTGAGCAGACTCTCCCACTGAATGTTAGGTTTAGTGCTTCAGTTAGGTTGGCTCTCAGGATCTGTGTGTCTTTGTCCTTATATACTGGGGTTACCAGAATGCACTGGCACACTAAATGTAAATATTGCCATATTCTTTATTAGAAAAGTCCCCTCAAATCTTCCTGTTAGGCATTTTGCTACCAATCTCCACTATACACTTGAATAAAGGAATGCCATAATGATACACACACACACACACACACACACACACACACACACACACACACACACCAAATGCTCATCTTCCTTGAACTTCACTCCTACAGGTCAATTTGTGCATTTCCCTTAAAGTGATCTCCCCTCAAAGAGTGCATTTTGCCTGGCATTCTGCTCTTCTAAGCTCCCATCACAAGGGATCGTTTATCTCTGCTTCCATTATTCTAGGGATCATTTGCATTGGGAACTTTTTCAAATTGTTTCTACAATAATTTAGAAACAACAAACTCCAAAGCCTTTGGGACGACATGAATTAGAATCACAGCAGTGATTCTGACCTGTCCCAGCTGTCTTCACTGCTGTGACACCATTATTTGACAGCAACTTAAGACAGAGATTTATTTAACTCAATATCAGAAGCCCCAGAAAGAAAGAGTTCTTCAGCTCATGGCCACCAATAAGGAGGGAAAAGAAAGCTTGGGCTTCCTTATTTTCTCCTGTTTCTCATTTTATTGTTCCTGAGCTCCCAGCCTAGGGAATAGTACCACCCATATTTGCAGTGGGTTTCTCACATTGCTTAGCTTCCTCTAGAAATGTTTTATAGGTACATTCAGAGACGTACTTTTCTAATCTGAGAAAAGTTAACAATATTAACCATAGAGCGGGACTGCATTAAAACATTATAATCTCTAGGGGTTACCAAGGATGACCAAGTTCAGACTCTTCATTTATAAAACGAGAAGAAAATGTTCTTTTCACTTAAGTTACTACTATAAACAACTGACATAAACCTAACTCATGAAGACAGGGAACAAACACACTATAGCATTTGGCCATGTCTTTACTGTATACATTTTGGAAAATGATTCTGTGCTGAGAACAGTAAATTATTTGGATCTCAGAAATGTGAAAAGTTTGTGTATGACAATGTATCTGTATTCCCTTGCATTGAAGTAAAGTATTTTTAGTGTTTAAAGGACAAGAATAATGAAAATACACATGAATTATGTTTTGTCAACAGCACTGCACAGTTAATGAGAGGAATGACAGGAATATTTAGTCTTTATAGTATAGCAAGAAGGGTGTTGTATTTGGATAACAGTTAGCCTAGAAGGTTCTTCTTGTGAAATTCATAGGTCTCCAAGAAATTTGCAGACAACTGTTCTCTTATTCTCTTTATCTTCTTCAAATCTTTCATCTTCAGACATGCATTCTTCTAATACTTAAGTATTAAAAGTCCTCTTCCCTCAAAGAAAGGTGTCTGCACATTTGAAGCTTGTTTCACAGACAGCCATTAAACACATTGTAAGTTACAGTGAAATTTGTGTAGAAATAATAAATGAAAGGAATTAAGTATACTTAGCCATATATAAGAGCTGCAGATGGGCTAAATAGTATTTTCAAAATATTTATACATGTTTGTAACTTTTTCTATGCTCTCGAGCAACTACATGCTGTGAGTTCCTCTTGCACATCTGTCAAGAATTACTTGGCTTTGACTTGCAATATTTTAGATTACCTTAACATATGTAGTTCTAAATATCTGGTGTTTCTTTTGCGGTTGTTATATCATAGGGTTTTTTTTTTCTTATTCTCACTGTGTATATTCTATCATTAGAGACTTCTTTTGAAAAAAACACAAATTTTGTCTAACATTTATTCACATGAATAGCTGATATCTCACAGAAAAATTGGTAAATTTAAGATGACAACTAGAAGGCACATAGCTGTATATCACCTATATTTATTGCAAGTTACTAAATTTCAGACTAATGATAAAAGTCTTGTTATTGAAGACAGACCACCTTGTTACATTACATCTTTAACTCAAACACTCGTAAAAGTTAAAGCCCCAAATTTTTTCATGCTCCTAGATTCTGAGTAGTAACTCTATGGTCAATATGTTTTGTCACCTAGTAAATACTTAAGCTAAGGTCTCATTGAGAAACCTTCCATTTACAAATAATTTTACCCATATTTGCACTCATATTTCCAATCATCAATATTTATAAATTCAAAACAAATCCTTAACTGTTTTTAAAATTTCATACTGGACTTGGGACATGTCCTTAGTTTGTAGATGCCCCTAAACTACATGTCAGCAAAAAGCAAGTATTTGAAAATAAGCCACAAGAACACCAGATCTATCTTCTCTCATCATCCTCCACTTTCTGTAGATTTTTTTTATTACCTTTGTTTTGTAGTTTTGTTTTTGTTGCTCTCATTTAGGAAAAATGTTGTTGCATTTATTTATCAGGATGGTGTGGAAGTCAGAAAGCAAGTTGGAGGAACCAGTTTTGTTCTTCCTCCATGCACATCCCAAGATTAGAACTCAGTTAGTCGGGCTTGGTGGTCAGTGCCTTTACCCTTTCTAATGGTACTTACCACTTCTCCCACCATATTTTCAAATTTTTCATAAACTTGTTTTTGACATTATTGTGCATGTTTGAAACACATTTCTATAATTTTTACTGCCTAGACACTCTGCTCATCCTCACATTCCTGTCATGCTCTATCCTCCCTGAAAGATGCTTTCAGACATTGCATTGCATCCATAGCCTTCTTTGTCTTGTTCTCTAATCCCATGAGTTTAACAAGTGCTATTTGTGTGTCAATGGGTTTAAAACTATTCATAGGTGGATTCTTCAATATCTATACGTGTGAAAGTAAAAAATTCTTCCTAGACTTCAACAGTAGCTAATGGGCCCCATCAGAGGAGGGTTGGAGCCCATGGGTTCTTCTCCAAAACATGATTAACTGTTGACAGGCCCAGCCTTGTGCAGGACTCATACAGACAGGCACAAGAGGCTCACAGTTCTGATAGCTGTCTTGTTCAATAGTCAACATTTTACAGATGTTTAATCGATATCTTTGCATACCTTCTTCCACAATGTCTCCTGAGATGTAGAAGATGCGATAAAAATATTCTGTTTGAAGCTAAGCACATAACAATCACCTTTTCTCGTCACTTTGACCAATCATTCTCTGCATTAACCATCATCCATTACAAAGAGAAGCTTTTCTGATTCAGGTTGAGAGTAGCATTTATCTATGGATATAAACCTAAGTATTTAGAAGGCAATTTGATGCCATGTCAATTTGGTGATATATTAATAGTCAGTTTCTGCCTGTAGCCTAAGAACTATTCTGTCATGAGTTTGGACAAGGTTTACAGTAGCAGTCATAAATTGTCTCCTGTAGAGTGGGTCACAAATTCAATCAGAAAGCAGACATCACCCTCATAATTCCCACCAGACAACAAAGGGCCTTACCAGCACTGAGAAGGACAGCTATCAGGAAGCAAGCCTCCAGTGCACCTCTGTTTCATTTTCCCTAATGAAAGTTTGTGGTAACATTGTGGTATCGATTAGTTTGGGTAGACGATCAGAAGGAATAGGAAGAGAATAATTTGTTTCCAAAGCCTTGGGTGCCTGTGGAAGCTAAAGACATTGGATCTCCTTAAAGATGGAATTACAGGTGGTTGTGTGTCACCTGAATAAGTGATGAGAACCCAACTTTGGGACCTCTACAAAAACAATATGTGCTCTTACCACTGAGTTACCTTTTCAGCCTGTATTGCATTTTTTATTTGGCTTATAAAGTAGTAAACTTCCCTGTTATTTCTTACATAGAGTGTTCATTTTGGCTAACCCCGCTCTGCTACTGTCTCATCTCCTCTGTTGTCACTTTCCTATACTATTTACTACTACTTTTCTACCTCCAATGTAACCCTTTCCTACTTTCATGTCATCCATATTCTACTACCCCCTCTGCTTACAGAATTTACTATTCCAACACACCTTTCCAGATTCCTGGCTTCCCTAGCTACTCAAAGTTAAATATACATGTCTAAAAATTCTAAGTGGGATTTACAAATATGAGAGAACTTATAGCATTTGCCTTCCTCGGTCTGGGTTAATTTATTCAGTATAATTTTTCTAGTTCCATCCTCTTCCTTTTTCTTTACAGTTCAGTGATGCTGTGCTGTATATAAATGCTTCATTTTTTATATCCATTCATAAGTCTATGAATATATAGGTTAATTCAACTTACTGACTATTGTCGACACTGAGTTTGAATGATCAAGTTTTTCTGTAAGACAGTTTAGAGACTTTTGGTATATAGCTAAGAATGATAGAACAGGTTGTATTTCTAACCTTTTCAGAAAACTCTATGCTGATTACTCTCACAGCAACAATCAATAAGTGTTCTATTTTCCCCGCATCAGTCTCAACATTTGTTGTCATTGTGTATACTGGCATTTCTGACAGGGATAAGATGATCTGAAAATAGTTTTAATTAGTTTTTCCCTGAAGACTAATACTAGTTTTTGAACACCTTTATAAATGTATTGGGTCTGTTTCTATCTTTTGAGAAGATATATCATTCGATAGCCAATTTTATTTTGGTTGATAATTTTCTTACTGTTCAGCTTTAGTTCCTTGTTATTCTAGATATTAATCCATTGTCTTATGTAGAGTTGGCAAAAATTTTCTTCCATTTTGTAGAGTGCTTCTTTGTATAACAGGCTGTTTCCTTCGCTGTCCAGAAGTGTCTTTGTTTTATAAGGTTCTGTTGGTGAATTTTAGTTTTACTTCTTAAATGACTCAAGCCCTATTTACAAAATCTGTACCTATGGCTGTTTCATATAGCTTGCACCCTAACTTTGCTTTCAGCAGTTTCAGAATTTCAAATTGTACATTGAGTTCTTTGATTTATCAGAGTTAATTTTTAAACAGGATGAGAAATGTGGATTTACTTTCATTTTCCTTCTTATGTTCATGCAGTTTTCTGGTTAACCTTTGTGATAGATGTTGTCTTTTTTCCAATGTGTATTTTATTATCTTTCTCAAAAACACAGTGTGGTGCTGCATTCCTTCAATCCCAGCATTCAAGAGACAAAAGAAGGCAACTTTTTTGTATTCAAGGTCAGCTGGGTCTCCATAGGAAAACCCAACTCAGCCAAGGCTACATAGAAAGAATCTGTCTCAAAAATTAAAACTTAAAAATTAAAAATATTTTTATAATTTTGTGAACTTAAATATTGATCTTCTGCTCTATTCCATTGATCTATATGTCTGTTTTAATTACTATGGCTCTGTAGCATAGCTCAAGATTAGGTATGGTAGTGATTCCATCATTATTCTTGTTTTAAAAAAATATTTATGCATTAGTGCATGTTTCTGTGAGTGAGTGTGTGTGTGTGTGTGTGTGTGTGTGTGTGTGTATTTATCTGCATGGGAGTATATGCACACAAGTGTTAGTGGTCATGGAGGCCATATGTGTCAGACATCTGGAGCTGGAGTTAGAAGACCGGTGAGCCACCTAACATGGGTAATGAGACTCAAACCAGAGTTTTCTAGAAAAGTGCTACATGGTTTTAACAACCAAGCTATCTTGCTATCAGTAATTTGTATGTTTATAAGATTATTTTCCTCCAAACTATGTCTGAGTGACCATTAGGCCATTGGTTATCTTCACCTAATGGCAAAACTCAGAATTGAAAACTTATCCATTCCAGAATAACTTTTGGAAATAATCCAAACCAGAAAAAAAAAATAGTCATAAGATTCTAAAGATTTTATAAAACTTTTGATCAAGTGTAAATGATTAAAATAAACATACCTATGACAGAACTTATTTATAGAATATTTAATTTTAGAGAGCATCTTGATTAATTTTAAATAAAACTTACATGATGTACTAATTGCTTTCACTTCTTTATAAGCATATACCTAAATTAAGTATATCAAGGAAGAATCATTTACTGTGAGTCATGGTTTCAGAGTGCTCAGTCCATGTTCACTTGATCTTGTGAGCTTGGGAAAAATATATGGTAGTGGACACATTGGATGGGGGCTCTTTGACTGACAGATGGTAGAGAACAAAGTAGAAAAGGAGCAAAAATAATGTGAATTCAAAACACACCCCAGTGACCATCTATTGAGCACCTTCTGAAATATTGACAGCCATCAAAGGAATTTACATCAGCTGGGAATCAAGTTTTTAAAAACTGAGGCTATGGAAGACACTTCAAATTATAACAAATAATAACTTCATTAGATGAATATTAAAATTACTTTGACTCTCCTAAATAAACTGCCTCATGTAGTAATGGAGATAACTGAAGAATAAGGTTAACATTAATGGGTAACATTTTTCAGGATATTAATTTGTTAATGAATGAAACGCACACCCTGAAATCACTGTAGGTCATAACTAAAAGTTATAACGGAAATAAAGACAGAAGAGAAGCAACACCAGAAGCAAACAATCGTGCACATATTCTGATGAAGTACAGAGATGTTATCAGTAAGTGATACAATTTAGACTTTTAAGCCCTTTCAAGATTTGTTGGTTTCAAGACTTCAGTTTAGAAACATCATAGTCGGAATTTAATATGTGTGCATGTGCCTGTGTGTGTGTACATGTGTATAATTAACTACTATGATACACAGAGTACAACCAGCATTGTATTAACTTTTACATTTTAGAAAAAAAACATACTCTTCTCTATTTTATTAGAAGCAAAGGTATTAAAACTAATGAATTAAAAGCAATTTTGCTAATAACTATGTTCATTATTTTAACACTTTCAAAAATCAAATATGTATATAATTCACAATATTTTCCCTCAGTGTTTGCTTTTCTTTTACCAGTTTAACATAGACCAATATGGGCAAATGTCTTTAAGGTTAGTTCTCAACATTTGGTTTTCATGGGAAGGACAGGGAGTGATCTTGCTTGTGTATTCATTCACTTCCTGCCTATCCGGATGAAAATATGTAGACTGTGATGACACATGTACTGATATAGATGCTTGTCTGTGCTGTAGGGCATATAAACAAACCAAGAACAGTCTCAAAGGTTGGCATTCTCTCCCCTATAATGTTTGCCCGTTATTCTCCAAATGCCAAGCCTGGTTTCCTCCACTGAGTTTACGTCAGTCAAAATACATGCTTATATCTACTGCCATGCATTATTACTTAGACCAGAGTCACAAGCTGAGAATATAAACCTGACGTTCTTTTCTTCAGAATTGTTATAGTCCTCCTTGAGAGCATCCTATTAGACTCTTATCTCATTATCTTTCATCTTCCCAAATGAACATGGTCACTGTTTACTTATTTCCTGTGTCCAGTGCAGAGGAGCAAAAGCTCCAGGCAATGAGATTTATATGATGAGTCATGAGAGATTTCATCAAATTCTCAACAGGCTTTCTACCACCCTCATCTCCTATCCTTTGCATTCCACAACTCATAGCTGTATTTTCCTACATGTTTTATTGCATGCTACAAATTAATAAAGACATGCTGCCTGTTGTTGTTGTCTTCATCATCATCGTTGTTTTGCAAGACAAAGTTTCTCTGTATAGCCCTGACAGTCTTGAAACTCACTCTGTAGACCAGGCTGGCCTTGAACTCAGAAATCAGCCTGCCTATGCCTTCCAAGTACTGGGATTAAAGGCGTGTGCCTCCACTGCCCGGCATAAAAGCTGTTCTTATGCTATTACTGTATTTGGACAACTTAGCCTGCAAACTGAAATGAATGATATGGTGTTTATGTTTAAAGAGAATTTGCCATGAAAAGCATGAATTTGAGAGAATTTAAGTTTACATCATGAATACTGAATTTTTGAAAAAAAGTGTATGTACTGAGACTTCAAAATGAATTCCAGGGGAAAATATTTTGGCTTTTACCCTTTTAAAAGGTAAATCTATTTCATAATAAACCAGATGTTCTAAGAGGCAAGCATCCATAAGAAATTTTAAAACTGAACTTGACAGAAGGAAGCATAATCTATTATCACTTCCTTCCATGAATAATCAGGCCATCCAAGGCCTTGGGATTCAAGCCCATGCTGTCTTACATGAAAGTTTCAAGTAGAACGGGGAACATGGAGAAGTGATGGATCACTGCTGCATATCACAGAAGAAAGTTATATACATTAAATAAAACAGAGAAACCCAGAGCTCATGTTCTTACTTCAGTAGACTTTAAAATACGTAGTAACTTTCCCATAGTAGTTTTCACAAACCATGCTTTGATTTTGTTCGACTTTTGAAAATTTGATAGCTCTCTCTAATATACTAAAATATACATGTATTCATTTTATTGACGTTATATATATAATACACACACACACTGTTTTCCAACCTTCCAGTGTTAATTTATTAATTATCCTGAGTTAATTTATTGTCCTAGAGATGAAATTTTACATGCTATATGTAGCTGTTATCATTAAGTAACACTGAAATAAGACTGGAAATTTACCAATCATTCATAAGTTCTATGAAAAGATACTTTAGCGTTCTTGTCAGTTTTGTATGCTCACCATGAACATCAAGCCTAGATGACTATTTTTATTTTCCGGGAGAAATTATCTCAGTCATTTGATAGTTGCTTAATTTACTTTTTTTAAGCTAGAAATACAACTATTCTTTAGAAACTAATTCAAGATATTAGGTAATTTAGAAACTAATTCAAGATAATTATGATCAAACCCAGATTTTGGTAGCCTGGGTGTTATAGTTAGCAAATACCACAGTCTGTTTTTAATGTTACTAAGTGTCTCTTGTGTCATAAATAATTTAAAGTTCAAAGTGAACTATGCTTCTATGGACTAGAAATACTCAGATCACGTTTGTTTCTTTTGCTAATGATTTCCTCATATAACCAGAAACTGAAACCACTCCATTTGACCTCTACTTGTCAATGCAAGCCCTCTTAGAATGTCAGTTTCATGGGTTCTGAGAATGTCTAGAGAAGTGAACAAAATGTAAAATGTAAATTGATTGTTGAACATTTTCACATGTATCATTAATAGTGACCACATTATTTTAAATGCAATTAATACAGGAAAATCTACATTTATTGTGACCATCACAAATCAAAGTCCAAAAGCCATCAATGTAGATTTATTTAGAAAGGATTTTAACTATGTCTGATATTTGACTGTGCCATCTAAATGCTGAAAGAAATAAAAATCTCTATGTAATTAGAGCTAATATTAATATAACCAACCTGCTGCCATTCAAAGACTAAAATTACCAGTTTAATTGGATACTTCTTTAAGTGATATCTCATGAATTACTAAAATATCTACATTAGCAGGTTGGGAAGATGATACGACCCATCTCAGTGAAGGTAAGAAGGGACATTTTTCTACTTTACCATGATTGTACCCACACACAGAAGAACATACACAAAAGCTACTTCACTTTCATTAAGTGGCCTGAACATATTTTAGAATAAAAGTAAATCTAAACGAGTATTCAGTCCCTTTTCTACTTTTCACAATTGATTTCCAAAGGGAGTTTCCCAGAGTTACAAAGGTAGATTACAGTAAGTTTGGAATTAATACTCCCAGGTCATACTCTGCTTTCAGTGGGAAGATCTCCCCTCTGCTTTTTCTGATTGATTTGGAACATTCCATGGTTCTGGAAACTACGTACTGCAAATCAGTGTATGGCATTATTACAAGAAATAAAAAAGAACAGCTCATTGTCAGTAATAAATTTGTTTTAACTACTTACTGAAAATAAAAGATGAAAGATTCCTAGGTTACTTCTATGACTGGTGTCAGGTTGGAAAACTGTCAATGAGTTTGAGAAAATGAGTTGCAAATGACCTACCTGTTTGTGAGTGATATCTGCTTTTCTTTTTCTTCAGTCTGCAATGAGAGAATATCTAGTAAAAATCCAGAAAAAACAAAACATACATAAGTATTTCTACATTTGTTTCCCCATCTACAACACAGCTCTTACTACCAGCACTGTACAGAAAGAATGTAAGATGTGTAAGAAGAGTTCAATAAAGTTGTTTTTAATTACTCTTCCTAAGGACCAGTCTTACTGAATCATTATCTTTCTCTAGTATCTTCTGATTCAATTGCTTTCTATTTTATATGAAACATCGTTTCTTCCTCATCTTCATAAACTCATTAGCTGACACAGTACAGTCATTTAACTATTAACTTCATAATAATTAAAGGAAATGAGGCTAACACAGTATTTCTGTTACAATGAGCCAAATACTGCCACATGCATCTTCAAGCTGATTTTCCTATTAAAACTTGACATTGTCTAAGACTGAAGATGTGACCATAGATTGATGACTAAAATTCCATTAGAAGAATCTAAAAGCCATTTTAGGAAGTGAAACAAACCAGGCAGAGAAGACAAGTACCATACTGGTAATCTTACTCAACTGTAAAATATAAAACCATTAACTTTATCAAAGCTGAAGGAGAAATAGTTGTTCCTAGATTCTGGAAAGCATAGAAGTAAGGAAGGATGAGAAAATGTATAACAGATACTAAGCTGTAAATAAATGCACAAAAAGTTCTGGTGTTCTGTTTCACAGCTGAGTGACTGAAAATGATACATTGCATTCTTTTTTCAAAAGAACAAGAATCCTACAATGAAGAATTTTGATATTTTTGTCCTAGAAGTGTGTTATTTGGAAAGATATGTGATTTTACCCTGATTTGAGAGCTCCACAGTACATACATCCATAAAAATATGACATGCCCCTCTCATAAGTTCATAGTTAAAGTGCTAAAGTAATACACTGGCAAGATGGTTCAACAGGGAAAATCACTTGCTGCCAAGCCTCATGGCCCAAGTTTGATCCCTGGGGTCTACCTGAGGGAAGGGCCAAACTGACTCCAACAATGTAACAGAGAATCAACTTTTCAAATATGTATCTATTAAAAATGAGAGCATGTTATATCATATGGTCAGCTTTATAAGGTTTTTAGGTCAAAAAAATTTTATAAGCCAAATTCTCTAATCAGTAACAGATTGTTCACTTTATAAAAAGGAAAAGAAATCCTGTTACCATCTACTAAATATGCCCACTCTCAGACCCAAAGTTTACGGAAAACCAAAGGAATAAAAACTTCTACAAACTTTACTCTCCAAAATGTACTAAATTTACTATGCATACTGTCAAAAACTTCCCAACTGGTGATATAAAAACCTTTTAAAGTTTACTATGATGCATGCTGTCAGGGACATTTTGGACTCGTTCTATTAGCGTTCAGATGGCTGTAATGAAGACAGCTGCTGGGAGACTTGGCAGGTGTACAAATGAAGTTAGAAACGCACATGTTTATCGCTTAGAAGCCACATACACCTACTGTTCTTCTTCAGCAAAAGATAGCAATTCCATACTTTAAAGGCCATTGTCTTTCTTACTTTTCTATTCAAGAGCCTTACCAAAATGCAATAGTTTATTTTAGCAAAACCACCTTGCTGCACTCAGCATCTTGCCTCAGCAAAGTGTCCTAAACTAAAATGAGCAGCCGCAGAGAGTGAGCAAAGCCAAAATGATCAGAAGCACATTTCTTTCCAAATGAGCTCATTACTATTAATTTCTACTGTCCTTAGAGAATATTTTAAAAAGCAAGTTCATCAGGAGAGCAAAATGTAAAGCAGAGTTGGTGAAAACATCCCTTCCCTTCAAATTTGTATCCAAAGTGATACAATCTCAAAGGACAGTAAGTCTCAGTGTCACAGGACATGAAGAGTTACAGTAAATCTTTAGCTATACATGATACTTAAAGTATACATAGATGTTTTGGCATTGATATTAAACAGAAGCTAGGTGTTTATAGAGCCACCTCAGTAAGCACATGTCATTCAGCCAGATTCTACTCCCAAGAAACCTCTGACTTTCCTTACTTGAAAAAAGAAAAAAAAATCATAAAATGAGGAAAAATAAAAATATTAGAATTCGAAAGGTATAAATACATTTAACCTGTCATCCTCAATGGATCAAGTTTCAGATTATTCCTACTGTGAAATAGAGGACTTCACTGACTGTGATGGAACCTCCTGAGTAGAGGACACACTCTGCAGTTTTCCGGACACTCTCACAATTAACCCTTTACAACCCCAGTTCACTAGCTATGTGACATTAGACTTCTGATTTTACTACTTCGATTTAGTGTCTACAAAATTAGGACAGTCTTGGTTCCTACACTCTAAATAAAATACTTAGGACTGTACTTGGCCTCACCAAATTCAAACAGTAGTTACATATTTGGAAATTATTCCACAGTCTCCTTGCTGAGACAAATATAGACTTTCTTTTCTGCCTTTTAAAAGGCTCATAGGTCCAGGTGGGACTTAGAATCTTAGAGTGAACACAATTTGTTTAAAGAAATTGCCTCTATTTCATTCTATGGGTGAAATTTTCTCAAGCATCCTCCACAATAAAGTAGATTAGTGAATTTTCAGGTCTAAGACGAAAAGGAGCAAAAAGAAAAAGGGGAAAATTTTTGGCTTGACTGAAATTTAAGGTTAAAACTAAAAAGAATCATCTAGGCTCTTACAAAGTTCCGTCTATTTCAGTAAGAAGAAAGAGAGAACAAACAAAGGTGAGTGGTCATTTGGACCAATCACTACTGTACACTTTTCTTGCAAACTTACAATACTAGAAAGCCACAACTAGCAGAGATTTGGAATTCTTGTTGCTGCCTAAAATATCTCTCTTCCTGAACTTCTGTGTATCAACCTATCTGTATTTTCAACGGTTACATTTTTCTAAGCAAAATTTTTTCTGCTTATTTTGTCTGGTGAGGTCACTTAACAATATACCATCTCCAAGCTGAGCATGAAAAGTTAGAACACTACTTACTAGCTATCTCTGAGTAATGCCCATAACAGTTTCACTGTTCATTAGTTTTCTGTTGTGGATAGCCCTAGCCTCTTGTTGTCTTGGTAATTCCACTCCTGGGAGGGGGTGCGGAGGAGGAGGGAATCTTGTGAACCTTCTGTCCAATTGAATTTGTAAAATAAAGGTTAGAGCCAGTGATTGGGCAGTAGAAGAGGAGTGGAAGGAGCCGGAGGAGCCGGAAGAGCCGTTGGAACAGTTGGAGCAGTGGGTGGAAGGAATAAGAAGAAGAAGAACATGGCTGAGGAAACTGCAAGTTGTAAGGGATTTCATAGCTGGGGAATAGAGTTGTGCAATGGCAAATCTGCCCAATCTAGGCTTGAAGTTTATAATCATAAATATTGAGTTGTGTTTTCCTTGACTGGACTTGTTTGGGTCGGAGATTTACCACAACAGTTTTCTATACATGGTATGTAGGGAAAGGAATCAACCTAGGAGCCCAATAGATAAATGGATAAGAAAAGCATGGTGCATATTCACAATTGAGTATTGCTTAGCTTTAAAATAAAATGAAATCATTACATTTGCAGGTAAATGATGAAACTGGAAAATATTACACTCAATGACATAACTAGGGCCCAGAAAGAGACATTCTGCAGGCTGCCTCTTGTGTGCAGGTTCTAGTTTCAAATCTTTTGCTTTATGTCTTGAAGCTAGACACAAGTAAAACTCAAAGACCTATAAAGGGCCTTTGGGGTAGTTAACAGATTCTAGTCAAATTACAGTAGTGAGATGGAATATGGGGGGAAGAAGGGTCAAACCATGAAGCACAGAGAGACTACGGGTAACATCAGGATATGAAGGTGAAGGAACGCCCAAAGGAAAGGCTATGAAAATCCACAGGGGCACTTAACGGCTCAGTATCAATTTCTAAAAAGTAACATAAAGGATATAATTCATGTGAAATGAATGAAGATGGGGAGATATGGAAGGTTAAACTCTTAAGTGGTAATGGGATTGGAGAAATAGAAAGAAAGAAGGGTAATGGGTGGTCTAACCAAAATTAAAGATCTGTGAAAAACCTTATGAAAAACAATATCTGAGCTCATTACAATACACAACTTAAAAGGAACTGAAAGGGGGAAACTTCAAACAGAATTATCCTGCATGGGCAGACAAGGTTAATACCTGAAGACATGGGTTATTTAATGAAAATCACGGTAGAAGGCATGGAATAAATCCCAATATGAGGAGGACTGCCTGGTATGGCCAGGGAGCTCCCAGAGGTCTCCAAAGCAACACAGTTTTGCTCCAAATACTCACCATGAAAATTCCTTATTGCTGAAAATACTGTACATTTTGGCTATAGGACATAAAGCTATCACCCTTAAACCAACAAGGAAAATTCCTCCATAATAGCTACCTTTAACAGTGCTGAGAAGTGCTATGCAGGCTACTGGGGGAGAAAAGGCATCAATGGCCTTACCCAGTACTAGACTCTGAATGCATTAATATGGCACTGCCATGTAAGATCGTCCATTGAATACAATAATTGCACACCTTTTTATCTTGTTAGCTAACCATTTTCTGATTGGATCTGTGCCCTGCTACACAGGAGGGAATTTCATTCCTTGTACAATAACCATGGTCAAAAGACAGTGGCTGGGAAGATCATAGGACTTAAGGAAGAAGCTGCTATTGTTAGTATGCTTAGTGGACATATTACTCAATTGCCCTTAACTACTAATGATTATACCTATAGACCTAGGCAATTCTCAGTTTTGTTAAAAATAGCTGCTGCTCAGAGGACTGCCAGGTATGGCCTTAGTGAGAGAATACTCACCTAGCCCTTGAGAGACTTGAGACCTCCAGAATGGGGACATCTGGAGGGGTGTGGGGAGTGAGGGGGTGTGAGGAGATCCTCTTGTAGATGTGTAGGAGAAATGTGATGAGGAACTGTGAGAGGGCAGAACAGGAGGGGTATAATGACTGGACTGTAAAAAAAAGATTAAAGATAAAAAAGAATAATAATTAAAAATAGCTTTGGCTCTTCTTCCTCCTCCTCTTCCTCCCCTTCCTCTTCTTCCTCCTCCTCCTATAATTTCTTCTATAATTACATTTCTCCCTTTCCTTTCCTCCCTCCAGACTCTTATATAGTCACCTACCCCATTGCCCCCTTCTGGTCCCCCTCACTCAGTTTACCTCCTCTCCCCCTTCCCTTTCTCCTCTGAGAGGATGGACTCTCCCCCTCGGTATCTCCCTACCCTGATACATCAAGTGTCTGCAGAGGTACGGCCATCCTCACCTACTGAGGCAAGATAAGGCAGACCTGTTAGGGGAGCAAATTTCAGACAGGCAAAAGCTTTAGAAATAGCCTCGCTTCAATTATTAAGGGGCCCACATGAAATTCGAGATGCCATCTGCTACATATGTCCAACTGACTAGGTCCAACCTGTGTATGTTCTTTGCTTGGTGGTTAAGTCTCTGAGAGCCCCTAAAAGTTGAAGTTTGTTGACTCTGTTGGTCTTCTTGTGGAGTTCCTATCCTATTTCGGGCCCTCAATCCTTGTCCCTACTCTTCCATAAAAATCCCTGATCTCCATCCAATGATTGCCTGTAGGTCTCTGCACCAGGTTCAGTCAGCTGCTGAATGGTCCCTTACAGAGGACAGTTATGCTAGGCTCTTGACTGCAAGCATAACAGAATATCATTAATAGTGTCAGGGATTTGTGCTCACCCACTGAATGAGTCTCAAGTTGGGCAGGTTATTGTTTGACCATTCCCTCAGTCTCTGTTCCATCTTTAAGCCTGAATTTCTAAATATAAGACAAATTATTCCCACCAGAATGGCTAAGACAAAAACCCCTCAAGCAATATCACATGCTAGCAAGGATGTTGAGTAAGGGGAACACTCCTCCATTACTGGTGGGAGTCCAAATTTACACAACCACTCCAGATTATCAATCTGGTGATTTCTCAGAAATCGAACTGAAGACCCAGTCATACTGCACCCAGGCATATACCAAGAAGATGCTTCACCATAACACAAAGAAACTTTCTCAACTGTTTTCACAACATCTTTAGTCATAGTAGCCAGAAACTAGAAACAACCCAGATACCCCTCAACCAAAGAATGTGTACAGAAAATGTGGTTCATTTGCACAATGAAATACTACTCAGCTATTTTAAAAAAGGACATCATAAATTTTTCAGGAAAATAGATGGAACTAGAAAATATCATCCTAAGTGAGGTAACTCAGACCCAAAAAGACATGCATGGTATGTTCTCACTTATAAGTGGATATTAGCCATAAAGTACGAGATACCCATGTTATACTCTATAGACCCAAAGAAGATAAACAAGAAGGCCCAAGCAAGAATACTTAAATCTCACTTAGAAGGGCAGATAAAATAGTCATAGGAGGCAGATATAGGGAAGGACCTGAGTGGGAGAGAAATGAGGAGAATAGTGGTTGTTTCATGATCAGGATTGGGAAGACAGAGGAGAGCAGACCAGAGAACCATGAGCATGAGTGGAAAGCTGGTAAGGGGCATCTCTAGGATGTGCCATAGATCTTGGATGAGGGAGGCTTTCAAAAATCAATTGGGGAGACCTTAGCTGAGACTCATAGCAGTGTAAATACATAGTCTGAAGAGGCTACTTCCTACAGTCAGAAGGACCAACAGAGAAGAGCTAAAGACATCAGCCCACCCATAAAACTTTTGAAATGTTTATTCTTATGAAGTAAAAATAAGTACATACTTTCAAAGATAAGCTTGTCATTGGGAGAAAAAAAATTTTACTTTCTTTTGAAACTCATACATCAATAGATCATTTTAACTGTTGTGGATTGAAGGAAAAAGGCCCTGATAGACCCATAAGGAGTGTTACTATTAGGAGAATTACCGTGCTACACAGTTTAGAGTCTGGGTCTTCAGGTAGAACTATTTCTAATTTTCTGAAAAATCACCAAATTGATTTCCAGAGTGGCTGTCCACGTTTAGACTCCCACCAGCAATGCAGGAGTGTTATCCTTGCTCCATAACCTTGCTAGCATATGATATTGCTTGAGTTTCTGACCTTAGATTTTCTGATAGGAGTAATTTACCCTGTCTATAAGAAATTCAGGGTAAAAGATGGAGCAGAGACTGAGGGATGGAAAAATAATAAGAAATAAGAATAAGAATAAAATTTTCTAAGTTATAACCTTTCTAAATCCTATTTGACAGCTATCACTTGATGATAATAAAGACATTAGTCCGTAAATGAAAGCGTCTATCTATACCACATATTTTCCTACCTCTGCTGTATTTTCTAAAGGAAGCCATGAAGAACACCTTGCAGGAAAAGGTTTTGCTCCTTATCAACCAAAGTATATAGAGTGTTTGAATAATTTATCTAAAGCTGTCAATTTATATGCCCTAATGTACTCTTCCAACACAAATGTCCTGCAAGGTGAAAGATTCAGCCCATAGGGTATTTTTTTTCTTCTTTTATTCAGGCACAAACAATTCACCATTGGAAAACATCCAAACAGTAAGCCAAATCACCTTTTATGTAGGAAAAAAACAGAGGTTATAATAATTGAAATTTCCAACCAAAGAATGGATCTGATCTGTGGAATACATCTAAATGTAAATTTGTTTGACCTTAGGCACCAAGCAAATTAATAAAAGCTGACCCATTTAAAAAGTGAGTATTTAAACTCTGGAGATTCATTTCTCTCCTAATTCAATTTATTGTTCACATTTTATTGTTTAGTTTTACTAAGATCTATTCCAAGGTGTAACCGTTGTTATTTACTGTGAACAAAGTCTAATATATAGAATGGCTTTTTCCATCTTTTCTAGGAATACAATATTCTAGTACAGAGCTATTTGTACATAATTAAAGCTATTTAGACTACAATCCCTAACTTATAAGTATTACAGTGTTGAGAGTGGCATTTGTATGATTCTGCTTGCTAGAGACAGTTTAGCACAAAATTACCACAGACAACATGGGAAGAGTTTGCACTACACAAATGAAAGTCAAAGTGAAGAAAGTGTCTACCAGAAAAGAAAAGTGTGGCACTGAGAACTTTTGAACTTTATCACAGTTAAGATAAAACACCCTTGACTACATGCAGTCATCTACACACATGTATAATACAGTTGAGTGTTGGCATGCAGAAGGATGGACCCAAACAGTTCCAAAATATGCCACCATTATTACATGATGCATACTCCAGTGCTACCTCTTAACCTAATGCATCACAATCTATTTTGTTTTGCAAATGCTGGGCAACCTTTGTTACTGTAGATAATGAACATGGTTTTCTTACACATACGGATAGTAGGATAAACTTCATCTCTGTCTAGTGTTTCTTGCTTTCTTCTGCTAAGCCACAACTTCTTGCGTCTGTATGAGAAGACCATCAGCCACTATAATAAATGCACAACATTCAAAGCATGAAATGAATATTACCATTGAAGGTAATCATTGTCTATTAGGGAACAGGAGCTGATGAAAAATTATTTCTTACATTCTTTTATGATATTTCACATACACATTTCCAGAAGTAACCCAGCAGGATCTCACCTCTTAAGTCTACAATAGTGATGAGAGTAACACATGTGTATTTGAAGTTTGTTTGGGTTTTATTTGTTTTTCTTTTTTTTATTGGATATTTTATTTACATTTCAGATGTCATCCCCTTTCCCCATTTCCCCTCCCTAGAAAACCCCTATCCCATGCCCCCTTTTCCTTTTTGCTTTTATACAATTTTTTAAAATGTTAATCAAAGGCTTTATAAGTTTGGTAATGCTCAGTCAGAAGTGTAACCCAATACTCAACCTAGATATATAAACTATGACTGGTGAAGACACGTGAACATCTGCCTCCATGTCCCCTACCCTCTTTCTCTCTCTTTCTCTCTCTCATCACCTAGCTTCTCATGTCCTTCTTCTCCTCTCCTTACTCCTTCTCTTTCTCTCCGTACTCCTCCCACCTTAGCTCCTCCTACATATTACCCTTCCTGTTAAAACAAAGCTTTTCTCACAAAATACAATTAGAGCATAATTATGCCAATTTGTACCAGTGAGGTACAAGTTAGTCCTAATAACCAGTCCATCATTTTGTTGACTAACCAGAACTTCTGTCATCTCTCCTAACTAAAATACTTAGTTCTGGACCTGGATTTTTTCTTGGCTTTAGAATGAATGTCAGCTGAAAACCATCCACTCAAATCTTTTCTCTCAAAGGAAATAGCCAGGATTGGCTATGAGACTATAAGTTTTCAACCCCGTCAGAAATTCAGAATGACTGAGTTAACTGAAATTATGGGAAGCACAAAGCATAGCTTCTAAAATTTAGCCAATTTATAGAAACTGCTGAACACCTGGACAGTCCCTATACTTCAAAACATTGGAGCATCTGATCTTCAACCTTCTGGCCCAGGATCTTCTGACAGACCATAGTGATGCAGAATTATTAAGAGCTGGTTACTCTGTCTAGGCAGATATAATCAGTCGACTATTCTGCAAGTGCGTCCTTTTCTGGACAGTGATTTGTCTGTAGATGAAAAGAGGCAATTCTTGCCTTTATTTGTTTTTCATTTTTCTTTTTCTGTTTTGTTACTCTTGAAGTCAAACACCATATAAACTGACTTGTATATATTATCTTGTCTAAATGTCTGCATTTCAGAGAAAACAACTATATCACTTGATTTAAGAAAAGCAATGACATTTATGATTTTATAAATCATTAATTTTGATTTGGAAACCTAGGATCTTTTGGAAGAAGAAAAGCTCCACTGGAAAGAATGGCTTATGGTTTATTACAGAAGTGAAGAATTTTCACATTTGGAGGAGCTTGGAAATGGCCCAGTAATGAAGACTATTCAAGAAACAAAGTATATTGAAGATATTAAGAATGTAATCTCAGGCCCACTCACTGCTCTCTATTTTTGTGATTTCTTGTTAAAATGAAGTGTGAGCCCTATTCAATACCATTTAGCAAATATTTGTTTAATTTCTTTAAACAATCTACAATATTTCAAAAAGAATATGGTCTCCGAAGATAACTGGCTTGGTAAAGTGTATACCACGCAAACCTGGGAAACTGAGTTTGGATCCCTAGTACCAACTTCAAGAGCTATAGAAAATAATAAAGAACATGTGCTGTTGACCTCTGTCCTCACATATATCGTTATAAACACACATGAATATATGCATTGCAAATACACAAACATATCTGCTACACATATACACAGACATATATTTCCCTTTTTTATCACACATACACACACACACATGCACACACACATATGTATATACATATATACATGTATTTATATGTGTGTGTGTTTGGGTGTATGTGATAAAAAATTAGAATATATGTGGATATTACCAATGCTTTCAAGCATTTCATATGAAGAAACCAAGGGCCTGAAGTAAAATACAAAAGATATAAGTACAAATATGTGAAGATAATGAAATTTTGGTTTAATTTAGCAACAATCAAACATATTTTTAACCACATGTATCTATGTGTACATATGTGTGCCAAATGCTGAGGTACACTAGTAGTCTCAGGAAGGAGTCAATGCAGGGAATGATCCACAAGGAGATGAAAGTGGAAACTCAATTCAGAATGACTTTGTCAACCTGCCTCAGACTTTAGGGAGTCTAATGCCATGTAGCTCACACTGAGCATAGTTAAAACGCAGTACCCCTCAGGGTTTCCAGGCAGCAATCATTAGAATTCCAGGTACACAATAAAGCTTAAGACTACATAGGAACTCTTTTACAAAATACATGTGATCATGAGGATGGGTTCTATAGCAAATGGCCTCCAATCTAATATGGTTTTTGAGTTAGCATAGAAGTCAGCAGACCATAAAGTTCTTGTGAAATCTCCCCTAAGGATAGGGGAGAGTAGACCAAGGGGAGAATTTGAAAAAATCACCCTGGGTCCACCAAACCTTCGATTTCAATACCATTTAATTTCAATTTTAATTTTGGACTCTGGTCATTGATAGTAGTTTCCCAATAAAACTTGTTTTCAAATGCTTCCAAATCTTGATGTTTTCTCAGTTGGAGCTGCTTTGGCTTTGACATATGGAAGCAGTATAAGCTAAGTAACCGGTCTCCCACTTTAAACTGAATGTTTTTCTTTGCATAAGCTATTATCTTAATCTATCCATTGAAGTCTTCATCAATTATTCCTGATTCACAGTGAATCCTTGAGATGTTAAGCTACTTATTCCTGAAAACATCCCTACTGTCTTTAGGGGTAGAGGTCTGTGAACAACTCTCGTGGGTATTTTATAGCATTGAAATTTAAGTGATAGTGTGAGATTTTTACATATGGTTAAGACCAGGGCAGTGTTGCACTCTGCAGCCTGCATTAGATCTCCTTTTTTAGTTTTCTCTTGCAGCTCTGTAGATTGCTGACAGGAAATACCTGGCTCCAGTTGTTTGTTGCTCGGGTACAGTCAAACCCCTATAGGAATTATCTCATAGGGAGTTTCCCATTGGTAAGGGATCATCTTCCATCTCTTGATGATCTGCATTCATTAGTCCAATGCCCACCCTTACCACACCTATAAATCCCCGAAGGCTGTGTTCTACAGAAGTCTCTAGGAAACTGCCTTGCCTACATTCCTATTTCAAATGACCTCATCTACTACAATTTAGAGAAGAGACACTTTCATATCTAAGATTATTAACCATTGCTTGTCTAATTACATAATCATTAGAGTCCATATCAGCAATATTTTTAAACCATTCATCTATGGGTGTTGATTGATATTTTAAGGGTCTAAGAATGTTCTACAATCTGTATTTGCATTAAATTAAATTAAATTAAATTAAATTAAATTAAAACCTATCTCACACTTGGATCTGATATTGCCCTGTTTACTGCATATGTTATTCTATGTACGAAATCAGTAAAAATCTCTCTGAGGCTTCACATAATCTTTGTGAATGACACCATTTTTCTTGTTCTTTCTTCTTATCCTATAAACATCAAGCTACTACATTATATTGTACAATAAAAGAGACATCAAATTGCATCTGTGTTCACAAATTAGCACATTGACCTTTCACCTAGCAATAGATCTTTCACAATATTAACACCTTCAGACCTATTATGATTTTCCATAACTGCAGCTTCTTCTCACCACCATGTCAGCCATTGCAGTTGAGAACCAGCTTCAAGTATAGTTACATCTTTCAAGACTTGGAGATATATCTTGTTTTGGTGGCCCAGGTATTTCACATCTGCTTCACATAGGATGGGTGCATTCTGTAAGCTACTACTGATTCTTTAAAATGTTTAAGATCTTATATTTTAACAGGATTCCAAACTAGTTGATCGTTTTGCGAATTTTCATCATATTCTGGCAATTGTTCCCAGGTAATGAGGAAAACTAGTTGTGATGGTCACCTTCCCTCAATTGCATTAAAAGGGAGTGCTACAGATTCAATGGGCTGTCTATCTTGCTCCTCGATTTCATTAGGTACCATAGGTTCAAAATTAAGCACTTCCTATCCTCTTATTTGTTCTGTCTTTTTTTCATCCAAGTCTTTGTCTATCATAGCTAATTTTTCTTGTTGTACAGCTATTTTTTCTTGTTACGTGGTTGCCGTTTTTCAACCTTTTTGAGAAGAAATATATAAAGATTGCAATTGAAATTAGGGAGGAGTTTACTTCAATGGCGACAGTTGCAAAAAGTACTTTGGTGGCTTTCTCAAGTAACATTAAATCCCCTCAAGTCATAACCTTGCTCTCAAGGGCTCTGAGATAAACTTTCCTATTATTTAATGTAGGAAGAGTCTATTCATGTAATTAATATTGTCTATTGGAGTGTCTTACTGTGATTCATTGTCTCAGAGGACCCTACAGCTCTGGAGTCTGTTGAGTCTTTTTGGGTGACCAACCAAACTCAAAGAACTAATGTATCATCTGGAGATGATCCCGGGAGATATCCTCCTCTGTGGCTTTCTGGCAGATGTTTCTTGTCCTCTGTGATTTTTGTATGAGATGCCCTCTGCTTTCTGAAACAGTGATGGGCTTTCTCCTTCTCCAATCACATTGGGCACCAGATGTAAATGTCGCTTTTATTTGCTCAGATGAAGTGATAAGATTAGAGTTGTACCAAAACTGTATGAATTTACTACATGGCTTGGGCTGAGCATAGAATATTTCCTTTTCTGTTCTAACTATCCCTAGGCCTGAAAGCAGTCTAATCTTCTAAGCTGGCTGATTACATCTGGATTCTCTTGGCTTCTGACTGAATTGATCTTCATACTTTGTAAATATCTTTTAATCCTCTGACTCCTTCTCATTATCTGGCTCATATTGTCTTTACCCATGTCTAGTTTGTTTTTACTGGAACATGTTTCTGTAAAAACTTCAGTAAAATTGTCATACACACACACACACACACACACACACACCACTCACCATATGCCATACAATGTTTTTTTTCTCTCTCACTGCAATTAAGTAGCCTCTCTTCCACTGCTGTTCACCTGTGAGTTGGGTGTATCCTGTCTCTGACTCATTCTGCTAAATCTTTTCCTGATTTGTCACTTTGTCTGCCCCTCAATTAGATGTCACTTTCAAACATAGCTGCTTCTTTCTACAAACTAATCTTACTTTCATTATTAAGGGTTAAAGGTGTGTGCTAAGGATGTTAATGTATTTCAACCAGATCATACTGTAACCCAGGGTGTATCTGAATTCTGGCTGGACCATATTTTTGGATATGATCCTTTGCCAGAGCAGCTATGTTGCTGGATTGCAGTATGCTTTGTCTGAAATACAGATACATCCTTATGTTTGCTCTATCTATCTATCTATCTATCTATCTATCTATCTATCTATCATCTTTCATTTTACAGTACTAGAAATCAAACACAGAGCCTCAAACAGGAAGAAAAGTGTATTACAACTCATGTTTATCCTCATCCTAAAAGGGATACCAAATAAAGTAGAAAACACAAGTAGCTATTAATACAATACGTTAACAGAACACAAAAGACCTGGTGGCTGACTCCCTTAAGTCTGCACAATCAGCTCTTGGGTAATTTTAGAGGTATTGTGAATCAAAAAAGATAAGACTCGGAAGTCAAGTCTGAATTGACTCAAATACTCTCAGCTGTGTACAGTAAACCTGATAGTGTAAACAGAGACTGAGCTTGAAATTCCAGGATCTAAAATGACTATAGCATCAAGAATGAGTTAGATTATACAACATGGAATTAGCTAAGCTAAAGTTGTGTTTTGTTCATACATTATTAGGCTTGAACTCTGGAAGTAGAGGGTATTATATAATAAAGGCTGGCAAACTTTGCCCTGTGGGTCAGATCCAGTTTACTGTCTATGTTCACAAGTAAAGTTGAATTGACATACAATCACAGTCATTAATTTATTAATGTGACCACTTTTGCATTATGAAGTCAATTCTGCACCATTGCAAAAGGTCTTTTGACATAGATATTTAAAATATTGAATATGTTGCTGGCTGTAAGTTGGCTCCCTGTCTACATGTGCAGACACATTGGCTATCTTGAATTGGAGATTACTGATTTAAATGTTATAGTAGTTTATTTTAAATTTTACAATATCTGAAATTATTATTATTATTGAATATTTTATTTTATTAGTATATTATTTTAAACTCCAAATTTTACTCCCCTCCTAGTCCATCCTCTGACTGTTCCATATTCCATACCTCCTTCCTGACCCCTGTCTCCACTAGAATGTCCCCAACCCCTACACCACCAGACCTCTAAACTCCTTGGGGCCTCCAGTTTCTTGAGGGTTAGGTGCATATTCTCTGACTAAATCTAGACTTGGTCACCCTCTGCTGTATATGTTTTGGGAACCTCATATCAGCTGGTGTATGCTGCCTAGTTGGTGGTCGAGTATTTGAGAGATCTCAGGGGTCCAGGTTAATGGAGACTGCTGGTTCTCCTACTGGGTCACACACCTCCTCAGCTTCTTCCAGCTTTCCCCTAATTCAACAACAAGGATCAGCAGCTTCTGTTCTATTGGGTGCAAATATCCACTTCTGACTCTTTCAGCTGCTTGTTGGGTCTTTTGGAGGGCGGTCATGATAAGTCCCTTTTTGTGAGCACCCATGGCCTCAGTAATAGTGTCAGACCTTGGCTCCTCCCCTTGAGCTGGATCCCACTTTGTGCCTGTCACTGGACCTTCTTTTCCTCAGGCTCCTCTCCATTTCCATACCTGCAGTTCTTTCACATAGGAACAATTCTAGGTGAGAGTTTTTAACTGTGGGATGGCAAGCTCCTCCCTCACTTGATGCCCTGTGTTTCTGTTTGAGGTGGGTTCTATAACTTCACTTTCCCTATTGTCAGGCTGAGAAACACGTAAAGAAACCTTCAAAGTCCTTAGTGAGCAGAGAAATACAAATCAAAACGACCCTGAGATTCCACTTTACACCAATCAGAATGGCTAAGATCAAAACCTCAGGTTACAGCATATGTTGACGAGGGTGTGAAGAAAGAGGAACACTCTTCCCTTGCTGGTGGGATTGCAAACTGGTACAACCACTCTGGAAATCAGTCTGGAGGTTTCTCAGAAAATTGGAAATAGATCTACCTGGAGACCCAGCAATGCCACTGTTGGGAATATACTCAAAAGATGCCCGCCATGCCACAGGGGCACGTGTTCCATTATGTTCATAGCAGCCTTGTTTGTGATAGCCAGAAGCTGGAAATAACCCTGATGTCCTGCAACAGAAGAATGGATACAGAAAATGTAGTTTATGTACAAAATGGAATACTACCCAGCTATTAAGAATGAGGACATTCTGAGTTTTTCAGGTAAATGGATGGAACTAGAAAATATCATCCTGAGTATGATAACTCAAATCCAAAAGGACATGCATGGTATATACTCACTAATAAGTCGATATTAGCCAATAGAAAAAGTACAGAATACCCAAGATACCGTCCACAGAACTCAAAAAGGCCAACAAGCTGAAGAGCCCAAGTAAGGATGTCTCAGTCCCACTTGGGAAGGAGAAGAAAGCAATCACAAGTGGGGAGGGAGGGACCAGAGAGGGAAAGTGAAGGGGGGCAGGGAGAAGAGGGAAACCTGATCTGGTATTGAATGAGAGTGGAAACAGGCAACCTCAGGACATAGGAGGTTGGGGGACCCTCCAGAATGCACCAGAGTCCTGGGAGGTGAGAGACTCTCAAAACTCAAAATCAGGGATCTTAGATATTATTGAATTTTTATAGGTCATCTTATAATTGTTTTATGAATGCTCATAACTGTTATTTGTTAAAGAAAGCAACATTAATTCCTTCATAGTTATAAAATTCTCAGAGTAATGGCTTCCATTCAACTGTCTTGGGCTTGTTTTTAATCTCTAAACTAAATATCACATTGTAAATCTACAGATTACTTGGCCTTTACCATTATTTCTGTTCAAAACTGCACTTAATTGATTAGAAGGCAGTTGAATTGATAGTGCTGGAACAATAGGACCTATATACTGAGGTAATGTTTGCTGGTATTTAATGTTAAATTAATGAGGGATATACAACCATTACTTCTCAGAGAGTGCCAGTAAGAGATGTTTTATTCTGTGAGTTGAGAGATTCCATCTGTGCTTGTAACTGATTGATCTTACCACGCTTCCTGAAGAATTAAGTCTGGATGGCTATTTTTTGAATTCAAACAAGGAATCATGAATCAGAAACGTTGTTTCCAACACAAATAACTGAAGTATATACCCACTTCTATATCATTTAAAAGACCATTTTTATCCAGGTGTCAGCATTCAGGTATACTCTTTAAAAAAAATCAATATTGCTGCTATAAATGTGACAGTAGGTCTCGCTCTGCTGATGAGCCTGCACAAAGGCTCCTGAAGGTCCTCTTCTCCTACTCTCTCTACTACTTGCCTAAGGTGAAAATGTTATGAGAATCATAAGTATAGTATTTAGTATTAGGAAGTAAAATATTGAAACATCTACCATAGATACTGAAACATCACTGAGAGAAAACCAACTGATAGTGATAAGAGTTTTCAAGAATTTATGTGGATAAGAAAATGTGACCACTTGCCAAGAAACAGCAGCAGCTCTTTAGCTATGTGACAGTTACCTTAGGGGCAGATCCTCTGGATGCCACAGTTGTACCTTTGATTTGTGAATGGTACTTGTATAGGTGGGATCCTCCAGGATCAATCAACCCTTTAGATGTTTGAAGCTACCTTTCCTCTACCTCCATAAATTCCAGAAACATTCAATTATTCTGCAGCCAGATCCATGGACAGCAGATATAGAAAGATCATGGATACACTGTAAGCCCCTGAGATTGGGAATCAATTGCTAAGCACATTGGGTGTCTGTTGCCGTGGTAATGCTCCATCTTGAATAGTTATTGTGCCATTATTCAACTTGGTATCTGGTAAAAGAATTCTCCAACCCAAAGGCCATTTCACAACTTAACAAAAATTGATGAAATCATGCCCTCAGTTCTTTCGGGGTCCCTGGACTGTTGAGAAGGGATATATTTGAGCTGAGAAAATAACAGTTCAATATACATAGCATTGAGCATAGCAAAAACGTCTAAGCAATTATTTTATATAAATTCTAAATAACTCTGTTTTTTTTCCAAGCACATAAAGGGCTAAATAGGGGAGCACGTGTGAAAACAAGTTTAAACATTGAAGAATTATGCCATCATAATTATGGAATCATAACAAGTAACCTAAAACTGGAAAACCGCATCACACTTCCATTATTTATGTGTTTGTTTTTAACTTAATTGGCAAATATGCATGTGGCTCATAAAATTGCCTTCAAACTTTTCCCACTATGTGGGCATGAGTATGTTTATAAAAATCTCAGCGTTACTACTGAAACCACAGAAAGGACATTCTTGTCCAGTAATTACACTTCTATTATTTGTCGCCTAGCCATTTTCATACTCGTTTCTATATGCAATCTAAGAAAATTCTGGATTCCACATGTTCATATGTATTTATCTTAAACTGTCTTCAAAGTTAAATATTCACAAAGGAACACAAGGAGCAAATTTCAAGTGAATGCTGGCCATACCATCATGAATATAAAAGACATGTGAGTTTCATAATGTAAACTCAATAATAATTATTAATAGTGAAAGTGGTAGTAATGTTAGAATAGAAACTAGTAATATTTTAGTCTCTGTCCGGTACTGCTATAGACACGAGAGATAAAACATAAATAAGAAGCAAAATACTTGCTTTCAC
>JANHMN010000010.1:27527582-27549326 GCA_030674055.1 Rhabdomys pumilio | reverse complement strand
AAGCAGAGAAAGCAAATCAAAATATATTACTTTACTTTCTCATAGCATATCAAGATAAAATTATCTACTAAAAGTATGTGTCAGCTGCCTTTTATAATATACATATATGGTATGTACATGATAAATGTATTTCAAAATTAGTTTCAAAGGCATAGTTGTTCCTGCATAATTCCTCTTTGCTTTACTTTTTAAATTATTTTAATTAACATATAAAGTATTAGATATCATTTGTCCCTTTCTAATGGACTCTATTTTGGTACATTTTCCTCTTGTCTTAGTTGCCTATGTTCAATTCTCCAGTGTAGCTCTCTCCCTGTGTTTTTCTACTTTCAGGCCCTATGAGCCATTTTATCCTCTCTCACCTCCTGGTCAACTCATTTTACTCTCTCAGTCTGCTTTCTAGCTTCTCAGGTTTTAACCACATGTGTGCCATTCACACTCAAGCCTTATAACAAATACCCTGAGTGGGACTTCTGTTTCTGTTTTTCTGGCATCTCACTTAGTATTATACTTTCTAGATCAATCCATTTTCCTGAAAGGCTCATAACTTCATTTTCCTTTTGTTTGTGAACTGTATTCCATTAGATATATTTGCCATATTTTTATTGCACATTCATGGATAAATGATGGACATCTATACTGATTTGGCTCCTTAACCTATTGTGAATATGGCAGCAATAAATGAGAATATGCAAGAGTCTCTGTGGTAGGATATGGAACCCATTAGGTATATGTTCAGGAATGCTATAGCTAGGTTACATGGTTTTACTATTTTTAATTTACAGGCCAGTTTGCTGATTTAAAGTGTTTAACAAAAGCTAGAGTAAAAATTTAAATATGTACATAGCCTTGCCATTCTCACGATAGACTTATGCTCTACTCACCCGCTGGATTATGGTGTAGATAAATTAAAGACAAGCATCAAGAGAATGTTCACTGACACTGAACATCAGAAACTTCAAAAATATTCAGGAAAAAAAACAGAAATTGTCCAAGAATGTTAGTGTTTAGTTTTCATCCAGAGAGCTGATTGAGTTCCCATGGTTTAATTGTAAAAAAAATATGCTATCATGTTGTAGAAAAGGTAAATATATTATTATTAATTTAATATTATAAACTAATATTATAAACTAATATTAAATTAATATTTAATAATAATGTTATTATAATTATTAATATTAATAATTATTGTTAATAATATTAATTTAATTTGAATAATTAATTTAAAATTAATTAATATTTTATTTATGTATTTAAATATAATGTATATATTTAAAGTCAATTAATAAAAAAGTAATATAATTCTTAATGTGTGTTTTATACAACTTTAAAAAAAAATCAAACTCCTTTGACTATAACCCTGATTCTCTTTTAATTTTAGAGCTGAGCACTTTAATATCAGACTATTTGTGTATTAGTTTTATAAGGTAGGGAAAAACAGTATTAGCTAATAATTTGTTCCTATGTTTATTGAGAGATTTGCAGAGTATTGGGAAATAATGAAAGTGTTAAATTACATATTTCAAAATGATAAACTAATAAAAATGGTTTGATAATATATAATAAATGCCTATAATCCCAAAACCCAAGAGATAAAGCTAGACAAAGTTGAAGGTCACTCTAGACTAAATGTAGAACCTGAGCTGTATCATGATACCTTGTATCAAAGAAAAAGAGGCGGGGGTGGGGGTGGGGAGGGGGGCGCGGGAACGGGAAGGAATGACGGGAACAAGCAAGCAACTCATTGGTTTGATCACGGTATAAGAACAGATAAGTAAGTCTTGTGCTCTTAATTTTAACTCTAAGCATTTTCCAAAAGAAAAGGTTAGTTGTATGAAATGCCATAGATGCAAGAATAATTGAATTCAGGGATAATTTAAACACCCCCAAAATTATTCTGGAGTTAAAAAGAAGCATTCAAGTGAGAGACAATCTCTCTAAAACTCTTGGAAGAAAATACAATTGTCCTGAGAAATCTGAGATGGTACTAGACACATCAAACTAGTGAGACCTATCATTTGCTCTAATTAACATTACACAATGCTCTTATTTATCTTTAAAAATATAACAGAGACAGCTAATAAAAAAAACCTATGAGCATTTGTTTGAAATTAAAATATTTGATGAGTAGACTAAGTAGGAGCACATGCTAGTCAGCCAGCGTAGGTCCTAGAGAACTAGACCGGAACGAGTTAACTAGAAAAATTCTGTGCCTTTCAGGAGGATTGGCAAGGGGAGGTGGTGTTTGATATTGCAATTCAAGAAGTATCAAAGAAGTTCCAGGGTCAAAATCAAGCTAAAAGCTTCTTTCTTTCATCTAAAAGGCAGGTCAGACCATCCTATTCGTCTCATTTTTTTTCCAGAGGAGAGCATAGGAAGGCAGCAAAGAAAATACTCAAAGTGAAGAAGTAGACAGGCAAAGCGAGAGCACCTTCAGCTTCCCAAAGGTGAGAGACAGGAGGATTTTGAGAAGTAGACATGATAAAGGAAGGATGATATCACCAGGTCTGAGAGAGTCCTGAGAAGAGAGAAACAGAAGTACAAAGGTCTGGCTCTTCTGTGTTACACAATAAGCCACGATGAATACTTTGTAGGAGTAATGCCAAGTTAGATGACAAAATAAGATAGGGTTTACAGGAAACTGTAGTTTTTATTCTAACCGGTTTTCTTTGTTTTTTATCCCCTTGCCTTGGTAAGTTCACTGTTACATTGTTATGTTGTTTTTTTTTCTCCCAGAGAACCAGAGAGATCTTATGCCTCTAAGACATTAACTAATGATTAATCTAGATTTTAATAGCTAGATAGAGGAGTATGTGATAGATGGCAGATAGATGGTATTAACAGATAGTTTGACACATTGATTGGTTGATGATAAGTTGACAGTAGATAGACACATAGATGATAGCCAGATGGCTAATAAGAATATCTGTAGACTAATAGGTTAAATGATATGTAGGTGATAGATAGGTAAGTAGGTAAGAACAAATAGATAATATATAGAATATATGTAGATGATGATAAAATAGAATGCTGATTGATTTTATGTGAACAACACAAACTATAGTTATTTTTGAAGGTCTCTCAAGATTCTTCATAACAATAGCCTGTAGAAAAGTCTATATGGAATTTTTATATGTAGTGATTAATGTAGAAGGGCCCAGCCCATTATGGGTGTACTGGCCCTGAGTAGGTGATTCTGGGTATTAAAAGAGAGCAGGCTAAAAAGCCATCCAGAGAAATCCAGTAAGCAGCAATCTTCTATAGCTTCTGTTTCAGTTCCTGCACCCAGTCTCCTGCCTCGAACTCTTCCCCTACTTCCCTTGGTGTGGAAAGGTAAGCTTTACACAGGAAATCATTTTACAATATCTTTTACAAAGAAAAATAAGCCCCTTCTTCCCCAAGTTGCCCTTGGTTATTATTTAATCACAGCAACAGAAACACTGAAGTAAGACAGATAGATTTTTATAGAAACTTTGTAGCTCTTCACATTTTATAGAAAATGTGTAGCTCTTCATCTTGCAAATGGTAAAGCTAGAATGTAGCGTTTGAAATTTTCCACCAGAAGGGAAATAGGTGATAGGGGAGCCTGGGGTCATTTCTACAGTAATGATATACACAGTCACAGTTTTCTCCAGACCTGAAGGACAGAAGAGGCAGGACATCCATGAAGCCAGGTTTCTATCATGATCCTGGAGAATATTAGGTCAATTCTTACTGAGAATTATAGATGAGCCTTGAAGAGATATTGTTTTTAACAAAAATAGGAAGAGGATGTCACTGGTTTGTGCAACAACATGAGTGAGTTAGAGTTAAGACACGACTCTTCCCCTGTGTTCTTAATTACCTTGAAGAACTCAAAAATGCTCACAGTAGCAAAGCTAAGTCGCCATTAAGTTGCTTTTCTATTTATTATAGTGAAAATTTTGGATTTCTTAAAAACACAGAAATATAAGAATATTTTTCACTTTAATCCCAGGTGTGAGATATGGCTCTACATGAGATTGTTCATAGCAGCTGACTATGACTTGCTCACACTGTACCAGGGCTGCAATTTTGCCAGCTGCAGATATATTTTCTGAGTGTGTGATGTATGGAATTCTGGGGACATTTCCGAGTCTCTATATAAATACTATAGCTTCAACAGAAGGGTCTCGTTGACTGGTTGGTGTTTAGATGTTGTTGGTTGATGTAGGTTGTGATTTATCAGGTAGCTTTGCACAACGAGATGAGGAGAAATTGGATATTCTGACTGCAAAGATCAAACTTGCTCCAAGGAACTCGATGCCCCTAATCAGCAGGAAGTAGCTAATGATATTGTCACCCCCTTTCACTTCTAGCCTTCTTTCTCTACTATCCAGTGTTCAGGGATGGGAAGAGTGGAATACCCATGGAAAAGGATGATTAAAAAAAAAAAAAGGAAACCACAACATAGTAAAAGACAGGCTACAATTTATAATAGTATTTCACATAACAATATTAAGTGAAATGACTTTAGTTGTACAAATTACGCTTAGTACTACGTGCATGTTAAATACAACATAGAGTTCACTTGTATGTAAAAAACATCTTAAAACTTTGGAAGTATGAAATAAAAACTCCAAGGCTTTCTTATGTAAAAATGAAACAATAAAAAAAACAAAATCATGACTAATCAGATAATATAACAAATTATAGGCTAGAGCTTTTTAAAAGATACCTATGATCTGGTTTAGAATAAATCAAAGTAACTCTTTCAAAAGTATCACCTTTTCACTGAAGATAATTCAGCGCATGTAACTGCTTGATGACCTACTTTGCTGAGCATGCCAGATTTCTTGGACATAAATTCAGAAGGCATGACGGACTTTCTCTTATCCATGGGCTTCTATCCAGAAGCTGCCAGGGTATATAGCTTACCTGTTAATTTTTTTCTCTCTTGATCTCTAATAAAATTGTCTTTAAGCTTCATGCATACACACACACACACACACACACACACACACACACACATGCCCATGTGCCTATGTATATATAATGCATCATATGAACAGATGAAGCAGTATGAAAGCTAAATGGAGGATTTTATGACAATGATTATGATGTGAAAAACCTCAGATCATAGAGACATGAGCAATGTGGCATATTAGTGGTAAGTCACAAAACAAATTAGCAGTCATCAATGAAGCCAAACTATTTTAACATTTATAAATATGTATTGTGCAGGAGTTTTTGTGAATGTTTAACTCAGCTTAGGAGCTATCAAGAGTATCCTTCAGATGAAACTCAAATAAAAATATATGGTTGCAAAGCCCAAGTGTCTTATGAAAACTTGTGTTGGAGATAAACAATTAAGAAGAACAATCCCACACCCAAGAGTAGTTGGGCAGGCAACACATTTCTTAAGAGAAATTTGGTACGTCTACACAATGGAATACTAATTATGTTTTAAAAACAAAAACATCATGAATTTTGCAAGAAAATGGGTAGAACTTGAGAATATCATCCTGAGTGAGGTAACCCAGTACCAAAAGGACATGTTTGGTATGTACTCACTGACAAGTATATATTAGCCATAAAATATAGTTATCATGTTACACTCCACAGACCAAAGAAGCTAAACAAGAAGCAAGGCCCAAGCAAAGAGCTTGAATCTCACTTAGAAGGAGAGAGTAAAATAGTCATAAAAAAAGAGAGAGGGAGGATGGGCAGGGTAAAGGAGGGTTCAGGATCAAGTGTGGGGAAGGAGAGGGTAGATAGCTAGATGACCATGAGAATGAATGGAAATCTGCAACTGATGGGCGTGAGGAGGGGTGAGGGGCGGTGACATCACCAGAACTAGACAGAAACCTGGGATAAGGGAAGCACCCAAGTATCAATGGAGGTGATCTTAGTTGTGACTCAGTACATTGGGTATATGGAACCTGAAGAGGCTACTTCCTGTAGCCAGGCAGGAACCCCAATGGAGTAATAGAGACACCATTCCACCCACAAAACTTTCAACCCAAAATTCATTCTGTCTACAAGAAATGCAGGCATGGGTGAGGAATGGAACAGAGACTGAGGGGATGGCCAACCAATAACAAGCTTAAATTGAGACCTGTCTCCTGGGCAAGCACCAATACCTAATATTGTTAATGATAATCTGTTATGCTAGCAGACAGAAGCAAGCTGTTCTCTGTCACCCAGCAGCTGACTCAGACAGATACAAACACCTACAACCAAAGAGTGATTGGAGCTTGCAGACTCTTATGGAAGAATAGGAGAAAGGATTGTGGACCCTGAAGGGGATAATAACTCCACAGGAAGACCAACAGGGTCAACTAACCTGGACCCTTGGGGCTCTCAAAGTCTGAACTATTGACCAAAGAACATACTCTGGCTGGACCTAGGCCTCTCTGCACATATGTAGCAGATGTGCAGCTTGGTCATCATGTCAGTCCTGAACAACTGGAACAGGGGCTATCCCCAAAGCTGTTACCTGTACATGGGATATATCCTCTAGCTGGATTGCCTTGTCTGACCCCAGTGGGAGAGAAAGAAACTAGCCTCTCAAATACTTGAAGTTCCAGGGTGGGAGGATACCCAGGCTGGGAGGTCACCTGCTCATAGGAGAAGAGGAGTGGGTAAAGGAGAAGGATTGTGGAAGGGATTGACAGGGGTGCAGTGAGCAGGAATGTAAGTAAATAACTAAAAAATAAAATAATTAAATTAAAATAACAAAGGAAAGAACATGAAGCTGGGTAGTAATGAGATAGGATTGGATGAAGGAGGAGTTGAGAGAGGGAGCTGACTATAATCAAATTACATTGTATGAGACTTTCAGAGAATGAGTAAAAATACTATTAAAACACAAGTAAAAATTAAAATTATGACTAAGTTACATAATGATTCAAGATCAGCACTTACAGTTTTATTCTCAATTCTTGACTCAAAGCATGTGCTCTCATACATGATGAAAGAGCATACAGAATGTAGATGAAGTGGTACAAAGCATAGCAATACTTGAGAGGTAAAATAGACCTCTCAAGGTAAAATAGTTATGAGTGGTTATAAGCAGCAAGTTTTCTGTATCTTAAGGTAGCCTTAGGTTAATAGTGTTTTCCTCCATTCCTGAAAGACAGTAATGTAGCTGTGTAAGTGACGGAGAGTCCAAGCAATTAGCCCTTCAGACTGTTCTAATTTTTGTTTTTGGTTTGGAAACAGGGTCTCTTTATGTCACCCTGGCTGTTCTGGAGCATATTGTGTAGATAGACCAGGCTGGCCTGGATATCAAAGGTCCTTCCTCTTCTCCTCCAAAGAGCTAGGATTAAGGGTGGGCACCACTGTGCTTGGCTGTTCTAATCGGTTTTACTTTCTAGATCACAAAATAACCCATGCTTGTTAACACTGCTCTTCTTGTTCTGAAAGCGGCTCCAGGCAGTCAAGAATACTGAATGTCAGTGAAATTGAACAGAAAGCAGATCAACAGCCATTGGCAACTTGGAATTTCAAAGGTTCTTTGAACTGCTCTTTGGTTAAGATGTTTGAGCTATGTTCAGTTGTGCAGGAGAAATGAGGAATACCCTTTACACACCAAAGTCAATGGAAAAATTATAAAATGAATTCTTTTCACTTAATTAATTAATTAATACACTTTACAGCCCTACACTCAGTTACCCCTTCATACAGATCCTCCCTACATCCCAAGCTCCCCTTCTCCTTTGTAAAGAGGAAGTCCCCCTCAGAATGTTACATCCTCCCATTACCTCCCTTTCACACATCAAGCTGCTGCAGGACCTGGCACATACTCGCCTACTGAGGCCAGAATAGGCAGACCATTTAGAGTAATGGGATCCACAGGCAGGCAGGCAACAGACTCACAGAACAGCTCCGGTTGTTGGGGTACCTGCATGAGGACCAAGCTGCTCTTATAATACATATGTGTAAGATACCTAGGTCCAGCTCATACACAATCTTTGGTTGGCAATTCAGATTCTGGAATCCCACAAGGGTCTAGGTTAGTTGACTATGTTGACCTTTCTAAGGAGACCCTGTCCTCTTCTTGTCAGTCCCTCAATCATTTTCCCAACTCTTTTATAAATTCCCCAAGCACTGTCTAACATTTGGGTTTGAGTCTCTACATCCCTTTCCATTGGCTACTAGGTGGAGCCTCTCAGAGGACAGTTATGCTAGGTTTCTGTCTGCAAACATAATGAAATAGTAGTGTCAGGGATAAGACACATGGGATGAGTCTGAATTTGGGGCATTCATTGGTTGGCCATAACCTCTGTCTCTGTTTTGTCTTTGTATATTTCTTGTAGGCAAGACACATTTTGAGTCAAAGACTTTGTGGGTGGGTTACTTTGCTTATCACTCCTGGGAGTTCTGCCTGGCTAGAGAAAGTGCCCACTTCAAAATCATTATTCCCCATTCTATGTGTATCCTCCATATACCCCTTGGGACCTCACCCCTTGCCAGGTCTCTGGTACATCCTGGGGATTACTCCCACACACCCCCAAGGATTTCCCTTCTCTTTCTCCTGCTCTGCATATAGGTCTACCCCCATCCTCTACCTACCCCTCTCCCACCTGGTTCCCTCTCTCCATTGACTTCCAATATCTATTTTGTTTTTCTTTTGGAGAAAGAATCAACCATCCTGCCTTGGGCCCTCCTGTTATTTGGCATCTTTGGGTCTGTTGATTATATCATGGTTATCCTGTACTTTATGGCTAATACTTACTTATAAGTGAGTACATACCATATATGTCTTCTTGGGTCTGGGTTACCTCACTCAGAATGATATTTTCTAGTTCCTTCCATTTGCCTGTGAAATTCATGATGCCCTTGTTTTTAAGGGCTGAGTAGTATTCCATTGTGCAAATAAACCACATTTTCTTTATCCATTCTTCAGTTGGTTAAACAACTGAGTTTTTTTTTTTTCAGTTTATGGCTAATATGAATAAGAATTCTATAAACACAGTTGAGCAAGTGTCTGTGTCATTGTGGGATGGTGGAAAATCTTTTGGGTATACGCCCAGGTGTAGCTGGGTCTTAAGGTAGAGTTACTCAAACTTTTTGAGACTCATCAAATTGATTTCCAGAGTGGTTGTCCAAGTTTGTACTCGGTGAGGTATTCCCCTTCCTCCATAGCCTCACCTCATGTGCTGTCCCTTCAGTCTTTAATCTTAACCATTCTGATGGGTATAAGGTAGAATTTCAGAGTCATTTTGATTTGCATTTCCCTGATGACTAAGAACACTGAATATTTCTTTGTGTGCTTCCGGGATACTCAAGATTCCTCTGTTGAAAATTCTCTGCTTAGCTCTGTACCCATTTTTAGTTGGGTTATTTGGTTTGTTGGTGTCTAACTTCTGGAGTTCTTTATATGTTTTGGTTACTAGAGCTCTGTCAGAGGTAGAGTTGGTAATGATCTTTTCACAATCTGTAAGCTGTCATTTTTGTCCTATTCACTGTGTTCTTTGACCTACAGAAGCTTTTCATTTTCCTGAGGTCCCATTTATTAATTGTTGACCTTAGAGCCTGAGCCATTGGTGCTCTGTTCAGGAAGTTGTCTCCTGTACTGACAAGTTCAAATCTATTCCCCACTTCCTGTTTTATTATATTTAGTGTATCTGGTTCTACTTTGAGGTCTTCAATATATTTGGACTTGAGTCTGTGTAGAGTAATAAATATGGATCTATTTGATCTATTTGCATTTTTCTACACACAGACATCCAGACTGCTTTTGGTAAAATGGTCTTTTTCACTATTTTATTCCTACTGATCAGTGAACAAGGGAGAACTTTCCAGCCTCTGAAATATTTCTCAATTTCTTTCTTCAGGCACTTTAAGTTCTTGCCATACAGGTATTTTGCTTTCTTGGTTAGAGTTACACTAAGGTATCTTATGATGTTTGTGGCTACTATGAATAGTATTTTTTCTCTAAATTCTTTCTCAGCCTGCTTATTACTTGTGTAGAAAAAGGCTACTGATTTCTTTGAGTTAATTTGTATCCAGTCACTCTACTGAAGGTGTTTATCAGCTGTAGGAGTTTTCTGGTAGTATCAAATTATCTGCAAGTAGTGTTACTCTGATTTTTCTTTTTAAAATTGTATCTGCTTGATCTTTTTCAGCTGGCTTATTGCTCTAGCCTAAATTTCAAGTACTATATTGAAGAGATATAGGGAGAGTGGACAGCCTCATCTTGCCCCCAAATTTAGTGAAAATGCTTTAAGTTTCTCTCCATTTAATTTGATGTTGGCTATTGGCTTCTAGTATATTGTCCTTTTTGTTTTTGGGTGTGTGTCTTGAATCACTGCTTTCTCCAAGATTTTTATCATAAAGGAGTGTTATAGTTTCCTCAAAAAAAAATTTTGTCAACTAGTGAAAAGGTCATGTGGGGTTGTTTTTTTAGTTTGTTTATATGGTGGATTGGTTTTTGTATATTGAACCACCCCTGTATCCCTGGAATGAAGCCTACTTGACAATTTTGAATGATGTCTTTGATGTGTTCTTGGGTTGTCTTTGATGTGTTCTTGGGTTCAGTTTGCTAGTATTTTATTAAGGGTTTTTGCATCAATGTTCATAAGAAAAATTGGTCTGAAATTTCCTTTCTTTGTTGAGTCTTTGTATGGGTTAGAGTGACTGTGACCTCATAGAATGAACTTGGCAGAGTTCCTTCTGTTTCTATTTTGTGGAATAGTTTTAGAACTATTGGCATTAAATCTGGTAGAATTCTACATTGAAACCACACGGCCCAGGGCTTCTTTTGGTTGGGAGATTTTTAATGACTACTTCTATTTCCTTAGGGATTATAAGACTATTCAGATTGTTTATTTGATCTTAATTTAGCTTTGGTAATTGGTATCTGTCCAGAAAATCATTCATTTCATTTAGCTTTTCTAACTTCGTAGAGTACAGGCTTTTGAAGTAAGACCTAAGGAATCTTTGAATTTCCTCACTGTCTGTTGTTATGTCTTCCTTTTCATCTCTGATTTTATAAATTTGGGTACTGTCTCTCTGCCTTCTAGTTAGTTTGGTTAAGGGTTTGTTAATCTTGTTGATTTAAGATCATCTTCTTGTTCTTCATTTTAATTAGGGTATCTAGGGTTTGCTATAGCAGGATAACTGGGTTCTGATGGTGCCACATTGCCCTAGGTCTTGTTAGTTATATTATTGTTCTTATGGCTACATTTTTTTTTACTTTGAACAGTAGCATAAAGTTGATTTCCATACATATCCAAAGGCCCAGCATGTTGAAAAAAAATTATTAAATGGTATACATTGTACCAGAATCTTTTTTTCTTATTTTATTTTATTTTTTTATTATCAAATCATAATTTTTACTTTTTAACACAAGGGTTATAAACACAAAAATGCAGGATGTGGGGAAGGGGATGACACAGGAGCATAGGTGTTCAGGGGGAGTACAGATATCTTTCAGAACAGGGTATCAGCTGGGTGAAGGTTCAGAGGTCAGGTCACTATGACTCTGCCTATGATTCACTTGTCCTTATCTCATTTGTTACTATTCGCCAAGGCTGCCTATTTACAAGGTCTATGACTACTCAGGATGGTAGATTTCCACAAAAGCTGCCTGTTTACAATAGTTTATAGCCCTCTGTTTCAGTGTTTTTCCATAGAGACCCAAGACTTTGTGTTAGCAGGCATGTATGTCAGGCCTATTGCTGATTTTAGGCTTATGGCTGATTTTAGACCTTCAGTGTATAAGCAGGGCTGCCCCTGACATCTCCTCCCTTCTCTGAGTATAGAAGGGCTGTGGCGATTCTAATTTTGCCAAGGCAAGGATAGAGGCTTGACCTCCAGTAATTAAAGGGGACCTTGTAATGTCTCCGGTCCAACTGTTGTTGTCCAGTGAGGCATGAGAGCCATACCCTTCCCGGTGTCTTTTTCCTAGAGAGGGGATACTTTTGACATCAACCCCTATGCAGTCAGGCTTGTCCCTCAGGGAACCCAGAAACATATTTTTAACTTTTATTTATATTCCTTTGCAGTGCTTAGCCTCACAGCCTAAGCAAGAATTCAGATCGCCAGACAGAGGGGGTTCTGCGTGGCCTCTCTCTGCTTGGTCTAGGAGCGGAAGTCCTCTCTTTTAGGTTGGGTGAAGATGGGACTTGGGAACACCCTGGATAGAGTAACAACCTCATCTAGAGTCTCGTGGTCCTCCATAGCTAACTTATGATAATGTATCTGGATAGATTTTGCTACCAGATTATCTATCAGTTGTTTCACAAAGTTAGTCAGCCTATTCAAGGCCCAGAGACCAAAGGAAATAAGCAAAACTAACCCAATTAATGGTCCCAAGATGGACGAAAGTAGGGTTAACAATCATGGAGAATTTGAAGACCAATTCTTGTACAAGCTCTCATCATTCTCTTTCTCTCTCTGTCTTTTCTCAAGGCCTTCTCTAGCCTTTTTCATGCTCTCTTTAATCATCCCTGTTTTGTCTATGTAAAAGCAGCATTCTTCTTTAATGACTGTACACAGTCTAGAGTTGTCCACAGTCTTTTCTATTGTAAAAGAGAAAATCAAGTCCAATAAAGTCCTTTGCAATTTTTGGAGACCGCATGAGACAGCGAAACGAGGGATTTCTTCAGATTAGTGATGTCAATCTATAGCTGTTTGATGTCCTTGTCAAAAACCCATTGGAGGTCTGAGTAATATAAGTCTGGAGGCCAACATCAGGATTAGAACTCCTAACAGCAGACATCACGAGTGATGAATTTTTACCTGGAAAAGAAAAAAGAAAGGAATTCTCAGGGAAATTCCTCTTCCCTGGATGACAATTGTTATTCATCTTATTTATAATTGGGCCTGGTTTTGTGGTGGTATCTATTTAATTCATTAATCGTTTTGGCGGCCATTTAGCTGTGCCTTCTCTGGTATCAAGAATCTTAATAAGAATAAAATATACAATGCTACATTGAGTGGTTAATATACACAAAAAAGTAGTCTTAACAATCTATAAACTTTTATACTTAAAATCATGATTGAGTTGAAATTTTAAGAAAAGTGCATTTCCATTGCTAAAAATTAATATTGGTATAGTTAACAGGGAAGAAAATAATCACACTGGGAATCTGACAGGATGCTAGGAAAAAAGATGACTAAGGGAAGCCAGGATTTTTGGACCAGTTCAGAGCCCACCTAGCTCCATCCATCATGCAGTCCCCTGGGCCAAGCAGCTCTGCTCTCCTTCCTTCCCATCCTAATAAAATTCTGTCCTACCAACCACTCACCCCCTCCAACCCCAACTGTTCTTTAGAACATGACAGGTTCCTCCCTCACTGAGTCCCAATTTGACCTTCAACACGCTCTACAGAGGTAAGGAAGAGACATTGTCCCATTCTAGATTAGACATAGTCTTAAATCTTCTTGATCTTTTGCAAACAAGACTGGAACCAAGCAGCTCCTAGCTTCTTATACTCCTCTGGACAAATATTCAACAGCAAGCTTTGTAAACCTAAGGCTAAGAATTCCTGGCAAGAAAATTGGACTTCCTTTAAGAAATGAGAAAGTGCAAGTGACCACAGGACTGAGGAGGCAACACCTGGCCACCTGCTACCCAACCTGGTCATAGCTTCCCTTCTATTTCCACCTGGGCTGGAATTATAATAAGCCCCCAACTTGGTGTCTGGTATTGCTCAGGCTCTTGCTGGGAGAAAAAGGGACCTGGAAGAAATCAGTAAGGGAGGCCCTTCCACAGGTAAATGTTTCTTGACCGTACAAGGGAAATGTTCTCAGGCTCATGTTTTCCTGATTAGATATCCAACTGTTCCTCTAGTGACACTGCAATGGGCGCAATCAAAATTTCCAGAGAGCTGAAGAGGGCCAGGAGCCCAAAGACAAGCAACCAGTGCAGAGTGCCCGGCCTGGGGTGATGCCTGCTCTGGGAGACCTTCCCACACATCTTGGTGGAAGACCTGCTCTTGGTGTCAGATAGCCACCTGGAGCAGACAAAGTGAGAGAGCATGTACTCACACATATGCCAAAGGTCCCCACTGCTGTCACAGATGTGATCAGGCAGGCTGGACTGTAAGGGGATTTGGAGGGTGAAAACAGGAAGGAGGGTCACCTTTAGCTCTGCATTTAGTAAACAATGGAGCCTTTATGATAAGGGCTAGCTTTCAGTCTCACATAACCAATATTAACAAAGGCTTGTTGGTAATGCTGCCCGACTAGCCACATGGACCTCAGACACAGGATTCCATCTCTGCTCGCATCACCTTGCCTGAGTAATTCCTCAACATAGTGATCCTGAAAATGCTTTAGTCAAATCAAATCAGTGAGCCAAGGGTTAGCCCAGAAAAAACTTAAAAGCTAAGGAGAAAGTAATTTTTCGACCCTTCTGGCCAAAATAAGTACTGCAGAGGAAACAAAAAGCAAAAACAAACCACGCTTCCCCACCCCCCATATTCTGGAAGATAATTCACCTGGTTTTCTGAGATCACGTATCTAGTGATACATTTGAGAAGTAAACACAGAGATTACACTACACCGTTTATTTCTTCTAAACTTAACTCAAGTGAGTAATCATGTATATTTTTCAATGCAGCCAGAGTCTCAGAGCCTATGCAGAGTGAGAGCAAGACCCTGTTTCTGGATCTCTGGCCCCGACAGGGTAAGGCAGATGGAAGAGGCTGTGTTCGTTCATTCAGGGGAGCCAGAGATACAGAAACAGGCCACTGCTTTCTTCTCAGATCCTTACAGGCAGGCTCTTGCCTCGCCTGAAACCACCAGATGTTGGGAGCCGACTTTTAGCAGAAATCGGCTATCATCTTTACAGCCATCTGGAGCCATTTATCCTGATGAGAGACTTGGTTTTCAACAGTCTACAACAACCGAGCACACTCTGACAAATATCTTGTTTATCCCACATAGCTTGTTTTGCTGTTTAGTGACCCCAGCTCCATAGTGCATGTGGTAAAATGTCTTCACCTGTTTTCTCCTGTGTGTGCTTATAAATACCCAGGATTTCTTTGTAATAGGTGAATACAGTCAATAAGAGTCAATAGGAGTCAATAAGAGTTAATGAGAGTCAGAATGAGAATCAATAGGAGAGAATAGGAGTTGAGTTAATAGGAGTCAATATGAGTAAATAGGAGTTAAGAGGACAATAGGAGTAAATAGGAGTCAAGAGGAGTCAAAGAGGGGAATAAAGGAGTAACCAGACTTGACTATGGACCCTCTGTCGTGTCTCCATTCTTCACAACCCTGACACATGGACCAGAGCAGCAGTGCAGGCCGGGACATTTTGGCACAAAAGCCAGGCAGAATTATGTCCTCAACAATCAGATTTCTTTCTGACATTAAGCAAAATCCCAGCTTCCATCCCGTTTTGAGCATCTCCATTTTCCTATAAAATAATTTTCAAGTAATTGGTCACATCCTTAATCTCACCAGAGAAGCTCAACTAGTATGAAGGTAACCTGGAGTTAGTGACACGGAAACCTCTGAGGGGCAAGAACTCTCTTTGATACTTGACCAAAAGTATCCTGATCGAGACACAAAGCAAGCAGCCATCCTTCTCAGAGGGTATGGGTCTTTCCAGTGACAGATATATGGTTCTTCACTATTCATATGCATGGGTCACTGCAGAGAAAAGTAACCAATTTAAAAGCAGATACTTTCAGGCACCCAGTTCTCAAGGCTGTCTAGTCAGCAACGGTCAACCGCAAACATGAAGAGTTCTTTGGAAACTTGCTAATGATTGCTGCAATACAGACTCTACCCCTTCCCGTTTGCACATTGCTCTCAATCTAAATGGCCAGTGAAGCATCCCAATGTCTTGACTTCTATATTTTCAAACCAGTACTCACAATCTGGTACTGTCCCACCAATTAACATCCTGTCTGTTCCCAGACAAAAGGATGAAAAATGTATCAACAGTCTGCCTTTCAAGACTCCTACCACATGCAACCGTTAGTCTTGGATGCCTGAGTACTAATAACTGAAAGGAAAGATGCAAAAGACTGTTAGTCAGAGAGCAAAGATTTTGACTAAGGTCAAAATACTCATTAGTGTTCATTTGCCTACAAAAAAAACAAGCCAGTTTCCTCACTAAAGAGTTCATCTGTTCTCACTTTAGGAGGGAATAATCAACCCATAACATAGCACAAACTTTAATTTGGAATAGCTGGGTTTTCTTTTTTTTCTGTTTTTTTTTTTCCTGGTGTTAGCTGGATGACCCTGATAGAGGCAGGGTTTCTTGGGAAAGTGGGCGGAGCTGTGGGTCAGACATTGGAGGTCAGGGTGCTCATCACTGCTGATTGTGCCACAGGGGAGCCCTACTGACAAGGGACTGATGGGTTCCAAACTGGTATTTCTTGAGGTCTCTACGGGTCTCCAAGGGGAACTAGAATGCTCTCAGGGTTCCTCACGGCACCTTGAGATTGAAAAGAATGCTCAGAGCTATCCAGTGGAGTTCAGAGGATTATGTACAACCCTCCTCTGCAGGCTGTGTCTTGGGAGGACCTGACTGAGGTGGAATTGGTGAATCAGGGTTCCAAGCTGGTTAATCTTGGAGTACCTGAAGGCTTTTACAGGAGAGCAGTACACTTTTAGGGTCCTGCAAAAATCTTCACAACTGAAGAATATGCCCAGAGCTAGACTGGTTTCTGGTGACTGTATGCAACATATGTCTGCAGGCTGTGTTCAGGGTGGACCCAACTGGGAAAGGACTGATGGGGTAGGGTTCTAAGCTGGTTATCCTTGGAGCTCCTGAAATCTTCCATGGGGGACCAGGAGGCTCTTGGGATCCCACAAAGGTCCTCTGGATCAAAGAGTGAGCCCCTAACTGGACAATGAGTTTCAGGAGACTGTGCAATTCACATTTACAAGCTATGTCCCCAAGTCTTTTCCTTAAGTGGCATGATTATTCTCATTTATCCTATAGAAATAATCACTTTCATATAACAAAACTGTTCCCAAATGAAATATTCTCAGCAGAACAGCTCTCTATGGATTCTTCTAAAGAATGTGCTCTAGTTAAAAGTCAATAAAATCATCTTCTATTTAGCTGACGACATCTCTGTTAGTCAGACTTTCATACAATGACTAGATAAGTTAAAGCCAGCAACATAAGATAAGGAAATCTTTGCTCTGGTTAATGGTTTTAAAGATTTCAGTTCAAGGCAGAGCCAGTTTTGAGGGGACTATTGTGAGGCAAAACATCATGGTGACAAGGACATGTGTCAGAGAAAGACATTCACTTCCAAATAGAAAGGAAGAAGGAAGAAAGAAAGAAAGAAAGAAAGAAAGAAAGAAAGAAAGAAAGAGAGAAAGAAAGAAAGAAAAGTAGATAGGTAGGTAGGTAGGTAGGTAGGTAGGTAGGTAGGTAGGTAGGTAGGTAAAATCTGGAGAAAACTACAACCTTCCGAGCATTCCTCCCAAATACTTACCTCCTCAAACCAGATGCTATTTCATACTTTCCTTCATCTCCCAAATTAGAATTCTATAAGGAGATAGACAAGTCACAGAATTCGATCATATGCCAAGACCTCACTTCTGATCACTGCTAAGCTAAGTGTCAAGCCTTACCACAAGTTTCATGAGAGATTCTTCATATCAAAACTCAATAGTGCGTATCAAAAATTCAAGATGAACAACACAAACATCAGAAAAACATGACTTGTATTTTAATTGTAACTCGACCTACGTCTGACTGTTATGAAATTACTTAGACATTTTGCGCCTTCTTTTCTCTATATGTAAATGGGCATTAAAACAGCATCTTCCACATATGGTTGATTATGAATGAACTAATTGGTATATGTAAAGAACATAGAGTGTGCCATTAATAAGCTCTAACTAAATATTAACTAGAGTAAACACTAGATAGAATAATTTTTCTCTTATTTTTTTAAAAAAGGCAAATTCCATTTTTCTTGAAATTTGGTGATTAATTTGTTGGACACCACTCAACCATCATCTGTTACAGATCTGGAAAAAAAATCTTTTAGAAAATCCAGCTAGAGTGTGGGAAGTGTGACTCATGCATTTATTAAGCATTCAGTTTTAAATGTCTACTATGTAACAGGTGCCACCCAGTTTTATGATTAAAAACACCCAGTCTGTCCCCAGGGGTAGCTCCATCATATTTGCAAACATGTAACATGATAAATTTTATTGTAAAGCGATGAGTAATAGAAAGTATGAGTGTGAATGTGTGTGGGAGCTAGGCAAGGGGCTAGGGGTGCAATCAGTCATTCCTGCTGGCTGGAGTCACAGGGATCCATATGGATTCAGCTTTGAGTAAGTCTCAGAAGCCTGGCTGGAAGAACCAACTTATTTCAGAGAAAATATACCTTCAGTATCAACAAGTGTGAAAAAAAAAAAACAATTTTGCCCTTTGAAAGTAGACTGATAGTAGAACTTTACTTTGACAATTGTCTTAATAATTTGAGTGAATATCACATAGAAAGCAGAGGCCAGAAGATCTCTAATTTTGAAACCAACACCAGATCTAGAGTTCCAAATTTTTCTGTGCCCCCTGGATTATAAGTGGCTTACGATGCCTAACCTATCTTTCCCTCTTTTTAACTGTCTTCACACATAAAAGAAAATGCCAGAAACATTATTCTCAAGATAAAAGAATGAAGACAGCTCTTACAGAGATATTTGAAGACCAAAATGTACTGAGATTGCAGAATCCCATCAATGAACACTTATCAGAAGAGCAAATGGAACTGTAGACATTCGGAATAGCATCTAGCTTTCTCTGCATTTTGAGTTAGTGTATAAATCCAGTTTCATCAAGTTTGGCTTGGCAGGTGCATCCCACTCAATCTGAAGAGAAGTTAGTCAGTTTGCAGACAAGAAGCATTTCAAGGCCTTACTCATCTCCCAGCACAAAACCTTTCCTGGTCACAGCACCGCCAGCCAAGGGAGAGGATGGCTGGAGAGACTAACGCTCCTCTGGGGAAGGCTCTGATAGATGCTGGAATATCACAGAACACATAAAAACCGAGATAGCATGCTTCTATTCTTGCTACTTCAACACTATGTGAAAAGAGACAGGGTTTTTAACTTAGGGGAAGCAAATTGGTTGCCCCCACATCCCTTATTTAACAGGTAGCAGAATGATGTAGAGCTACCACATCACAGATTCTTCCTAGAGACTACAGGAAATATGGCTCACCCTTCTAATTCTGGCTGAAGGATTTTTGTGACATCACCAAATTCAAGAACCATCATTTTGTTCCTTACAATGCAATGGACCAGACCTGGAAATAATTATACCTTCAGACTTTCTGCACGACTAGATAATATAGACCCATAGTTTATTTACACAGCTATTAAAATAAATCTCTTCCAAGCATGTTTCCTTCTAACATTCCACTTCAAATTACAAGTTAATTGCCTTTTCAGATTTTACTGAAGTTTTATCTCTCACAATAAGAGCAAATTCTGGGCTATTTAGAACATTTGCTGAATCAGCTTCACAAATTACATTTTCTTGTTTCCACCACAGCTTATGATGGGCTTGACTACTGCAAATTCCCAAGCTACCAAGTAATGTCACAACCTACACTGGATTTATGGAGAATGTGAGTATCTAGGTAGAACCACTAATAGTTGGAAGAGGTCTCCATTGTGACGAGCTGGATTTCTTCAGAGTGCTTGTTTTCCCATACAGAAACACAGTTTTAAGGAGCTCAACTAGAACTTCACAGCCTGCAAATGCAAAAGCAGAGCTTAAAATCAGCATAATATGAGAGAATGCTGCCGAGTGACCGCTTCACCCAGCAGCCCACTGATCACCTCTAGCCTTGTGCTATGTGGTGCTCGTACTCTTGGGTAACACAATTAGAAACTGCTACATAAGACAGACTACTCCACTTTAAAACTCATGTAAACCAATGTATGAAGCTACTTCATCAAAAGCATATTTTGTCTTCTTGCATCTACCTCTGATCTGTTAGCATATAATCTGATTCTATAGGGCATACACTTCAATATCTGCAAAGGTTTCTTACCCCAACGTGGCATATTACATAACAAAACCTTTTTTTTTTTTTTGTCTCCCACTTTGAACTAGCAAACTTTTAGCTGTAGATTTGAGTCCCTTCTGAGGAAGCACTTCAGTGGTGTATTTAAAGCATTTTTATGCTACTCAAATTGTCAGAAAGCCTATTCCCACAGAAAGCTCATGACTGTGATCCTCCTGAAGTCCACTCTACAGTTCTCAGTCTATTGCTGGGACTTTGATCCTGTCTCCAAACACTACTTTTGTGGTTAGGTCAGAAGTCTTCTCTTCAGTTCCCTATGAAATTGTTCAGGTTCTTGTTGATCTTCACAATTCGATCTCCTATGTCTCTTTGTACCAAAGTGTTACATATTCAGAGAGGACAGGCTCCTCTCCTCTGCTAATACAATTTAATCCATAATTCTACTGATGTTTTTGAATTTCAGAAATGTATTAATGTGGTTGCATATGCATTACATCATAAAAAATAGTGTGTTTCTACGACTGACTTGATCTACTTAGTTTACAGAACTCAAAGTAAAGTTTATAAGAACTAAGAACTTAGGGTATGTGTAGCTCCAAGGTAGGACACTTATTTAGCCTGCACAAGGTCCTAGATTCAACCCTCGGTACTAAAAAAAATTAAATTGGTGGCCATTAACCCTAGCACTTTGGGGGCCAAGACAGGCAGATTTCTGAGTTCAAGGCCAGACTGGTCTACAGAGTGAATTTGAAGACAGCCAGGGATACAGAAAAACCCTGTCAAAAAAAAAAAAAAAAAAAAAAAAAAAAAAAAAAAAGTAAGAGCTTTAACTCACAGTTTTAAAAATAATTACTATAATTTATAGTGTGTATTTTGTTGTACCACTCAATGTACATGCAGAAATGAGATTTCAAATATATGTAATATAATAATAGGTAATAGTTTTTATTTTCTGTTTTACCCTCTCACTCATTTGTGCTCCACAAAAGAATGCAAAAGCTTCCTTGCAATATTATAATATAACAAAGACAGAAATTTAAATATATTAGTTAGATGGAAAAATAATAATTTGAAACAGAAACAGTTACTTTAAAAATCTCATTGGGAAAAATGATTAATTTTTTTATGATCCAAGATTTTGTAAAACATGTACTTTACTGTTTGAAATACAAATAGGGAACATTTTTTAAAAAGAATTTTAGATTTTATTTCATATTGAAAAAATATTGCAATTAACATGCATTTACTTGAAATTTTTTAATGGACTTTGGGGCATATGATGCAGACCAAATTAGTGTGGTCAGTCTCTGAAATATTTGCTGTAGTTTTCAGAAGCAAACACCAAGTCTGGCATTTGTAAGATGGTATAAAGCCAGCCTGGTATTATCAGAGAATGTCTCTTCTTGAAATCTGCAAACTGAAAAGAAAAGGAATCTTATGAAACAGGTGAGAAATGGACATAAGAAGTCTTGTTTCAGTGTGCTTGATCACCTTCAGGTGTTTTATCTATAAAACCCAAGACATTCCATTTACTGCTTAACTAAAATAAATAGATGATTCAGATTTGTCTGTCATTAGAAAAAAATCAACAACAGGAAGGAGAAGGAGCAAGAAAAATAAAACAGTTAAGTCCATAAGCATAAAAATAGGTAAGATGAGCCCTGGGGGTGGTGGCGCATGCCTTTAATCCCAGCACTTGGGAGGCAGAGGCAGGCGGATTTCTGAGTTCAAGGCCAGCCTGGTCTACAGAGTGAGTTCCAGGATAGCCAGGACTACACAGAGAAACCCTGTCTCAAAAAAAAAAAAAAAAAAAAAA
>JANHMN010000010.1:27511790-27527482 GCA_030674055.1 Rhabdomys pumilio | reverse complement strand
AAAAAAAAAAAAAAAAAAAAAAAAAAAATCCCCTCTCCAGGAAAAAGACATCAGGATGGGTATGGCCCTTATGCCTCACTGGACAATGACAGGAGGACCGGAGACATTACAAGGTCCCCTTTAATTACTGGAGGTCAGGCCTCTATCCCCACCTTTGCAAGATTAGAATCACCACAGCCCTTCTATACTTGGAGAAGGGAGGAGATGTCAGGGACAGCCCTGCTTATATATTGAAGGCCTAAAATCAGCCATAAGCCTAAAATCAGCAATAGGCCTGACATACATGCCTGCTAACACAGAGTCTTGGGTCTCTATGGAAAAACACTGAAACAGAGGGCTATAAACTATTGTAAACAGGCAGCTTTTGTGGAAATCTACCATCCTGAGTAGTCATAGACCTTGTAAATAGGCAGCCTTGGCAGATAGTACTAAATTAGATAAGGACAAGTGAATCATAGGCAGAGTCATAGTGACCTGTCCCCTGAACCTTCACCCAGCCGATACCCTGTTCTGAAAGATATCTGTATTCCCCCTGAATGCCTATGTTCCTGTGTCATTCCCTTCCACACATCCTGCATTTTTGTGTTTATAATCCCTGTGTTAAAAAGTAAAAATTATTATTTAATAATAAAAAACAAAAAATTAACACACAGTGTACCCCTGGTTCTGCTGACTTAGCTCCTGACAATCTATTTTCTTGTTCTCAGAAATACTCTGAATTATAAAATGTTATTGTGGTTTGTGTTAGTATGCTGGGTAAAATAGTTTTTATTGATCTCATTTTAAACTTCAAAGTTTGTAGTGAGTTAAAATGTCCTTCAACATAATTATAGGTCATATTTATCTTCATATTGCAAAATGCTAGTTAATCTGTTGAACATTTTAAAAAATTGGATTCCTTTTTGAGAATTCCATATATGAGCATTGTATTTACATAATTTTCCCCTTTCTCTCCTTCCTCCCACTCTTCCCAACCCCCCATACTTTTTAAGTACATCTTATTTAATTATTGTTTATATATGTATGTATATATATACATGTATAGTATATATGTTTGTACAAATATTGATAAATAAAATGTTTTACATTAAAAAATAAAAAAAATAGGTAAGATGGTATTTAGATAGAACCAACACAAGAACGAGAAACAGTTAAAATATCAGTAGCAAACTAAAAGTTTACTTTAAAAAAACACAAGAATACACTAATATAGAATAAATAAGTATGTCCTGCAACCAAAGTATATGATGTTTTCAGCAGCACAGTATCACCATCTAGTTAGGGTGGGAAAATGGATACAGTTTCAGGACACTCCTATAGGTAATGCCCAGGAATCATTGCAGGGGAGGCAAGAGAAAAATTGTAAGAATTTTTAATTAAATGTAAATTTAATTTAAATTTAAATTAAAAATCAAAGAATCAGGGAGTTCGTTATGTGATTGTATCTCCTATTAACATCACAAGCTAAACCCATAGAGCCTCACCAACATAAACATTCAACAGTGAACTAAACAAAAGTAATACCAATGAACATGTCAAAGTGGAAGGGGGAAAAGACTGAAGGCCTCAACCCTACATAAAGGATTATAGATAACTGAGTAAAGCTGGAGACAAGAAATGGTCCTCCACAGGGAAGAGGCACATTTATTGGTTGTGCAGTACCAAACTGTCAGCCATGAAAAGATACGTACAAGTAAAATTATGGTGGCATAAAATGTTATATTTAAAAATATATAAGTATATATGCTGCATATACACAAACAGTAACAATTGGTCAAAAAAGAAGGCATGAATTTGAAGGAGAGCAGAGGAGACATATGGAGGCGGGTTTGAAGGCAGATTAGGGAAGGGAGAAATGCTGTAATTAAATTATAATCCCCAAAATAAATAGAATGACTTGAGGTTTTTAAATGAGGAAACAAAGCTGGGTTAATCTGGAGGAGAGAGGGGAGGAGGCTGAATCTGCTCAAAATATACCATGTATAAAATTCTTGAATAATTCATAAAATTAATTTGAAATGAAGAGGAGGAAAAGAAAAAAGAGAGAGAAAGTAAGGAAAGGATATAATAAAATAAGAAGCATATACAGCTGACAGCATGTTTTCAGTACTAAATATTGATTCTAGAGCTGCATAATACTACCTATACTAGGTAGAAACTTCCTCAGTTCAAGATAAAAGCATAAAGGTAAGAAGACAAGTATAGAAAAGACTAACAAACTATTTCAAGAATAGTATTTACTTCTCTTTTAAAATTTAAAACTGGAATTAGATTTGTCATCTGAAAATGAAAAGAAAACATGTTTTGTCATTTTAACACTTCAAACTTTGCATGGTCAGAATGATATCTAAATAAATAATAAAAAATAAAGATGTTTTCAGATGTATTTGTACATAGCTAAGGATTCCCTTCTATAAGAAAACCCACAGAATCAACTAACCAGGGCTCACAGGGGCTCACAGAGACTACACTGAAAAGCAGGAAGCCTGGGTGGATCTGACATAGTCCTGTGGACCTTCTGCTTATACGTTAAGGTCATAGTTTGATCTTCTTGTGAGAGCCCTAACAGTGTTAGTAGAGTCTGCCTCTGATTCTTTTGCCTTCTTTTGGGATCCTTTTCCTCCTATTGGGTTACGTCATCCGGCCTTAATATGAGAGGAGGTGTGTAGTCTTACGAGGCAACTTGATATACCATGTTTGGTTGACATTGCTGAGGGATCTGCCCTTTTCTGAGGGGAAAGGGAGAAGGAGTGGATCTGAGACAGAGGGGAGGTGTTGGGGAGGAGGGACCAGGAACAGATAGGGAGAGGAAAGTGTGGTCAGGACATAATACATGAGAACATACATACATACATACATACATACATACATACATACATACATGAATAAGTAAATAAATACATAATAATTAATTCATTAATTCATTAAATGTGAGTACAGAGGCTATGAAAGTGTGGTCAGGACATAATACATGAGAGAAAAAGAAAGACGGAGAAAAAAGAGGGAGAGAGGGGGAAGAAAGAGAGAAAGAGAGAGAAAGAGAGAGAGAGAGAGAGAGAGAGAGAGAGAGAGAGAGAGAGAGAGAGAGATGTGAATACAAATTCCACGGGGGCTGAAGAGATAATTTTAGAAGAACTAGTAATAAAACATGAGAAACAAAATAAGTGATGTCTTGGCCTAGGATTCCTAAGAAGCAGACCTTAGAACAGAAGTTGAAGCATTGCCCTTCAGAAGTACTGTTTTCCAGAGCACACAACAAATGGGAAGCCGAGTGCAGCAACAGGCACGGTGGAAAAGAGGAAGGGCAGGACAAAGAAACAACTAGTTAAAGATACCATCCAAGATCTTTGCTTGGGATCAAGGTCAACTGACTGATGTGTCTCAAATAAATAGCTGTCCAAAAGTGTAGTCCTGGGGGTAGATAGATGACACAGTGACTAAGAACATTTACTGTTCTCATAAAAAATCCAAGTACGATTCTCAGCACCCACATGGTATGCTCATAAATGCATATAGCTCCAGTTCCATGAGTCCTGATACTGAAACCGTTTTCTGCCATCTGCAGGCTTCTGTGCATACACAACACGCATGAACTTATGCACACACACACACACACACACACACACACACACACAAAGACACATAAATAAAAAATTGTTAAATCTCAAAAAGTCTAGTCTGAGAGAAAAGTAGAATAAGCATTTATTGAGCCTCCAGTGATCCATTGGGTTCTACAATGTGGGACCATCCTCAGCTGCCTAATTTTCATGCTTGGAAATAGGTGGTTTCTATTCATATTGCCAAGAGAGACAAGAGAATCTGAGAAGAGAGATGATAGGTTGAGAAAATCTAGAGAAGCAGCTCATAAGAGGAATCCAGTGCATGCTCACAAGTCTACAACTAAAGTCCAGCCTGTGTTCTTACTAATATAGAGAGACAGTGAGGGACTCTAATTTTTATTAGACTTATGTAGATATACACATTTTAATAGTCCAACGGTATGATTTGATAATTTAGCAAACCAAAGCACCAGAATCTATAGTCTCCCTAGTAGTGGACTTTTGATTAAGTTTATAGTACAAGGCATGAAATGGCCCCTGTGGAATAAGCCTCGTATCCAACTTTAAAGTATTTTGTTATCCTCGTAACCAGCATGACACTGGTGAAGCGGAAGGTCCATCTTTCCTGCAGGGGTGTGAAGTACTGGAACGATCTGTAAGGGACCTAGTGATGGCTGGATGAGAATGTATATAAATGTGTGGACGCTTCACGGGATAAATATATATTAATTTTTTGAAAATATGAGCATGCATTAGATTCATATTATGGGCTGCTTCTCTAGATTTTCTTAATCTCTCATCTCTTTTCTCAGCTCCCACCTGTCCCTAACTCTACAATTTTTTAAATCCTCTCATTTATGATACCTTCTTATTTCTCAAACTCTAATTTTTTATCTTTAGTTGGTTTTGTCTGTTTTCCGGGCTGTCTGAGATCTTTCAGATATCTAAACATCTGGAAATAAAAACCTTGCAATTAACAGTCACATTTTCATTACTGGGAGTCTGCTAGCCCTTAAACCTCTTTGCAGTTGCCTTTCTACTAGGTATGCTGAGAAACCGTACCATCTGTGCCTAATGAAGCAGAAGTAAAAACTGAGCATCGAAACCCTCTCAGCAGAGTTCCCCCAAAGCAGCCTGATGTCCTGGTTCTTCTAGGCATTTCTTTTACCTTTCTGAGTACTTGAGTCGTTTTTTTTTTTAATTGCATATTGTGTAATTGCAACCGCAACAAATTAAGTACAAATATCCTTTCAAGATATTCAACTTTAAATAAGCTACAGTTGTAAACGTGAGTTTGCAATTTGATAAAGAAAAAGTGCTTCTTTTGTATATCTAGTCATTTATTTTTGCTTCAATTAAATCAGACAATTTATCAAAAGAACTAATCAAAAGAACTAGTCAAAAAAATTAGTACAGAATTTTACAGATGAGGTTAAACTGGAGGTTCAGTTTCTTAATGTATCATCCTTTTTCTTAGAAATTTTATCCTTTCTCTAACAGGTAAAATAATTTAATTTATGCAGATCTAGACTTCTGAATCTCTAATTTGGACTGTTACAGTACAGAAATGCAAACTATTAATATGTGTGTCTGTGTGTGTGTGCGTGTGCGTGTGTGTGTGTGTGTGTGTGTGTGTGTGTGTTCTCAATCTCAGATATCTTTCTTAAATGTTTCTCTAGTGTAGTTTTGGGAGTTGGTCTTTCATTAAACCCAGAGCCAGACATTGAGCCCTAGAGACCCAACCATTTTGTTTCTAGTTCTAGGCTTACAGGCTTATGCTCTAATGCTTCACCCTTTATGTGGGTGCTGGAATCACACTCAGAACCTCTTGCCTGCAAGTCAAGCACTTTGCCAACTGAACCATCTCCCCATCCTCAGTTGCTTTATTTTTATGTCACTTTACCCTGAAGCCTTGGCAGGACAACATACAGAAGACATTTTATTTAATTCCTTTAAGTGATTAATTAAAAAAAAAATCTAGAATGTTGACTAGGCTTTTGTGGGAATTGTTTAAATGTAAACTAAGTTTTCTGCTTAGAAATTTGGGTCAGTAAATGAAATTGGAAATTGTTGATTCCACAGTTTTTTTAAATTGAGCTAAATGAATTCCTAGCAATTTGAAAAATCTTTTTAGACATGAATTTGAGTGAAACAAGAGTGTGGAGACTGTAAATAACTGAGTAGATAGAATTCCTATAAGCTGGGGAACCATTATCAGAGAAGTTTGATTTTCATCTGTTTTACATATTAACATTTTGTTTAATGAGGTTATTTGAATAAACTTTTTAAAACCAAAAAAAATGCATTAAAACTCAATGCTATGCCAGACTAGTAGCAAATGCCTTTTATCCGTGCGCTGGGGAGGCAGACCCTGGCATTTCTCTGTGAGCTCAAGATCAAGCTGATCAACAGAGTCATAGACCAGTCAGTGTTACACAGGGAGACTGTCTCATAATAACAATAGTAAATACATAAACTCAATCAATATATAAAATAAAGCAGTCAAAGAAAATAGTTAACAACTTCCTGGAGGAAGGAAGCATATGGGACTTCTTAGAAGAGAGATGCTTGGGAGGGGCTGGAGGGAGAAAAGGAAAGAGGAGAAAAGATGTAATTTTATTTCAATTAAAAAATATTTTTAAAAGCTCAATTATATGTATGTATATGTCTCAGAGGCTAAGTTACAGCTAATTCATGAGAAATTTACAACAGTATTGCCTTACTTCATGTTTTAAAAAAAAATGAACAAGCTGAGTGACTATATAAAATATAAAAAAACAGAGAAACAATTCAAAAGAAGAAAATATACATTAAATTATTTAAACTGATGAATTTTATAAGCATATAAGTTTTGAAGAGCAGACTGGCTGATGACTGTAGGTGCTTATCCCTTCTTTATAACAGATCATTGGAGGTAAACATGTTCCATTGAAAAATCATCTCCAAAGACCATTACAGTATTTCAAGGAGATAGAGCCTTATGGAGATGTGTGCTTTGTGGGAGGCCCTTGGTCATTAGGAGTTTGCTCTCTTTTCCTCCTGATTCAAAGAAGAACCATTTGTTTCTTCACACACTGGTGCCGTGATGAGACTCCATCTATCTCTCCTAGCCAAAACTAGGAGGAATACCAACATTAACCTTAAAGTTTCCAAAGTCCGAACTAAATAAACATCTTTTCTTTGTAACTTGCCTGCTTTAGACACTCCATGATAACAAGAAAAGTCTTCATATTATTATGACTTAGAATAGCTTAGTCTTAGAATAGCTGGATAGTCAGATACACGTTATGCTAGTTCAAATCTTTATAATTCTTTTATGTGCATATGCACAGTTTGTGTGTGTGTGTGTGTGTGTGTGTGTATGTATGTATGTATGTATGTAGAACAGATTTTGATTTTGAATATCTTATTCATCACTCTCTAGTTTGGCTTAATACAGATTTTTCTTCTCTAACACCATCAGACCTAGAATTAATAGATAACTACCCGCTTCTGCCCCCTGAGTGGAGGATGAAAGGCATGCATTATCACTCACAACTCTATTTTAGTTTTTAAAATGTCATCTCTCAATGGACCTAGAGCTCACTTATTCTGCCAGCCTGGCTGGCCCAGCCACATTGACTTTTTATGTAGGTGATGGAGATGTAAATTCAGGTCCTCATGCTTGTATGGCAAACACTTTACCAACCAAGCTATTACCCAGCCCCCTATTATGTCTTTTATTATAACCTCATTTTTTCCTCAAACTATTCAGAAAATTCCATTCTCAACAAACATGATGTAGTATAGTCAACATTCTTAGTTCCATATGGTATTATCTATTCTCATTTGTCAAAATTTTCAAAAGCATGAAGGCAGATGGACAAGTCCTCAAGTGATATTATAATATTCTATTAATGGTATTTCACCTTTGCAATCATAAATGTAATATGAATGGAAAGAAATCACAGATTTTGGTAACTATCAAGTAGATATTTTAATCACGAGTGTAAACAAAGTAATGGCCTTTCCAACATATTTCTTAATGTCTGATCAATTTTTGACAAATCTATCAATGTTCTTAAAAGGAAGACCAGGGCTCCTTAGCAGAAATTCCTGTGGAAGGTAAGCAACAAATGAGATACTCGACTCTTTATCACCCAAGAAACACTCCAGTAGGGCTGAATAAATAATGACCCAGCAGTAAAGAGCACTGGCTGCTCTTCCAGAGGACCCAGATTCAATTGCCAGTACCCACGTGAAAGCTAGCAGCTATCGGTAACTTCAGTACCAAATAATCCAGTTCTCTCTTCCGGTCACTGAGGGGACTGCCCAGTTATGTGGTACATAGACCTACCTGCAAAGAAAACACTCATGAACATAAAAACAAATAAACAAGACAAACAAACATATTGGCTTCAACGGGCAGAGATTTGAACCCTACCAAAATTCGTGTGTTGCATCTCCACTCTCAATGTAATGGTATTTAGGATTCAGAATTAAGGGATGATGAGAACATTCCTAAATAAAGTTCACTCCCTAAACTGAAAGGCCAGAGAGCTAACTGGTGCTTTTTCTATTGCATAGGGTGAGACATGCCTTTGGCTGTGACACAGGGCATGGTGATGTCAGCAGTCTGTAGTACACAGTGGCCTTCCTGTGCCTGTGCTGATGCAGCACAGACTTTTGCTGTCCTCAAATGTGAGAAGCAAAGTTTTGCTTGAGTTTTATTTTTGACATGGGTCTCATTTTGCCATAAAACTGGCTACATACCTGAGGCTGGTCTTGACTTCCTCATTCTTCTTTCTCTACTTCCTATGTATCACAGATATACACCACCACATCCACCGAGCCAGATCTTGTTTAGGGAAGTCATTTCTATAGGAGTTTGGTAAAGAAGACAAAGTGATTAAAACTCTAACATTAAGAGACGAAGAATGCAGATTGGACTCAAGTGTGGGTCGATAATGTTGATATTACAGATCTGGGAATTTAGTGGTTTATTGACAACTGTCTACTTCAGTTTCTGCATTGCATAATCAATATGAAAATTAAAATATACCTGCAGATGACATTTTGTTCCTTTCTATTAACCTGTCAGAAGTTGGTACAAACTTAACCATAGAACTTGAACAATCAAGAAATATCAGCTCAAATATTTATTTTTATATTAACCTGGTAAGTAGTGTGTTTCTCTAATTTTAGCTATCTGTGCATCAGGGTAAAGGACAGTGGTTTCTTAAACATTTTCACTAATGATTCATTTTGGCTTGAGAAACTTTTGTACGTCCTTGGGTATATAATCATATAAACTAGAAATATAAATTAAGTATTTAGTAACAATAAACTGTAAAGTATGACTTTTAAAACAAATAACATAATTATTATGCAGAGAATTTTGTGATCTATTAAAAAGTAAACCACATTTGATAACAAATAGAATGAATGTGCTTATTTATTTTCAGATAAAGAATTAAACCTTGAATGAAAATTCTACACAGTGTACGATGAAGGGTATCTTCAACATCCTTCAAAGTTGATCTCTTTATCTGAAATCACCAATGCTAAGGACATCCATCAATCCAATTAATTCACACTAAAACCCCGGCAAATGTAGGTTTGCATCCAATTCATAGTTATGGGAAATAAATTTTCTGAAGCTAAAATCCACTTAACAAATTTTTAATAAAGTCAAGTCAGCAAATCAAACAATAATTCTAAAATTCTGAAATTCTAACCCACACTATAAAGACAGACTATTTTCATACTTGTATAAAGAAGAATGATAGCAGGGAAATATTAACAGTCTTTGGTTTCTATAAATTTGCTTTCATGAGAACACAAAACTCTGTGTGTACAATAGAAACATTGCAAGTCCATACTGTGCAGTAGTGTTGATGTGAGCTGAGATATTTAAGACAGTGTGCACTGGGCTGAGAGGTACGACAGCACACACGATGAAAAGTGTTAGAGTTATGTGTTCAAAACCAAGGCAGCGATGTCACATTTTCACAGTACAGTGCCAACTAAATTCATGAGGTTGTGTAATATATCCCTTAGATGTTTTTATCTTGCTCTATACATTTAAATTCTATTCCTTATTTCTTTCCCTCATCCTAGACACCTTCAACCATCATTTTTATTTCCTCTTAGTGTGGCTTACTTACTCTAGATATATCCATGTGTGGAGCCATGAATTATTTGATCCTGTGTGAATGGTTTATTTCATTCAACACAATGACTTCTAGGTTACAGATACTCTCCTTTCTAGGCAAACTAATCTTTCATTTTAGGTATAGATTATAGTATTTCACCCAATTCTTTGTGTACTGCTTTCATTTTTTGGATATTATGAATAAGGCTACACTAAGCATGGCTGTGCAAAGGTTCTTCTAATATCTTGATTTAACACGTATTATTATATATACTTGGAATATACATACATATACATATGAGTAAGAGTGACATATCTTGTCAGAATTTTATCTTTAGGAATTTAGAAACTTGATACTATTTTCAATAGAAATGGTTCCGCTTTATATTCCCACCAGCATCACCTAAGAGTTCTGTCTTCTCTACATCAGTACTAACACTCACTACTTTTGTAGTAATAACAATAAAACAGTCTATTTTATGAGTGACCATGTTCATGGATGTGCATTGCTAACTCACTATAAGTTGATTTGTATTTGTCTAATTATTGGAGATTTTGAACATACTTTTATATAGTGGTTAGGCCTTTTTTTCTACATAGTTTTTAGAGAAGTGTCTTTTTAGGTCTTTGTCTGTTTATAAATCTGATTATTTTTATTGTTGTTGAGGTATGTTGACACTACCTTTGTCACATCTATTTACCTTCACAATATCAGCTCTCCATCCACAAAAGCAGAGAAGTATTTTTTATATATAGGGACAAACAGGACAATGAGCATTTATTCTTTTATTATGATATCACCTATTTGTTTAATCATTACCATAACAGCCATGAAATGATTGTTCCCTGAACTTCAATAAGTATTTCCTCTAAGCTCCTATTTTTCATGAGTCCATGTTCATAGACCCATTCTGATAAAGCAGGAACTTGCATGGCCACATTAACAATGTTTTATACAAAGATCATTATGGCCCCTGTGACTATATCCACTAGGAGACATAAAACACTCACAAATGTGTGTGTGTGGTGATAGCTGCTACGCTTACAACCACTTTAGTTCTTTAAAAGAACACGAATTCTCAGAAAAGTGCCTTACCCATAAAGTATCTAAGCCCAAACTAAAGAAACTACTATTTTGCTTGTCCCAAACCAATCTCAAGGAGAAAGAAAATTGTGTGAGCATTTTCTTTTTCAAAGTACTCCTTAATTTACTGTGCACTCTCAATAACTATCTAGCCTTTCTTCCATTTTTTAATACAAATCTTTGCTATGAAGATGATTTGCGGGTCCAGTCCCTATGTAGAGTAACAAGATGACACAGGTTAGGGATTCTCTTCTTAACTACAGTCCCAATGACATCAAATTACAAGACTTGATATAGAGCATAGTGCAGGACACTGAGCATGGACAACTGCGATGATATCTGTTAGAAACCAAAATATTTGCTGTTGTTAGAAACCATATGGGAGTCCTGCAGAAGTTATCTACCTCAACAAACTCTTCAAAGTTCTTTTGGTTAAGTTAGTTATTAAGGAACATTGTTTGTTTGTTTGTTTGTTTGTTTGTTTGTTTTTACCTCATCAACCTTTAGGAAAGTAGTTGTAGCCTAGGGATCATTGTGTCTGTCATTGAAAAAAAATTCACACATAAGAGATGATACTCATAAGTGTCTCTGGATTACATCGTTTCTCCTGCTCCTTAATTTCAACAGAAAACCATAACAATTATCAAATTAGACATGCTGGTCAATCCTTTTGATTGTGAATCACAAAATACAAGTCTAGAATGCAGACTTGCAATCCTTTGTCACATCTTTTGTTTGCATCTTTTAAAAGAGGTGTTTTCATTCCCTGTGTCAGTTTTTATTAACCCACTACTATTTAGGGTAATGATGAATATAAAAATTCCACTGAGAGCGATCTTTCTGTTTCTTCAGCCATGGTTGCAGGACAAGTGAGTGCTTTGTTCTAATGAAATTCAATTAGCAGGGCCAAATTGATTCAATATATTTCATCCAAGACCCTTGATAGCATTCATGGCACAGCTAATGAGTATAGGAATCAAAACCAAGAATATGTATCAAGTCTTGTCAATATCCATTTAGGGACCTTTTCACCCAAGCAAAAGGTAAAAAGCTCTTGACAAGAGCTAGAACTATCTTCTGTGCTGGCACACCAGGTCATTTTTATGAACACTTTGGGCTTTGAGAGAGGCCACTACTGTATACTGTCATTTGGCACATCATTGTATAATTTGATTTCTCTTACGTTTATGTCACAGACAAAAGTCACCAGCGTTTTGAGGGACAACTAGAAGAACAGTTTCTTAAATCCCATCACCTTAGACATTGGCCTGAGGTTGCCTTGCTGAAAATCACCAAGCCTTTGATTTTTCTCTTAGAATTCCCACAGAGATTTTCAAAGAGATGTATACCTGCACAGGGTCCCTTTGTGGTCCATTTAGCTCCTTTTTTAAAATAAGTGAAAAGTCCAACAGACAGTATAGATCCAAAGAGTGGGTCATTTGTATCTAACTATATGTGCAGGGACATAGACTACAATTCATTTCTCCTATATTTTACTATGATTTTACAGTTGATTTTCATACCAACTTTTGACTCTGTTTCTGGAACTCCTCTCTGTTCTGATTCAGGCTAATTAAAAGGCATCCTTAGGCAATTGTTTGCTTAGTTGTAGTAGCAAGAAAAGCCTCAGGAACTTCTACTGTGATCATAGGAATAGATTCCTACTCACTAAAACAGTGCTTTGTTCCCTGAGATATTTGGAGGGATGTTGATATATGTATAACTACACACATATATACATGTACATAAATGTGTGTATATGCATGACATTTTATTTCATCTTGTGAGGAAACATTTGGGGTATATTTCTCAAATCCTTAAGATATTTTTTCTGAAATTATTAGTGTTGGTGGGCACACTTCAGGTGTTGATACAGTAAATATTAAGTCATTTTCTCATTTAGACTGTTTTATCACTCATAACTATCTATCCAAAATGACAAAATCAACATTAAATTCCATGGACTTGGACTTCCTCTAGGACTTCCCTGTACTTTTAATGCTGTTAGTATAGAACCACACGCCTCCAACAGACAGAGTAGAATATATTACAACCTACTGGATGTGCTATAGAATGGTTCTCTGGTCTGAAGATGACCTCACATGATCATGTGTAGAAAGCAAGGTAATCAGATCATTGTCTGTTTCATCAGCCTGGTGAAAGGGAGATCCATTGTAGCTTCCACCATTTGGGGACACAGCCTCTGTATCTACTAATGAAGAGACTAGGCAGTCAAAGACTTCTTTTGTAACATAGAGCAAGCTCTTAACAGAAGATAAATATGTGTAACTTTTAGTGAAGAAATTTTCATCCTCCAGCACCATGAAAACTTTAGTATCTATTGTTTTAAACTTTGCTTTTATCTGAGAATGTCTTGTTTCCCTTTAATTCCTAGAATTAACATCTCTGGATATACAGCTCACAGCTGATAGCTCTCCCCACCCCACCTAACCCCCTCTCTCTTAAAATAAAAGGCACTGCTAACTCTCCTTTTCTTGGTAATAGATGGGGGAAAAAAGTCTTGAAATTACTGTACCCTTGTAGCTAGTATGTTATTTCCTTCTGGATGTTTCCAAGAGTTAACTATGAGTTGTCTGCTTTTACTGGTTCTAGTGTATACTTGTTGGGATCTACTTGACTTCTGGGATCTGAAGATTTGTGTCTTTTCCCCAGATTAGAAAATTCCCACTCATGTCGTCTCTGAGTTGTATTTTGGGTATTGCAAGTGTTGGAGCTAATATCCACTTATCAATGAGTGCATACCATGTGTGTTCTTTTGTGATTCAGTTACCTCATTCAGGATGATATTCTCTAGTTCCATCCATTTACCTAAGAATTTCATGAATTCATTGTTTTTGATAGCTGAATAATACTCTATTGTGTAAATGTACCATATTTTCTGTATCCATTCCTCTGTTGAAGGACATCTGGGTTCTTTCCAGCTTCTGGCTGTTATAAATAAGGCTGCTATGAACATAGTGGAGCATATGTCCTTGTTATATGTTGGAGTATTTTCTGGGTATATGCCCAGGAGTGGAAGAGCTGGGTCCTCATGTAATGCTATGTCCAACTTTCTAAAGCTCATGAAGAAGGAAGACCAAAGTGTGGGTGCTTCAGTCCTTCTTAGGAGGGGTAACAAAATATTCATGGGAGCAAATATGGAGAAAAAGTGTGGGACAGAAACTAAAGGAGGGGCTGTCCGGAGACTGCTCCACCTGGGTACCCATCCCATGTGCAGGTAGACACTGATGTGGAAACTAGGAAATGCAGGCTGACAGGACATGATATAAGTGTCTCTTTAGAGGTCTGCCAGAGCCTAACATATACAGAGGCAAGATGCTCACAGCTAACTATTGATCTGATCAAGGGGTTCCCAATGAAGGAGTGAGAGAGAAGACTGAAGGAGCTGAAGAAGTTTGCAGCCACATGGGGAGAGCAACAATACCAACCAACCAGACCTCCCAGTGTCTAAACCACCAGCCTGGGCACACATAGGGAAGGACCCATGGCTCCATCTGTAGGAGAAAATGGCTTTTTGGGGAATAGGTGGGAGAGGAGGTCCTTGGTCCCATGAAGGCTGGATGCCCCGATGTGGGGAATTTGAGGGCAGAGAAGTGGGAGTGAGTAGGTGAGGGCACATCTTCATAGAAGCAGAAGGAGGGGGGATTGGATACAGGGTTTCTAGGGGTGGGGGGAAATGGGGAAAGGGCATCACATCTGAAATATGAATAAAATATCCAATAAAAATGAATTTTAAAGAAAAAAGAAAGAAAATTTCCATTCATGAATCCTTTGAGAACTCACTCATTACCACTGTCTTTCTCTTCTTCTGGATTCCAGTCACATGAACATTATATTTTTGATCATTATATTCATGTGTATATGTCTCTGAAGCTCTAGACATTTCCCTTTCTAGTCTGTTTTCTTTCTTGTTGTTCAAAGTTGACAACATTTTCTGATTGGTTTCCAGTTCACTGACTCTAACTTCTGTCATCTCCAACCTGACACTAAGATAATTCAGTAAGTTTTAAATTCTGTCAGCATATTTTTAAGGTTTTCCCCATTTTCTCCCACTAGTTCTTCTGTACATATACTGATTACTTCAAACTTTTATTTCCTGCTCAAGAAGAAAAAATCGTTTCTGGAAATCCAGAATTCGTACGTGTCCCATGCCCTTCAGAGAAGACTTGTCCCAAGGTGGATACTTTTTCAAGGACACTAGTTAAATTACTCTAGTTTATTGGAGTTCATATGTGAAGTGAGAAATATCTCTGGTATGACCAATATTCAGTGTTGTCAGTCGGGCTTGGGAGAAGGAAAGGATGATATAACTATCTTTACATAGGAAATTTCCCCCATGTGCTAATGAGTCTGAAGCTCCTTCCTACTTTCTCTTCTATTAGATTCAGTGTATCTCATTTTACGTTGAGGTCCTAAAAGCAGGAATGTTGAAAGGGCAAGGAGATATAAAAGTGTAGGGAGCAAAGTTCCTCACATTTTCGATCTGATTCTGAAACACTAGGAAAGGTAAAACATTTTTTGAGCCCAGTGGATAGATGCACAGATGCAGAAAAGATGAGCATCTCAATATAAGCCCATGGGATGTAAGTTGAGATAAACAATGGGATTCCCACACATAAGATCACTAAGATAATCCAGACCCAACTACCTGAAGGCCTAAGCATCAGAGAACAATTATAAGTTCTTGAGCACTTAATAAAATTGAAGAAACTTTTAAAATATGACTAATCTGATAGGTGAGAGTAACCTGACAAACTAAAATAATAATTATGGCTATCAATGATGGTCCCCATACCTAAAATGCAAACTAACATTGTTGAAAGTTAATATATATGTATATACATATATGTGTGTGTGTGTGTGTGTGTGTGTGTGTGTGTGTGTGTGTGTGTGT
>JANHMN010000010.1:27453459-27503236 GCA_030674055.1 Rhabdomys pumilio | reverse complement strand
TGGATGTGGGAGTTCACTTTTTTTTAATGCTTTAATTGGATATTTTATTTACATTTCAGATATAATCCCCCTTTCCCCACTCAGGAACCCCTACCTAATTCCCCTCCTCCTGCTTCTATGAGGATATGACCTCAACCACCCTCCCACTCACACCTCCCCACCCATGATTTCCCCCACACTGGGGTGTCCAGCCCTCATAGGATTTTCTCACCCACCTATGCCAGACACTGTCATCCTCTCCTACATATACAGCTGGAGCCATGGTCCCCTCTCTATGTGTTCCCAGGCTGGTAGTTTATACCTTGGGAGCTCTGGTTGTTTGGTATTGTGGCTCTCCTGATGAGTCCACAAATGCTTTCAGCTCCTTCAGTCTTCTCTCTCACTCCTCCATTGGGAACCCCTTGATCAGCTCAATGGTAAGCTGTGAGCATCCACCTCTGTATATTTCAGAGGTCTGGCAAGCCTCTGAGGAGACAGCTATATCAGCCTCCTGTCAGAATGAATTTCCTGGCATCCACATGAGTGTCTACCTTTGTTAAATGCACAAGGAATGGATACCCAGGTGGAACAGGCTCTGGACTGCCCCTCCTTCAGTTTCTGTCTTACAGTTTGTCTCCATATTTGCTCCCATGAGTAGTTTGCTACCCCTTCTAAGAAGGGCCAAAGCACCCACACTTTGGTCTTCCTTAATCATGAGATTCATGTGGTCTGTGAGTTCTATCTTGGATATTGCCAGCTTTTGGGCTAATATCCAATTATCAGTGAGTGCATACCATGTGTATTCATTTGTGATTGGGTTACCTCACTCAGGATGATATTTTCTAGTTCTATCCATTTACCTAAGAATTTATTGAATTCATTGTTTTTAATAGCTAATACTCCATTGTGTAAATGTACCACATTTTCTGTATCCGTTCCTCTGTTGAAAGACATCTGGGTTCTTTCCAGCTGCTGGCTATTATAAATAAGGCTGCTACAAACATAGTGGAACATATGTCCTTGTTATATGTTGGAGCATCTTCTGAGTATATGCCCAGGAGTTGTATAGCTGGGTCCTCAGGTAATGCTATGTCCAATTTTCTGAGAAAACACTAGATGATTTCCAGAGTGGTTGTAAAAGCTAGCAATCCCACCAACAATGGAGGAGTATTCCTCTTTCTCCACATGCTCACCAGCATCTGTTATCACCTGTGTTTTTGATCTTGGCCATTCTGACTGGTGTGAGGTGGAATCACATGGTTGTTCTGATTTGCATTTTTTTGATGACTAAGGATGCTGAACATGTCTTTAAGTGCTTCTCGGCCATTCCAGTTTTCTCAGTTGAGAATTCTTTGCTTAACTCTGTATCCCAGTTTTTTAATAGGGTTATTTTCTGAGAAAAAAAAAGAATATATCTTTTTCTCAGCACCTCATGGTACTTTCTCCAAAACTGACCATATAACTGGTCACAAAACAGGCCTCAACAGATAAAAAAGATTGAAATAACTTCTTGCATCCTATCAGATCACCACAGACTAAGGCTTGTCTTCAATAATGACAAAAACAATGGAAAGCCCACATACATGTGGAAACTGAACAACACTCTACTCAATGATGACTTGGTCAAGGAAGAAATAAAGAAAGAAATTAAAGACGTTTTATAATTTAATGAAAATGAAGATGAATCATACCAAACTTGTGGGACTCCATGAAAGCAGTGCTAAGAGAAAAACTCATAGCTCTAAGTGCCTACAAAAAGAAAATGGAGAGAGCATACACTATCAACTTGACAGCACACCTGAAAGCTCTAGAACAAAAAGAGGCAAATATTCCCAAGAGGAGTAGAGAGCAGGAAATAATCAAATTCAGGGCTGAAATCAAATAAGTAGAAACAGAAAAACTATATAAAATATCGTCAAAACCAGGAGCTGGTTCTCTGAGAAAATCAACAAAATACATAAACCCTTAGCCAGACTAACCAAAGGGTACAGAGACAGTATCCAAATTAATAAAATTAGAACTGAAAAGGGAGACATAACAACAGAAATTGAGGAAATTTAAAAAATCATCAGATCCTTCTACAAAAACCTATAGTCAACAAAATTGGAAAATCTGGATGAAATGGACAACTTTCTAGACAGATACCAGGTACCAACATTAAATCAGGAGCAGATAAACCATCTAAACAGTCCCATAACCCCTAAAGAAATAGCAGCAGTCATTAACAGTCTCCGCACCAAAAAAAGTCCAAGACCAGAAGGTTTTAGTGCAGAAGTATATCAGACCTTCAAGGAAAAACCTAATACCAATTTTCTTCAAACTATTACACAAAATAGAAACAGAAGGAACACTCCAAGTTGTTCTATGAAGCCACAATCATGCTCATACCTAAACCTCACAAAGACCCAACAAACAAAGATCACTTAAGACCAATCTGCCTTATGAATATCTATGCAAAAATACTCAATAAAATTCTGGCAAACCGAATCTAAGAACACACCAAAACAATCATCCATCATGATCAAGTAGGCTTTATCCCAGGGACAGTTCAATATTCAGAAATCCATCAATGTAATCCACTACATAAACAAACAAAAGAAAAAGAACACATGATCATCTCACTAGATGCTGAAAAAGCCTTTGACAAAATTCAACATTCCTTCATGGTAAAAGTCTTGGAAAGATCAGGAACTTAAGGCCCATACCTAAACATAGTAAAAGCAATATACAGCAATCCAGTAGCCAACATCAAACTAAATGGAGAGAAACTTGAAGCATTCCCACTAAAATCTGGTACTAGACAAGACTGCCCACTTTCACCCTACCTATTCAATATAGTACTGGAAGTCCTAGCCAGAGCAATTAGACAACAAAAAGAAGTCAAAGGGATACAAATAGGAAAGGAAGAAGTCAAAATTTCACTATCTGCAGATGATATGATAGTATACTTAAGTGACCCTAAAACTTTCACCAGAGAACTCCTAAACCTGATAAACAACTTCAGTAAAGTGACTGGATATAAAATCAACTCAAACAAATCAGTAGCCTTCCTCTACTTGAAAGATAAACAGGCTGAGAAAAAAATTAGTGAAATGACACCCTTCACAATAATCACAAATAATATAAAATATTTTGGTGTGAATCAAACCAAGCGAGTGAAAGATCTGTATGACAAGAACTTCAAGTCTCTGAATAAAGAAATCAAAGATCTCAGAAGATGGAGAGATCACCTATGCTTGTGGATTGGCAGGATTAATATAGTAAAAATGGCCATCTTGCCAAAAGCAATCTACAGATTCAATGCAATCCTTATCAAAATTCCAAATCAATTCTTCGTAGAGATAGAAAGAGCAATTTGCAAATTCATTTGGAATAACAACAACAACAACAACAACAACAACAACAACAAAAAACAGGATAGCGAGAACTATTCTCAACAATAAAAGAACTTCTGGGGGAATCACCATCCCTGATCACAAGCTGTACTACAGAGCAATAGTAATAAAAACTGCATGGTATTGGTACAGAGACAGGCAGGAAGATCAGTGGAATAGAATTGAAGATCCAGAAATGAACCCACACACCTATGATCACTTGATCTTTGACAAAGGAGCTAAAACCATCCAGTGGGAAAAAAAAAACCAGCATTTTCAACAAATGGTGCTGTTTCAACTGGAAGTCAGCATGTAGAAGAATGCATATCAATCCATTATACAATCAATCCTTGTACAAAGCTCAAGTCCAATTTGATCTGGGACCTCCACATAAAACCAGATACACTGAAACTAATAGAAGAGAAGATGGGGAAGACCCTGGAATACCTAAGCACAGGAGAAAAATTCCTGAACAGAACACTAATGGCTTATGCTTTAAGAGAAAGAATTGACAAATGGGAGTTCATAAAATTGCAAAGCCTCTGTAAGGCAAAGGACATTGTCAATAGTACAAAACAGCAACCAACAGATTGGGAAAACATCTTTACCAAATCCTATATCCGATAGAGGGCTAATATCCAGTATATATGGAGTTCAATTTTCAAAATGCTATCTATCTCCTAGAGCTTACTTCCTCTATCTACCTATAATCTGTCATCTATCAAGCTATTTAAACTATCATCTATCAATCATCAATCTATCATGTCTATAACATTTATATATCATCTTTCTATATCTATCATCTATCTATCTATCTATCTACCTATCTATCTATCTATCCATCAGATTTCTAAAACAGAGTCTCATTCTGCCCTCAACTTTCATGGTAGAAGAAGGATTTAATGGTAAATATGTTTAATGTTCAATCTTACTATTTCTCGAGGAGAAAAAACACATTAAAATCACACTTCATATTATAAATAGACAGAATTTGAGAAAAAATTACTCTGGCAAAACCGCATTGACCTCAGTGTAGATTCTTATTAACTCTTAGTGGTAACATTAATTAGTGTAATCACTTTTTTAAACGTTTTGGCATCATTGGATAAAATTAAAGGTAACAAATGCATTAAAGCAAGTCCATTCCTGGGCTCCCACTGTCTAAACCTTCATATTATGTTTCAAGAGATACATTGTTCAGAGGAATTGTCCATACTAGAAAAGGCTAGACATTGCTGTCCAAAGTAAAATAGGCAAACAAAGACAGTGTGCTGTGAGAGACTGTGTAGTAAAGCTAAGTAACTGAAGCCACACCAACAGCATGGGTGATCTTTAGTTACATTATGTTGACAGAAAAAAGAAACAGAACACATTATATGTTATTTTTCTAAAGCTTCAAAACAAGCAAGAGTAAACAACATATTGTTTAAGAACACATGCATATGTGGTTTAAAAAATGTTTTTAAAAAGAAGAAAGGAAAGCTAGTGAATACTAAGTACAAATCCACGATGGATGGTGCTAACTTTTCACATAAAAAAAACAGGGATTGGACAGTAGGCCACAGCAAAAATCTAAACCACCCACCAGGCCTTGGAGACTCAGTCCTGTAATCCCTTTATTCAAGATGTTAAGGCAGGAAGATTGCTCCACGCTTAAGGCTATAAGGCTAGAGAAAGTGAATTCTCCACCAACCTGGGCAACACTGAGATGCTGGGTTAAGAGCATCTTCTCATGAGCCATTTTCTGAAGTGGAATAGCCACTGAAAAATTGCCCATATTTCAGTAAATAATCTCAAACCCATACCTAAGTCTAATGAGTCACAGAAATGAAAATATTGAGGAATTCGTAGGGAAAAATGGGAGTTCAATATGAAAGGCGTGAGAGAGGGCAAAGAAGAGACTGTGAAATATCCAATCTATATTACATGCATGTATACAATTTTCAAAAAGAAAAGAAAAGAAATTTTTAGATTTCCTCCTCTTGAGAAAAAACAGATGAATTGCCAGTGTTGACCGGTTTTAACTTTTGATTTAGAATTATAGGTTCCAATATTTCTTTATGATTGTACTTCATGTCTTTCACACATGCTATATCTCCTGTGAGTTATCAAACACTACACAATAGGCCTAGGACAGAGTCGACTATGTAATTTGGATGTTAATTTAAACAAATCTACAAAACAATATTAAGGCACCAGGGAAACCAAGGCATCTAATGATGTTACATGATTATTAATACAAAAGACACACTGCACAGACTACAGAAGAGTGGCAAAAAGAAAAGCATAGGACTCACCCTGACTTCTTTTTTTTTCTAATTTTTTTCTTGGATATTTTATTTACATTTCAGATGTTATCCTTTTTACCCCATTCCCCTGCCCAGCCCAGGAACCCCCTATCCCATCGACCTTGCTCTTGCTTCTATGAGAATGTGCCCCCACCTGCCCTCCCAACTCCCACCTCCCCACCCTCGAATTCCCCCCTCACTGGGTTCCAGCCTTCGTGGAACCAAGAATCTCCTCTCTCACCTAGGCCCAACAAGGCCATCCTCCCCTACATATAGAGTTGGAGCCATGGGTTCCCCTCTCTATGTGCTCCCAGGCTGGTGGTTTAGACCCTAAGAGGTCTGGTTGGTTGGTATTGTTGCTCTCCTCATGGGGCCACAGACCCTTTCAGCTCCTTCAGTCTTCTCTCTAATTTCTCCATTGGGAAACCCTTGAATGGTTCAATTGTTAGCTGTGAGCATCCGCCTCTGAATATGTCAGACTCTGTTAGACCTGAATATATCAGGCTCCTGTCAGCATGCACTTCCTGACATCCACATCAGCATCTACCTTTGGTGACTGCACATGGGATGGATACCCAGGTGGAATGATCTCCAGATGGCCCCTCCTTCAGCTTCTGTCCCAGACTTTGTCTCCATATTTGCTCCCTTGAGTATTTTGTTACTCCTTCTAAGAAGGACTGAAGCACCCACACTTCCTTCTTCATGAGCTTCATGTGGTCTGTGAATTGAATTTTGGGTATTTCAAGTTTCTGGGCTAATATCCAATTATCAGTGAGTGAATACCATGTGTATTCTTTTGTGATTGCCACCCGACTTCTTAAGCTGATGGTTTGTTCTCAGTACCACAGCCTTGGAGTTATAGTGGAGTAAATCTCAAATTGCTCATTTTTTTCTTATCCATGTACTCATAATGACTTCCTTACAACTGAAGTAAAGTTGGTTGAGTTTCTTTTTCTGCCTAAAATGAATCTAACTCTGCAGGCCATTTCCAATTTCTATTTCTGTGGCTGGTCATAACTGACAAATAATTGTGTTAGCCATGTCACATCTTGAACAAGGTCCTAGGTTGTAAAGTAGGACAGATACAAACATGCAGACAATCATACCTACGTAAAGTAAAAATCAATAAGAGATGGCTTTGTAGAATGTAGGAGTTGGACATATGGCTATGGGCATAGGAACACTTTTTAGTCTTCTAGAGGACTCAATTTAATTCCAGGCACTTATGTCTGATGATTGACAACCAACTATAAGTGGACCTTCAGTAGTAGACTTGACATCATCCTTTGATAGCCACAGCACACGCACACGCACACACAGAGAGAGGAGCATAGAGAGGCATAGAGAAGCATAGAGAGGCAAAATTTAAAATAAAATAAATCTTTAGAAACACAAAGAAAAGAAACTTCACTCTGATTCAAAATATGGAGGATTTGAACCCTTGCCCCGCCCCCCGCTTATTGTCTTAGAAAGCTGATGCGATTAACTTCATTTTGCTGTTTTGCTATGTTCACATGCTTCTTTGTAAACCTAGGAATATCAAACAAGAAATTTCTAAAATTTTCAATAAATACTATATTGGAGGACAAACAGTACTGGTGTACAGCTCTAGAGTGTAGTGTCTACCGACAACAGCTATATTTCTCTGTGCTGTATTTCAAGGATGCAAAAGTGACTGGAATGATGACTCTGTGGTTAAAAGCATGTGCTGGTCCTCCAGATGCCCTAGGTTCAGTTCCCAGCCCTACATGGCATTATATAGCCATCAGTCACTGCAGGCCCAGGAACTCTGACTTTCTCTTTTGGCCTCTTGGACCACCAGGCATGAAAATAGTGTACACTGTATACATACACATGCAAAACAAAAAAATGCCCACACACTTAAATAACTCTAAAAGTGCAAATTCCTAATGTTTTTAACAAAAAGAAATGAAAAGTTGTTTAAGCAGATAAATACATCTATTCTGATCTAACCATAGCAAATGCTACAGGATACCCACTTATATACAATTTCTATGTATCTGTGAAGCAGTTCATATTAAAAATATATTTTAAAAAATAGCTAGTTGTGGAAATGAAGACAAGACCTTCCTTCCAAGAATTTGTAAGTTATAAGTTGTCAACTTGTAAGAGTTATAAGTAGGAGTTATAAGTTATAAGTTGTAAGTTATGAGATGTTAACTTGTAAGTTATAGTTGTTATCTTGGGTAGCATTTATCATTAAAATGTGGAAACTGTTTCCAAGGCCAGGGCTCTTACTCAGAGGTAACACTTACCTATCATGCACTAGGCCCTAGGTTTGATGCCCAGTATCACAAATAAAAAAAAAAAAATACCTCTTGTAATAAAGTGTTAGCTATTAGCATTTCAGATAGTGAAATTATTTTTACTGTGCCTATACATGAGACAGTGCTAATTTTGATGAACTCTAATTTTATTGCCAGCTGTGTTTCATATGCTGTTTACCAAAAGAAAAAAATATAAACGATAAGATTATTTAAAACATGTGCATTTAGTTTGTTACCTTCTAAATATATTTACTCTATATTTAAATGCTTACTTATTTTTAGTTGTACCCCTCATAAATGCACCTTTAAGAAAAATCTCCGTGGAGCCTTGGAAGGGTATGAGAATATCTATTTTAGTAGATAGGTTGTGGTTAGAGAGAAATGTCATCCACTGTACCATAAATTTTTCAGGCAGGATTAATGGGCACCTTTTAAATATCTCCTTATCATCCCTTCTTCCCTCTCCATGCCTTCCTTCTACCCCGTAAGCTCAAGAAACATAAATACAAAAAAAAAAAAAATAGAAAACACATCACACATAAACCTTAATAGACACTCAAACAATGTCACAAGGTAGCTATGCTACATAAAGAATACAAAATAAAACTGTTTCTTGACTTATTTTTAAAATTAGCTGTTGATCTACTTTATACACTTTATTCTTGCTAGTCTACATTTTTCTTTGATTTTCATCTGCCATCTGCTGATTTCATAATTCCTCATCAAACACTTTGAAATATAGTAGTTAACAGAAAGGCTGTCCTTGCACTCAAAAACAAAAATGAGGCCTCTGAGATGGCCCAGTGCACAAAGGCACTTAATGACCAAGTCTGATCGCCTAAATTTGATTTCTGGGATTCACCACTAAAAACTAAAAACAAAAATTTACAAAATTAAAACCTTGAAGGAAAATAATATCCCCATAAATCTTCTGGGGTTAAGAAAGTGTAAGGCTTTCTTCTACTTTTTTCTAAAAGTATAGACAATATTCTCAAACACAGGGATTAATACAGATAGCATATTCCAGCTCCTCAAATCCAGTGCTAACTTCATGACTTTTCTTTAGATTTCAAAAAGTCTCAGAGGCAAAGTTATCTAGGACATTTCTCAGCAAATGTGTCATGTAATACTGAGGTTAAAGTCAGACAGAGTCTAATCACCCTGGAAGACTGTCTTGCATGAAACTTCAAAGACACCATGAAACCTCGATGTCTGTCCTTGGGCGGGTCCATGTGCAGACAGCAGAATCTCTGTTCTAGGATCTCATAAAGCTTTCCTTTCCTTTCTTCAGTTTTTTTGACACAGACTATCCAGATGTATCTCAGACTTATCTGGAGGTCACAATTTATCAGAGATATGTAGCACCATGCCTAGCTCTTTCCTTTCTCTCACAGTAGCATTATTTAGGACAGTCCTGCTGTACCTTAGTCACAAAGAATTGTTTTTCTTTATAATTTAATTTATATTCCTTTCAATAATGTATATCTATATTGATCCCTGTTTAAATTTTGCTTCCTGGTGCTGTAATAAAATAGTATGACCAAAGCAGCTTGAAGAAGAAAGGATTTATTGGGCTCATAGTTTCTGGTTACAGTTCATCACAGGAAGGAAACTGAGGGAGCTGGTCACACTGCATGTGTGGTCAAAAGAAGAATTCAGGGCATATACACAATCTCTCTGGGTAAATGTTTGCTACAAAACCTTTTATCTGGAATCCAGCCCTGGAACCCAAATAAAGGTGAAAGGAGAAAACTCTGAAACATTATCTTCTCACCTCTGAATGTGTACCATGGCACACACACAAGCACATACACCCACCTTAAGAAATTATTTTTAAATGAAAAAGATGAAGAGAAAGAGGAGGTAATAAAGGAAGAGGAAGAAGAGGAATAGGAAAAAAAGCACAGTGAATGCTTGTGCTCAGCTCCTCTCTTCACTCAGTCCACCATCCAGCATACAAAGTGGTCCCATCCAAAATTAAGATAGGTCTTCCCACAGCAAATCAATGTAATCAAGGCATCCCCATAGATATACTCAAAGCTCATCTTCCACACAAGTTGAGGACCTATCATGGTAGACATTAACTTAAATCAAGCATCACAAATTTGTTACAAAATTAGTTTTATAGTGTTCAAGATACCTATTCCTTCAAAACTCCATTTTGACTTGTCTTTAAATTGGCTTAAAAAGATAAATTGTAGCAAAAACAATAGCTGATATTCCTTTCTAGAACTCCTGCAGAACCCCCTGTTCCACTAGAGGCCACACCTTCACCAAGAATACCAAGTAAGTCCCATGCCCATAGATCCAACCACACCATCAGTGCCTGCCCATTCTATTCCCAACCACTGTCTCCTAGCATCAATATATCCTATCTCACAACTCCAGTGGAAGCCCCCTTTCCCCAGCAGACACTACAGTGGCTACCAAAACCCCAGTACACTGTTTGTTCATGGACCGCCCCTACATTTTCAGTTCCTGGCCACCGAACCCCAAGTATTCTTTCTCATGATACCCAGTCTGCAAATTCCAGTGAACGCCCTCTGCTTGACCAAAGGCTAAACTAGCCACCTAAGCCACAACAACACAAGTAGCCTGGCTACCCTAACACAATTTCCTCTCAGTATATTCCAAGGCAACCCTTAGTCACCACATTTGAGTTCTCAACCAACTCCTGCAAAAGATTCTCAGCTGAACCAGAGGCCACACCAACCAATGGAACTTAAGCCTCAAACTTGGACTGAAACCCCACACATACACTAGACTAGAAACCACTCCAGCTTCCAACTGTAGTGGATACCTTCCATTAAACCACAGGCTACTCTTGCCAGAAAATAAAAAGAGAGAAAACAGAGACCAAAGAAAAAACATCCACCCAACAAACAAAAATTCAGAGATATGCACTAGGTTTGTAATTACCAAGAACCCATATGCCAAGACACTAGCTTAGAACACAACCAACAACAGCCAGGGTAATATGTTACCACCAGATCCCAGCTTTCTATTACAGCAATTTCTGAATATGGCAACATTGCTGAAAAGTAAGAAAAGGATCTTAAAACAAAGCTTTATAAATATAATAGAAGTTCCTAAAAGGAAATAAATAAATCCTTTTAAAAAAATCAAGGAAAAGACAAACAAAAACATTGGAAGAAATAAATAAATGACTTAAAGAAAGCCAAGAGAAAGGAGGAGTTGAAGGAATGAATAAAACTGTTCAAGATCTCAAAATAGATGCAATAAAGAAAGCTGGACCTAAGGGAAGTCTGGAAATGAAAAATCAAAGTAAGTAAACAAGAATTACCTGTGCAAGAACCACCAACAGATTATTAAAGATGGAAGAGAGACTCCAAGTTAGAAGATACAACTAAAGAAAGAGACAACAATCAAAAAACGTTAAACCTAAAAAATTCCAGACACAAAACAGCCAAGTAGTCTGGAACAGTGTGAAAAGACCAAAGCTAAAAATAAGAATAATAGAATAACAAGAAGATTCCAACTAAAGGGCCCATAAAACATCTTTAACAAAATCATAGAAGAAAATTTTTCTTTTTTTCCCATGTTCTTTTAAATTTTTTATTTATGTATATATTCTTTTGATACTTTACTGCTGAGCTACCTGTCCAGCTTCCAGTATTTCATATCTTTTTTAAATTTTTTTATTGGGTATTATATTTACCTTTCAGATTTTATCTCCTTACCTCACTTCCTCCCACCATCCAGGAACCTCCTATCCCATCCCCCCTCCTCATGTTTCTATGAGCCTGTGCCCCCACCCACCCCCCCGCCCCCCAAACCCCCTCCCCACCCTCATATTCCCCCCACACTCTGTGTTCATTTTTCATGGGACCAAGAATCTCCTCTCCCACCTATGCCCGACAAGGCCATCCTCCCCTACATTTACAGCTGGAGTCAAGGGTCCCTCTCCATGTGATCCCAGGCTGGTGGTGAAGAAAATTTTTCTAATCTAAAGAAGGCAATGCCTGAAAAGATACAAGGAGCTTACAGAATATCAAATAGATTAGATCAGAAAAAAGTCCCTTTGCAACAAAATCATCAAAACATTAAATGTACAGAACAAAGAAAGAATATTAAAAGCTGCAAAGTAAAAAGCTGAGTAATATATATAAGAGTTATACCCAACTTCTCAATGAAAACTCTAACTTCTCAATGAAAACTCTAAAAGCTAGAAGGGCCTGGACACATGCTGCAGACTCTAAGAGTGCACATATGCCATCATAGACTACTATACCAAGCAAAATTTTTAATTTCCATAGAAGGGGAAAACAACACATTCCATGATAAAGTCCAATTTAAACAATATCTATGCACAAATTCAGACTTACAAAAAAAAAAAAAGAAAAACTAAATGAAAGACATCAACTTCAGGGGTTTTAACAGACATGCATAAAATTACAGGAAATAAACTCCCACCAACAAAAGCAAAAGAAGAGAAACATACACTATTAACAACAACAACATAAAAATAATGGGAATTAACAATCATTGATCATTAATATCTATCAATATCAATGAAGTCAATTCTCCAATTAAAAGATCAAGGCAGTCCAGGAAATTGAAAACATAGGAAAGAGAACTATAACTATAGTTGTAAGCATCATAACTAGAGTACAGGAGATGGAAGAGAGAACCTCAGGCATAGAATTAAAATAGATACAATAGATACATAGAAAAAATCAATATATCAGTCAAAAAAGTGCAAAATCTAAAAAGATTATAACATCTACAAAGAAAATTTAGGACTCTATGAAAAGACCAAACCTAATAATAATAGGCATAGAAAAAAGAGAAAATGCCTATCTCAAAGGCCCAGAAAACATCTTCAACAAAATCACAGAAGAATAATTTTCTAATCTAAAGAAATAGATGCCTATAAACTTATAAGAAGCTTACACATCAAGCAGATTGGTCCAAAAAAAAAAAAGGAATGAAGGAAGGAAGGAAGGAAGGAAGGAAGGGAAGAAAGAGAGGGAGAAAGAAAAGAAAAAAACTCTAGAAAATAATCAAAACATTAAATATACAGAACAAAGAACAAATTTTAAAAGCTCCAAGGGAAAAGGGCCAAGTAACACATAAAGGCAGATCTATCAGAATAACACCCAATTTTTCAACTGAGACACTAAAGGCTAGGAGGACCAGGACAAATGTCTTGTAGACTCTAACAGGCTACAGATGTCAGCACGGAGTACTATACCCATCACATCTTTTAGTCACCATAGATAGAAAAAACCAAGATATTACATAAAAAAAATTTAAACAATAGCTTTCCACTAACCAGGCCCTACAGAGGATACTAGAAGAAAAGCTCTACCCCAGTGAGACTAACTATACTCAAGAAAACACAAGAAATAAATTATTTCACACCATTAAAACCAATACAAGAAACACACACACATCAAAAAACAGGCAGTTGCAATCACTGGTCATTAATATCTCTCAACATCAATGAACTCATTTCCCCAGTAAACAGGCACAGGCTAACAGAATGGATGCATAAGCAGAATCCATCATTCTGCGTATACAAGAAACATCTCAGCAAGAAAGGTAGTCATTATCTCAGTGTAAAGGGATGGAAAAAGCTTTTCCAAGCAAACAAACTCAAGAAATTATCTGGGATAACCATTCTAATATCTAATAATATAAACTTTCAACAAAAGGTAATCAAAAGAGACAGGGAAGGACACTTTATACTCATCAAAGGTAAAATCTATCAAGAGGAAAACTCAATTCTGAACAACTATACCCTGAATGCAAGGACACACATATTTATAAAAGAAATATTACTAAAACTTAAATCACACATTGAACCCCACACATTAATAGTGAGAGATTTCAAAACCCCACTCTCACCAATGGACATAATTGGTGATGACATCACCAAATGTTATCATTTGGTAATCCAGACATAAGATAAACAGAAAAATAACAAAATTAACAGAGGTTGTGATTCAAGTGGACCTAACAGACAGCTATAGAACATTTCATCCAAACACAAAAGAATATATCCTCTTCTCAGCACCACATGGAATCTACTCCAAAATTGAACATATACTCATTCAAAAATCAAGCCTCAACAAATACAAGGAGACTGAAATAAGTGCATGCATTTTATCAGATCACCAGGGATGAAAGCTGGACTTCAACAACAACGGAAACAACAGAAAATCTACATACTCATGGAAACTGAACAACTCATTGTTCGATGATCTCTGGGTCAGGGAAGAAATAAAGAAAGAAATTAAGGACTTTCTAAAATTCAATGGAAATTAGAACACAACATATTCAAATATAGGGGGCACTATGAAAACAGTGCTAAAATTCTTAGCACTAAGTGCAATCATAAAGAAATTAGAGAGTGCTTATGAAAAATAAATTGAAAGCTCACCTAAAGGCTCTAGGAAAAAAAAGGAAGCAAACACAACCAAGACGAAAAGACAGAGTAAAATAATCAAACTCAACCTGAAATCAATAAATTAGACACAAAGCGAACAATACAATGAATCAACAAAATCAAGGAGCTAGTTCTTTGAGAAAATCAGCAATATAGACAAACCCTTAGCCAAGCTGACTAAAAAGCAGAGGAGACAGTACGCAAATGAACAAAATAAGAAATGAAAGGCAGACATAAAAACAGACACTGAGGAATTTCACAGAATCATTAGGTCTTACTTCAGAAACCTGTACTACACAAAACTGAAAATTTTCAATGAAATAGATGACTTTCTGTACAGATACCAATTACCAAAACTGAACCAAGATCAAATAAACAACCTGAGTCCTATAACCCCTAAGGAAATAGATGAACTCAACAAAAGTCTCCGACTAAACTAGGGTGGGAGGAAACACAGGACAAAATAATTTAGAGCAGAATTATACCAGATTTTTAAAAGAAGAGCTAGTGCTGATATTTCTCAAACTATTCCACAAAATAGAAACAGAAGAAACGTTGGCAAACTTATTCTATAAAACCACAGTCACCCTGATACCTAAACCACACAAAAACTCAACAATAAAAAAGAGAATTTCAGAACAATTTCCCTTAAGAATATTTATACAATCATAATAAAATTCTAGCAAACCAAACTCAAAAGGAAATCATCCAGCTAAATCAAGTAGACTTCATTGTTGAGAAGCAGTTATTGTTCAAAATATGAAAATTCATCAATGCAATACACTATAGAAACAAACTGAAAGGAAAAACCACATAATCATCTCATTAGATGCTGAAAAACCCTTTCCAACACCCATTCATGTTAAAATGGAGAGATCAGTTTAAATGACAATTGGAGATATCAGAGATACAATGCACATATCCAAGCACACAAAAAAAGGCAATATACAGCAAGCCAATAGCCAACACCAAGTTAAATAAAGAAATATTTAAAGCAATTCCACTAAAAATCAGGGGCAAGAGAAGACTATCCACTGTCATCCTATCTCATCAATATAGTACTTGAAGTTCTAGCTAGAGCAATAAGATGACTAAAGGAGATCAAGTGGGTACAGATTGGAAAGAAAAAACATCAAAGTATTGTTAGTCAAAGATGGATACATTAGCGACTCCAAAAATTCTACCAAAGAACTCCTACAGCTGATAAACACCTTCAGCAAAGAGTCTGGATTCAAAATTAACTCAAGGAAATCTATAGTGCTCCTCTATACAAGTGATAAATGGGTTGAGAAAGAATTTAGGGAGACAATACCCTTCACAATAGCCACAAATAATATAAAATAATATAAATAATAAATAATAATATAAAATATCTTGGTAAAAAAATCTAATCAAGCAAATAAAAGACCTGTATCACAAAAAGTTCAAGTTCCTGAAGAGAGAAATTGAAATCAGAAGATAGAAAAAACTCTCATGCTCATGGAATTCACATAGCGAAAATGTCCAACTCAACAAAAGTAATCTACAGATTTAATGCAACCCCCATCAAAATTTGAAAATAATTCTTTAGAGATCTGGAAAGAATAATTCTTAACTTTATATGGAAAAACAAAAACACAGGATAGTTAAAAACAATCCTGAACAATAAAAGAATTTCTAGAACTATCACCATCCCTAACATAAATCTGTATTACAGAGAAATAATAAGAACTCCATGGTATTGTTATGGAGACAGATAGGTTGATCAACTGAATCAAATTGAAGACACAGAAATAAAGCCAAGTACCTATGGACACTGGATTTTTGACAAAGATGCCAAAACCATACAATGGAACTGGGAGAGCATCTTCAACAAATGGTGCTGGTCTAACTGGATGTCTGGATGTAGAAGAATGAAAACAGATCTATATTTATCACCCTGCACATAACTCAAGTCCAAATGGATCAAAGACATCAACGTAAAAATAAACACACTAAATCTAGTGGAACAGAACATGGAAAATGGCTTTGAACTTGTCTATACTGGATACAACTTCCAGAGCAGAACAACAGTGGCTCAGGCTCTAAGATTAACAATTAATAAGTGAGACCTCAGGAAAATGAAAAGCTTCTGTAAGACAAAGAATAGTGTTAATAGGACAAAATGACAGCCTCTGAGAGGCTCTACCCAGCAGCCAATGAAAAGAAATACAGGGACCCACAGCCAAACATTAGATGAAGTTTGGGGAGTCTTATGGAAGAGTTAAGAGGATTGAGAGACCCAAAGAGGACATGGACTCCATAGGAAGAACAACAGAGTTAACTAACCTGGACCCTTGGGGCTCCTAGAGCCTGAATCACCAACCAAAGTGCAAGCACAGACTGGACCTAGGCCTTCTGCACATATGAAGCATATGAGCAGCTTGGTCTTCAACTGGAGCAGAGGCTATCCCTGCGTCTCTTGCCTGCCTGCCTGCTTGCCTGCCTGCTTGCAGATCCCCATTCTCCTAAATGGTCAGTCTTGTCTTACCTCAGTGAGATAGGATGTGCCAAGTCTTGTAGAGACTTAATGTGTGGGGCTGAAGGATAGGAATAGTGGTAGGGGATAACACAGAGGGAGGCTCCCCATTCACAGAGGAGAAGAGGAGGGTAGCACGGGGTGAAGGAAATCAGTGTGAGGGCGTACTGGGAGGAGAAAGGGGCTAATATTGGGATGCAAAGTGAATAAATAAGTACTTTTAATTTTTAAAAACGGGACACAGGTTAACAGAATGGATGTGAAAACAGGATCCATCATTTTGCTGCATACTAGAAACACTTCTCAATATCAATGATAGACATTATACCAGAGGAAAATGTTAGAAAAAAGATTTTCCAAGCAAATGAACCCAAGAAACAGCTATGATAGCTATTCAAACATTCATCAAAAGAGATAGAGAAGGACACTCGTACTTACCAAAGGAAAAATCCACCAATGGGACATCTCAGTTTGTAACATCTGTGTGCAAAAGCAAGGGTAACAACATTTGTAAAAGAGGCATTACTAAAGCTTAAATCACACAATGAACCTCATATATTAATAGTGGTAGAATTCAGTACCTCAATCTCACTAATTGACAGGTGATCCAGACAAAAACTAAAAAAAGAAATAATGAGCTAACAGGCTTAATGAACCAAATAGATCTAACAGATATTTGGAGAACATTTTACCGAAACACAAAAGAATTTATATTTTTTCTGAACACTTCAGGGGTCTTTATCCAAAACTGACCACATACTTCGTCACAAATCAAGTCTCAACAAATACAAGAAAATTGAAATAATCCCCTGTATCTTACCAGACCATCATGCATTAAAGCTAGACTTCAACAGAAACAACAACCACCACCACCCCAGAAAAGCCTACAGACTCATGGAAACTGAACAACACTTTATTGAATGATTAATGAATCAAGACTGAAATAAATAAAGAAATTAAAAACTTCCTAGAATATAATGAAAAGGAAAACACAATACAGTTGGCCTTATGGAACACAATGAAAGCAGTGTTAATAGGAAAGGTCATAGTACTAGGTTCCTTCACGAAGAAACTGGAGAGATTTCATACTAGTAACCTAACAGTAAACCTGAAACTTCTAAAAGAAAGAGAAACAAACAGACCCAAGAGTAAAGGGCATAAAATAATTGAACTGAGGAGTAAAATCAATAAAACAAACAAAAATAACAACAAAAAGAAAACAACAAAATAAAAAAAAAACAGTGAAAGAATTGCTTCTTTAAGAAAAACAAGAAATGGAATCTCTTACCCAAACTAAGGACAGAAGGAGAATAACCAAATTAACAAAATCAGAAAAGAAAAGGGGATATAATAATAGACACTGAAGAAACTTAAAGAATCATTAGTTCATACTTCAAAATCCTGTACTCCACAAAATTGGAAAATCTAAACGAAATGGATAATATTTTTTAAATATATACTACTTCCCAAATTTAAATCAAGATCAGATAAACAATTCAAATAAACCTATAACTCCCAAGGGAAAAGAAGCAGTCATTAAAGTCTACCCCCCCAAAAAAATGGCCAGATGGTTTGAGCTTAGAATTTTAACAGACTTTCAAAAAGAGCTAAAGCCAATATTCCTCAAATTATTCCACAACATAGAAACAGAAGGAAAGTTTCCAAATTCATTGAATGTGGCCACAGTCAGCCTGATAGAAAAATGACACGAAGACTCAGCAAAACCAAAGAGAATTACAAATGAATTTTTCTCATGAGCATCAATGCAAAAGTCCTCAATAAAATACTTGCAAACTAAATCATAGACCACATCAAAATGATCATTCACCATGATCAAGTAGGCTACATCCCAGGGATGCAGGAATGGTTCAACATATGGAAACCAATCAATGTAATCCACCAAATAAACAAACTGAAAGAAAACAAAACCCACATTATCATCTCATTAGAAACTGAAAAGCTTTTGACAAAATCCATCACCCTTTCACGATAAAACTCTTGATAAGATCAAGAATATAAGGGATGTACCTAAATGTATTAATGGCAATTTATAGCAAACCTATAGCCAACATCAAATTAAATGGACAGAAACATAAAGTAACTGCACTAAAATCAGGAATAAGAATGAGCTGTCTACCTTCTCCATATTGATTCAATACAGTAACTGAGCCTATCTTACTGTTCCTAGCTGGAGCAATGAATGAGACAACTGAAGAAAATCAAAAGGATATAAATTAGAAAGGCAGGATTCAAAGTGTCCTTATTTACAGATGATATTACAACATATATAAGTGTCCCCAAAATTTCAGAACTAAACTCCTACGGATGATAACTAGACCTAGGGAAAAATCTATCCAGAGTGAAGTAACCCAAATGAACAAAGACAAATATGGCATGTACTCACTTATAGGTAGACATTAACTATTAAGCAAAAGAAAATGATGCTAAAATCCACAGATCCTAAGTAGGAGATCTTAATAGAGGACACATGGATTTCCCCCAGGAAGTGAAAATAGAATAAATTTTTCCAGTGGGCTGAGAGCAGGTGGGAATGGAAACAGGTGGGATGAGGAGGGAGGTGGGGTAGATAGAGGGAGAGAGTACTGGGAGAGGCTTCTGGAACTGAGGGGCATTTGGAGGCAATGTAGAAACATAGTGCAGTGGAAACTCCCTGTAATCTATGAGTGACCCTACAGAAGTCTCCTAGTAACAGGGGATAGGAAGCCCAAATTACTCTTTGTCTTTAACCAAGCAAGGCTTGTAGCAGTGGAACTGGAACATCAACCCATCCAGAAATTTTTAGATTTACAATCTATCCACCTGTAAGATATGCTGGGGTAATTAGGTGGAGCAGAACTTGTGAGATTGGCCAATCAATGACAAGTCTAACTTGAGACCCACACCAAGGGATAGAGCCTACGCTTGACAATGCTTGGATGTCCAGGAAAAAAAATTATTGAAATTATTACTAATCAATGAAATTATTACTAAAGATATTCTGCTATAATCATATATTGGTGCCTATCACAACCATCATCAAAGAATTATCACCTAGCAATTGATAGGAGCAAATTCAGAGACTGACAGCTAAACTTAGATGAAGTCAGGGCATCCCTGCAGAAGATAGGGAGGAAGAACTGTAGGAGCCATAAGGATCAAGGATACCACAAGAACAATCCCCACAGAATCAATTAAGCAGGTCTCATAGAGGCTCACAGGGACTGAATCAACAAACACAAACCTATATGAGTCTGAGGTAGGTCCTGTGCATATACTTTATGGTTGCATAGCTTACTGTTCTTATTGAACTCCTAACAGTATAGGTGGGGCATCTCTCTGACTTTTTTCCCTTCTCTCCCTTCTCTTGGGACCCTTTTCTTCCCACTGGTTTGCCTCACCCATCCTTGATAGGAGGTACATACCTAGTCTTATTGCAATTTGTTTTTACCATGTTTGCTTGAAACCCCTGGGAAGCCTGCTTTTTTTATTTGAAGGAAAACTGATGTAGAAGTGAATCTTGGAAAGGGAGGGAATTGGGAGGAGGGAAATAGAGGAGTAGAAGGAGGGAAAACTATCTTAGTGATATAATATATAAAACAAGAATGAAAATATAGTACACACATACAATAATTTCATGCAAAATACAAAATTTCAGATTATTAAGCTCTTTTTATTTTTGCCATGGCCCCTTTCAGGTTTCTATTAAAGAATAAGATTTTAGGAAACTATGTTTATGTTGATGGTCCATGCTTCCAAGGGAAGCCATGTTGGTATCCACATGTTGGAAGCCACATGGTATGTGCTGCTGCCAGGAGACATATTGATGTTTCTAGTTTAAGTTTCCACCAAAGACCATATTAATGTCTGTGGTCTGTGCTGCCACTTGAAGCCCTGTTGATGTCCATACTAAGGGTTGTCGTGAAAGAACACAATGATATCTATAGTCTGTGCTGCAGCCTAGAGCCATGTTGTTGTCTGTGATCCATGTTATATCACAAGCTGTTTTAGTGTCCCAGGTCCTGCTGCTGCTGGATACATGTTGATGTTTGGGGTCAGGGCTGTGGCAGGAGACCTTGTTGAGTCTGTGGTCCATGCTGCTACAAGAAACTTTGTAGAAATCAATTATCTGTGCTGTCATTGACTTTCATGGGTAAGGAAGCTTTCCTTGTAGTGGTGTTGAATGACTCCACACTCATAATTGAGAATGAAAGATGTTGAAGGCTTCTGTCACAACCCTCCTATATACACACAAACATACATACACACACACACACACACACACAAAGGAGGGTAAAGAAAGTGGGAGAGGAAGAGAGAGAGAGAGAGAGAGAGAGAGAGAGAGAGAGAGAGAGAGAGAGAGAGAGAAACAGTCTAGGGAGGAAGCTATTAAAGATAGTCCTTAAAAATTATGACAAAGATGTTGAGATGTTGAAGTACAGCTCTGTATAGTTGATTGCATCTAGTGAGGCAGATGGGAACAGACTCAGTTATCTTTAAGGGGCTGGCTACTGGAAATTTGACCAAGCTCCAATGATTGTATAAGGAACACAAATTGGATTTTGTATATTAGTCAGGGTGGGGCACAAGAGTGGGAAGGTAGACCTGAAAGAAATATTAAGCAGTTACAGTCAGGATGCATGGTATGAAATAGCCAAATAATCAATAGAAATTATGTTGTTCAAAAAAAAAAAAAGAAAGGAAAAATATTTTTGAAATGCACTAGACGTATGTGTTTATAAAGGAAACTATACTGAACTATAGATATTGATGACATTTTCCATTGTAATGTTCTATTACTCATTAATTATAAACATTTGGTGTGAAACAACAAGCAAGGCCCATAAACAGTCAATCAATCCACTAGGAAATAAATTTGCAGTTCTTTTGACTTCTACTGGTGATAAAATCAGTTAATGTTTCTTACATTGATATCTGTATCTGTAATTGAAAGTTTTAATTTTCTTCATTGAAGTTCACAAGTCCCTACAAATGGATTATGGATTCTGGGTTTGATATACCTCAGATCATAACATCCTAATATTTAACTTCATATTTTAAAAACTATTTTCTTTATAATATCTTTTATTAGCCAGAGTTCCATCATTTTGCAAAACATATGTAACAAATAAACTTTAAAAAAATTTTTGCTTACAGTTTAGTGAGTACAATCTATGGCTGATTGGCCATTTATGTGGTAGCATAATTCATCTTGGCCAACTTCATGGCAGCTAGAAATCGAAGAGAAAACAACAAGGCCACAGTATCTCCTGCAAAGGCACATACCCAACTTCCTTCCGCTAGCTATTGCTCATACCAATTCCACCTCTCCCCAGTATATCACTGTAGGATAATCAAGCCCTGAGGAGGAGGACCTTTGGGAGGCCTTTGAATCCCGCCCCAAATACAGTTGTAATTCGAAGCATCATCTACCTATTCACTTAGGTGTTTGTTTTGGTTTTGGTTTTGGTTTGGTTTGGTTGGTTTTAGGGAAGGGAGGGTTGAATTTCTTCAGTAGTGAATGCAGCTTTGATTCCTTCCTTCTCTTTCTTCATTTATTTATCTAATAGTATACTTAATTCAAATAAAGAAGTCTCCAAAATATTAGTAGCTTGGAAAAGTAGAAAAGAATAAAAAAAAAAAAAACACTCCTCCATTGTTGGTGGGATTGCAAGCTAGTACAACCACTCTGGAAATCAGTCTGGCAGTTCCTCAGAAAATTAGACATAGCATTACCCGAGGACCCAGCTATACCACTCCTGGGCATATACCCACAAGATGCTCCAACATATAACAAGGACATATGCTCCACTATGTTCATAGCAGCCTTATTTATAATAGCCAGAAGCTGGAAAGAACCCAGATGTCCCTCAACAGAGGAATGGATACAAAAAATGTGGTACATTTACACAATGGTGTATTACTCAGCTATTAAAAATAATGAATTCGAGAAATTCTTAGGTAAATGGATGGAACTAGAAATTATCATCCTGAGTGAGTTAACCCAATCACAAAAGAACACACATGGTATTTACTCACTGATAAGTGGATGTTAGTCCAAAAGCTTGGAATAGCGAAGACTCAACTCACAGACCACATGAAGCTCATGAAGAAGGAAGACCAAGTGGGGATGCCTCAGTCCTACTTAGAAGGAGTAACAAAAATACTCAAAGGAGCAAATATGGAAACAAAACGTGGGACAGACACTGAAGGAGGGGCCATCCGGAGACCACTCCACCTGGATATCCATCCCATGCACAGTCACCTAAGCTAGACACTGATGTGAATGGCTGGAAGTGCATGCTGACAAGAACATGATATAGCTGTCTACTTAGAGGTCTGCAAGAAACTGACACATTCAAAGGACGAGGCTCACAGCTAACCACTGATATGATCAAGGGCTTCCCAATGGAGAAGTTAGAGAGAAGACAGAAAGGGTTTGTGACCCCATGAGGAAAGCAACAATCCAGCCAACCAGAGTTCCCCAGGGTCTAAACTACCAGCCTGGGAGCACATAGGGAGGGACCCATGACTCCAGCTGTATATGTTGGAGAGGATAGCCTTTTCGGGCATAGATAGCAGAGGAGATTCTTGGTCCCATGAAGGACGAACACAAAGTGTGGGGAGGGACGAATGTGAGGGTGGGGAGGGGGCAGTGGGGGCAGGGGATAGGTAGAGGCACAGCCTCATAGAAGCAGGAGGAGTGGAATGGGATAGGAGGTTTCTGGGTGGGGGGGAAGTGGGGTAAGGGGGTAAAATATAAAATGTAAATATAATATCCAATAAAAATAAATAAAAAAACAAAAACAAAACTCTCTCTCCTACACCCCCCCCCATTACATGGCATAAGGGAGCATAATTTAAGTGAGGTAAACACAGCTTGGATTCCCTACTGCACACAATCTTTGTATACAATCTGTGTACACATTTCATTGGAGGAACTTCTACAACTGGTCTGTATGAAACGTAGGATTCATCTTTGTAAACAGGGCTGAACCCTCACCTGCAAGTGTGAATAAGACCTTGTTTTTAGAAAAGATGAATAAGGTTCTCCACTCCATGTACTGTACGAGCTGCTCTGAAGACAGTAATAAGAATGCTAAGAGTTTAAGTTATTTAGAACTAAATGATAATTTTTATGCAGTTAAATCTCAATTTGATTTTCTGAAATTCAGCTCAGGGAGTCTTATACTCAATCATATCATATAAAAGATTTTCTAAAATATTTCCCAAGATAAACACTTTAATCAAATTGTGCAGTTTTCTTTTCTGAAAAGTTATTGCTCTTTGTCATCTATATGGTATAAAAATCAGTTTATTATGATTTGCATTCCATTTTTATAAGTTATAATGGTCCACAAAGACTCTAATTTGTTCTTTAGTTATGCATAACTTGTGTACTATGACGCTTTTTAAGTGACATGCAGCACTTTTACATTTTATTTAAGTGTTTAGAGGTGCTCAAGATATAAGACTCTTTCCAGTACACACCTAAACATGACCACTCTTTGGATATGCAATACAAGTAAATTATCGAATGTTTTTAAAAAGAAAAAGAAAAAAGAAAAGAAAACCCAACATAAACAGAAGGAAGCAGAATAAAATCATTTAAATTCTGACAAACAAGTTAGGCAGTATTGGCATATGCTTTTAGTCTCACCACTTGGGAGGCAAAGGCAGGAGGATCTCTGAGTTCCTGATTGATCTGCCCCTCTTCTAGGAAACTCAGCTGGTCTCCGCTTCTTTCATGCTGCTTCGTCTGAGCTTCTTCTAAGTAGCTGAATTTGTTTGGGAGTCTTCTTTGCAGCTTGCCTTTTCTGAGAGTTTGGCAGCTCATCTCTTTCAGTTTGTATCAGAGTCTTCTTTGCACCTTGCCTTGTCTGGGAGTGTCTTTTAGCTGTCTCTGTTGTTTACATATTCTTGTGGAGGAAGGCTCCTAGTGTATCACTCACTTTCAGGGACTTCCTGAAGCTACTTTAGGTTGTTTATTCTATCTCAATGAGCTTCCCTAAAAGATTGGGATCTTTAACTCTTTCATAACATCTGGCTGTTTCAACTTCCTATTAACACCTTGTCTTAAAATATTCTGTTTTTTTAACCTTCTAGCATATTCTGTCTTAAAAAGTTTTCTCTGAGGATGATTTAATACCACTGGAAACTCTTACACAACAATAGTGACACAGGATGACAGATGATTCGTAGTGTAAAAGTGCAATATGGAGTGATGTGTGCCATTTAAAAACTTAAACACATCAAATGATTAATTCACTTAACAGTAACTGTAGCACACTCATCGTGAGACTTTTCTTAAAGCTGAGAATATATCATTCCCTCACCCTTCTCAAAGAACCTCCATTCTGTCATAGAAACAAATGAAAATAATAATGAAACATGTAATGTTGTATGTTGAAAAGTGCTATGAAGATTACTCATGAAGATTATGAGTAAAAGGGGGTGAGAGAAAAACAGGGAAGTGGAATACTATTAGCACGGACTTGTGCTGAATCATTTTTATCAATTTGACATGAAGTAGAATCACCCTAGAAGAGAGGACTACAATTGTAGAATTGGACTTGTGGCATGACTGGGAGGCATTTTCTTGATTAATGACTTATTTGTGACGGTTCAGGCCACTGCAGTCAGTGCCAGCCCTAGGCAGGTAGTCCTGGGATATGGAAAAAAAGCCAGCTGAGCAAACCATGGGGAGAGAGCCATTCACAACAAGCCAATAAGCCAGATTCCTACACAGTCTTTGATTCTGTTCCTGCTTCTTGGAGCCTTAATTTTCTACCCTGACTTTTCCCAATCAGAGATTGTGACCTGGGACTCATGAAATCAAATAAACCCTTTATTTCCTCTGGTTAATTTTAGTTATTATTTTATGAGAACATCTGAAAGCAAAGTAGAACAATACTCCTGTGACAAAATAATACTCACATAGTGAATTTTAATAGAAGTTTTAGATTCTGGCCATGGAGAGACTGCAGTTTACCGAAACAACATCAAATGTCCTGAAAATAAGAATGCACTTAGTGCATACAGAAGTATCAAGATCATTTCTCTTGAGCTACATGAAAGAACATGAAATAGAACATGAGGTCAAGAATGGATGCTTTTGCTAAGGATGTTAGGATTTATAAAAGTGTGGCCAACACTCTTAGGGTCTGTTAATCTTAAATTTATTGACCCTTTTCCATAGATACATAGTTGTGTGTTGCAGAACACTCAAGAACATATTTTGATGAAAAAAATATATATTTGTCTCCTGTTTACAGATTTCAATCCATGGTTGATTAACTGCATTATTCTGGAGTCTTCATGAGTCTGCACGCCAAGGCTGAAATGGCAAAGCAAAGTTTTTATAGTTTGGTTTAAGAAAGTCTCAGAGATTACGAACTTGGTTGCCAGCCTAGGAAATACTGGAAGGTGGTGATTCCTTTAAGAGGCCATGACTTACGGAAGGGATTCTGTTATTAGAGTGAAAGAGATATTGGGACCAGGTTCTTTCTTTTCATTTACTCCCTGACATTCATGATGTAAGTCTCTTCCTCTACCAACTCACCCACCCTGGGCCCAGAAGTCATGGAGCCAGATGATCATGGCCACAAACCTCTGAAGCCATCATCCAAAATAAGTATCTCCTCTTTATAAATTTATTTATTTCAGACATTTATGACATGGATACATTGTTTCAAACATAAAAGCTGTTCTTGACAGGTCAGTAAGTGTAAAAGAGAGACAGAGGAGGAAACTTGGATCCTAATTTCCCCCTTAAACATGTATGCCTAGTATCCAGAAGGTATCTCCCTAGGATTCTCTTCTTAATGTTTCAGCCACTTCCTAATAATGAGATGGACTAGACATCAAGCCTTTAATACAATATAGGGTAAGGTCTAATACAAGAGGAGGATAGACTGGAGTTATATATGACTCAGAGGCTAAAAGCCCTGCCTGGTCTTGCATAGGACCAGAAATCAGATCTCAGCACCCACATGGCAGCTCACAAATGTTTGTGACTCAGTTTCAGAGAATCTGAATCTTTACCAAGACACCATGTATATTGCAAGTAAGATGGAAACTCACTCTGTTACTTCAAAAGCCCCAGCTCTAAATACAGCTTCATTTTGATTTATTGAAAATAAGCTGTTCTACACAGGAACCCTGAAGGGACCAAGATTAGTTCCCTATAATGGGAAAAACTAAGCACCACCAATTGCTTGCCTGAGGATATCCACTGTCCCTCCTATTTCCCTTCAGAAAAAAGGCAGGCATCCCAGGGATATCAACTGAACACAGCACAAGATGTAATAAGATTAGACACTTACTCTCATATCAAGGCTTGATAAGGCAATGCAGTCGGAAGAAAGAAACTCAAGAGCAGGCAAAGTAATTAAGTACAGCTCCTACTCCCATTGTTAAGAGTCCCACAAGAATACCAAGCTTCACAACCATAGCATATATGCAAAAGGGCCTAGCACAGACCCATAGAGGCTACCTGATTTTTGGTTCGGTCTCTGTGAGCCCATGTGAGCTCAGGTTAGTTGATTCTATAGGTTTTCTTGTAGTGTTGTCAGCCTCTCTGGCTCCTACAATTTTTCCTCCCCTTCTCCCTGAGGATTCCCCAAGCTGCACCTAATCCTAATGTTTGGCTGTGTCTCTATTTCCGAATGAAGCCTCGATGATGCTTGGGGTAGGCTCCAGTTTATGAGTATATCAGAATATCATTAGGAGTCATTTCATTGACTTTTTTTTCCTGCCAGTCATGTTTGGTTGTACTCTAGGTCTCTAGGCCACCCAGCTTCTGGTTCCTCTCTGTACAGATGGTTTCAGGCATAGACTTCCTATCATGGCATAAATCACAAGTTGGACCAGTCATTGATGAAGCCAGTGAAACGCCACTTGGTATCAAGTCTAACAACCTGTGTCAGATCCCTGTTACCTATAGCATGGAAAAAGCAAAATGAAATTCTCCAATATTTTCACTTAAAATGGGGCAGAAAGAAAGGCAGGTCAAGATAAGTAGGAAAATATGTCTGCAGGGCACAACATGGCTGTTGCACTCATGAATTCATGGTAGCTCTTGTTACCCATGCAAGGCTGCATTTCATAATGGATGTGCAAGAGGAACCTGTGACCCCTATGGTTTACTGGAAGTTAAAGATTGTTGAGAGATGGTGGTAGTTTTCTTCAGTGGTATAGCCACCAGTATGTTTCTCATACTCCAGAAAACAATCATCAACCCACTCTTAGAAAAACAACCTTTCTTAAACTGAGTAAGTCTGCTTGCTTATCTGTCTGTTTCTCTTTGTGTTTCTCTTCATGTCTCTGTGTCTCTGTCTCTGGGTTTCTCTGGCTTTCTCTGGCTTTCTCTGGCTTTCTCTGGCTTTCTGACGCTCTCTCTCTCTCTCTCTCTCTCTCTCTCACTCACACACACACACACACACACACACACACATACAGACACACACACACACTAAAACACTAACACACATATACAGACAGACAGAGACAGACAGACAAAATCAGACAGAGACAGAGAGATTGACAGTTATACAAAAACAAAGATCAAATATAAATCCTGTCACACATTGAATCATAGACTTTGAAGAGCTTACAGAAACTACTGAGTGCTTACAAATATTCTTAATGGTCTCAATTTATTGATAAAGATACAGATCACTATGGAGGAAAATTGATGAAACTTTTTTTTTCTACAGAAAACACCAAAAGCTTCAAGACTATATTTTCTGCATATTGTAGAGAAAAATACTTTACAAAAAAGTTCATTTTAGTTTACCCATTTTCCATGGAAAGTTGTGTAATTCAGAAAATATGGAAATTAAATTACCTTTCAGTTAGAAAAATTAAAATTAATTCAGGTCAGTGGCATTTATAAAACTGTCTCATACCCTCAGAACCAAATTTTTAATACAACATATTTCAATTGAATTCTTTTAATAGCATATTTCTGTTTTCTATAAATATACAGTTTTTTTCAGTACATTTAAAATCTCATCTTAAAATATAACTATATACTGTGAGAAAAAAAACAGATTACAGTGCTTGGAGAGTGGATAAAAGTTTATAGGTGGCTACATCTGGCTGATTCTTTATAGAACACAAAGGTGGAAGAGGGACACATTCACTTATTTGCTGGTGATGATGTATGCTCAGATCAATAATATAACGCAAGAATATTAAGCAATTTTACTTCATAATAGGTTGTGGAAAGTGACCACACTTTGCATTTCCTGACTTTGTGGTGCCTTGGGGCTTTCAGTGGTTCCATCAACATAAAGAAAATGAGAGTCTAGTGATCTTTCTTTTTGCATCACTGTAAAAATACTTGGAAAATCTGACGACCAGGAGGAAGCAGACAGATCTATAGAGCAGTTCAACTTTCAACCCAATCTCCATCTCCACTTGTACTTTCGTGCTATTTCAAAGTTCTAAACAGTTCAAGCCAAACTATTAGCACTCAAATGCATTATCTCTCTAAAAACGAAAGATGTGATACTGTCTCTGTGCGGAGGGAACATTCTTTGGAACTCAGTTTGTTAAGCTAAGTTCACTAAAGCTCATTGTTTTACTGATAATCATTTATTATCATTAAACTTGCCTTATTTATTAAGTGAAATATAGTTCAGAATTAAGACTCTTACGGGTGATGTAGTGAGAATACAACAAATTGTTTAGTATGTTAAGAATCTAACATTCTGACAAACCAAACGAGCTGCCAAGACATGATATCATGACAGAATATGTACTGTATTCGATGCTATCCTGGTTTGAGTACCAAATACCAGACCAGTCACAGATACACATAAGGCCTTGTCTCAAAATATATAAATAAATATATATTATATATTTAGCATTTAAGGTTGGCCAATTAAGATATTAGTAAACAAATGAAACACATAGCATTTAATGTTAGGACTGTTAACACGCTGACCTATTACAAGACAAAGGAAGAAAACTAAGACTTGATCTCCATCTTACTGACAAAGTCGCTGACAAAAGGAATCCTGGAATCCACTAGAAGAAGGAGAATAGAAATGAGTGGAGTGTGTGTGTGCAGAGCTTGGAACAAAGGGACAGGAGCTAGGACCACATCAAACCTCTTGTGATGATTTTGTTGAAGAATTCTGAGTCTGGGAACATATTGGAGTCCTAGGTTTCAAAGCCTAATTAAATAAATAATTACTTTTATTTCCTAATTATTTATTTGTTTGTTTGATTAGCTAGTTAGTTAATATGATATCTACCTAGAAACTCTCTAGCAATGATTGCTAGAAATCTATCAAAATTTTGATGTAAGACCAGATAATAAGCCCAGTGAAAATCACAGGTTGTCCTTCATCTGAGTTAGTTTGGGGCAAATGTTTCAAGGGATATATAACCAAGGTAACATACAGTTCTTTTATTTCCTAGTGCTGGATGCTATGGTGGCGTTATAAATGTTCAGATATGCATTCCACAAGTAAACATTGTAATCTATTGAAATTTAATACGGTCCTTGCTGAACTTTATACAAGGCTTTTGTTCAATACAGAACATAAGCAGTGAAAGAGGACTATTTACATCTGTTTTAATTTTATTTCATGATTTCATTTCAGAAGGTTTAAAAGATAGTTAAATGACTGATGTACAAAGCCCTACATTATTTTGATTAACGTGTTGGCAATTTTACAAAAATGTTTGTAAAATTCATATTACAAAAAGAACCAATTCATATTAAAAATTAAATAGTTGCATTTAAAAAGAAAGAAATAAGAAAGGAAGGAAGGAAGGAAGGAAGGAAGGAAGGAAGGAAGGAAGGAAGGAAGGAAGGAAGGAGAAAAGAAAGAAAGGTAGGAAGGAAGGAAGGAAGGAAGGAAGGAAGGAAGGAAGGGGGAAGAAAGGAAACAAAAAAAGAAAGAGAGAGAGAGAGAGAGAGAGAGAGGCTTTGGCTGCTTATGAAGGTGGAGTTAGCCATAAGACCATTGCTGTCTCCTCTACAGCAACAAAAAGATTTATCTAAGCTATAATATTAAAAAATCCATTTGGGCTGTCAACAACTATGTCAAATATCAACTCAATATGATTTAAAGATTCAAAGCCATAAAAGAGAAATATTCATCAGATTCCTGTAGAATCTACAAAGTTTCAAAGAAGTGCAGAGAGTGACAAGCTGGGACTAGGGTTAATGAAGATGGGGAGCTGCTGGGCTAAAAGATTGAGGGCTCAGCCAGTGTTCACAGTGTTCATGTCTGCCTGTTTTCTAGTCCAGTCCCAGTGTGATTCGACTTCCCCAGTTCTCAGGCACACATTTCTCCTCAGGTGCTGTCAGCACACCTTTGCAATTACAGGTTTACTGGCCCCATTTCAAGTGTATTTTGCATTACAATTCCATTCTCTCACACACCCACCCATACACACACACACACACACACACACACACACACACACACACACACCAGGGCCGTTATACATCCAATGAATGGGCATTGATCATTTATTACACATTTTTAAGGATGAAAAGTGACAATAATTTCATTTTGTCCTTGGGAAGCTCATAACATAGCAACCGTCAGGTAAAACCATTGAGGGGAAAGTAGACTATGACTAAATTCTCATGATGTCATATTTTTCAATTTTATTTTACTCCTAAACTCTAAATACTTATTCTTCATAGTCTTTTTTTATAGGTCAAAATGATTAGTATCATAAACACATAGCAACATAACATACCCTGGTTTTCAACCTACTATTATATCCCCGAAATAAATAGCTATAGTATAATATTTGTGAATAGATTTTCTAACGAATGACATTCTTTAACTACTGAAAGAACCTAATGGTTCACTTTATGTCTTTGAAACTGCATTCCAATGTATTTTTAAGAGACACATACATTATGGTGACTTCAAGAGCAAATCAGACCAACAGAATTTATTAACTTAAAGTGAATGACACTAAGAAATGAAATATTTGGGCAGATAATTTATTAAAACAACCAGTAAACTGTTGTTACCCAAAAATACACTGAGACCTCTAGAAACTCAGTAGCAAAATAAATAACCCAAATAAAATTAGATCAATGACCTTAAAAACATGTGTGAAATAAAGTTATACAAATGGGTAGAGAGCATTCATTTAAATAAGTCTCAACATCAATAATCATCAGGAAGATGCAAATCAAAGCTACAATGTGCTACTATCTCATTGGTGCCTCATAGGTGTTTTACTAGCTAAACTCAAAAAGAGAACAGGTAATAAATGTTGGTCTATCTGTGGCAAAGGAAACCTTTGCATATTGTTGCTTAGAACACAAAACAGTATGTGGGTTCTTCTAGAAATGCATCTAACAGCCATATGATTGAGCAATATGGTAGATACAGCCAAAGAACATAAAATCAGTGTGTTAGGAGACACCTGCAAGACAATGTTTGTTTCACCACTATTCACAATAGACAAGACACAAAATCTACACAGGGACAAAGATGAAAGTAGAAAATGTGGTATGTATGTGTAGTAAAATGCTGTTCATTCTTAAGGAAGAAAGAAAGAAATGCTGCCTTTCCTAGAGCATGTATGAAGCTAGAGAAAACACTGCAAAGTGAGGTCAACCAGGTGCTGAACTTCAAATGCCACAAGATTCCATTCAAATGTAGAACTTAAAAAAGTTAAACTCTGAAACAAAGACGACAGTAGCTAACAAGCAGTAACTAGACGAGTGTGGAAGAATGGAGAGACTAACCAAAGGGCCACGAGTATCAATTAGACCAAAGAATGAGTATTTAAAACCTATGGGGCAGCATGGTGACTATGCTTAGTAAGATGTAATTTTCATAAAATATTAAGACAGGCGTCGGAGTGTGATTCAATGGTAAAACACTTGCCTGGTTGAGAGAGTAGCTCAGAATAAAAAACAAACTTACATATATGAGCCCAAGGATCAGTTATCAGTGACAAAGGAGTTGGAGGAAGAAGGCATACAGAATACCAGCCATACGACTCCCCCCACCCTCGGAGAGTTAAAAGCAACTAAGATTCAATATTGTATTTAATTTTCTGGATGTGAATTAGATTCTAGGGATTCAGAGTGTAAGCAACTAAGGATAAAACTCAAGGTCTAGCGAAGCTAGAAGAGAAACTCATAACAACTCTGGAAAAAGATGTTGTGGTTTTCCAAAACCTCCTAAGACAAAGGAAAGGAAACGTTGGGTTTTTTTTTCATCCAAATGTTGTCATCGTAAAATTGTAGAGTAATGTGGACATAGGAATATGGATCCTTTACCAACCCTAGAGAGAATGGGTAAATACTACTAGGAATGTGTGAATTCCAGATTCATCATATTCCTTGGTGTTTGAATCTGAACTGTTCCTCGCAGGCCCGTGATCTAAGTGCTTGTCTCTTCAGATGATAGTGTGTTGGGAGACCATGACATTTGTAGAAGGTGAAGTCTAGGCAACTGAGATAGTTCATTCAGCTAAGCTAATAGAAGCAAATGCAGAAACCCATACCCAACCATTAGATGGAGTAAGGAGAACTCTGTGGAAGAAGGGTAAAATGGACTGTAGAAGCCAGAGTCATCAAGACACCAAGAGATTATGCCCCACAGAATCAACTAAGTAGGACTTATAAGGGCTCACAGAGCCTGAAACCGCAGTCACAGAGCCTGTGGATCTGCATTAGGTCCTCTGTGTACATGTTGTGGTTGTTTAGCTTGGGATATTTGTGAGACTTCTAACAGGAAAAGTGAGGGTGTCTCTAATTTTGCCTGCTCTTAGGACATTTTTCCTCCTAATGGGCTGGTTGCCTCTTCCAGCCTACATATCAGAGTTTGTGGCTAGTCTTTTTTTTCTTTTTTTTTTAAATTATTTTATTTATTTACATTCCAAATGTTGCCCCCTCCCGTTCCCCCTCCTAGAGTTCCTCACCCCATCTCCCCTCCTCTTTGCCTCTGAGAGGGTGCTCTCCCCTGCCCCTGACTGACGTTGGAGACCCCTATGGCAAAGTTGGGAGGACTGAAGGAGCTGAAAGGGGATAGCAACCCCATAGGAAGAACAACAGTGTCAACGAACCTGGAGGCCAGGTATTAAAGACAGGATTTATTTTCAGGCAGCTTGACCTTAGAATGATAGCCTTAGATACTATATTGTATTAATAAGAACACAAACAACAGTGAAATTGCTGTTCTGCATTAGTGCTGTGTGAGCACCAGTACAGTCTGTTGCCTAGTCCACGTAAGCTTGGTATCACTAGGAGGCTTGCTTTTTGCAGAAGAAAAATGGAGAAGCAGTGGATCTGGAGGACAAGGGAGGCAGGGGACTGGGAGGATTGACGGGAGGCAAAATTGAAGTCAGGATAAATACAATTAAATTTCAAAATTCTAGTTCCCTTTGGAAAGTTGAGTCATTGTATTTAAGGTATGAGGTAAGAAGAAGAATATAGGGATTAACTGAAATAGTTTCGATACATTGTTTTGACTGTAGATAGCTGGTCTGTACTAACACTGCATAAAAAAATGGAACAATGCAAGTAACAATTTCTGATAAGTGAGAGTTGTTCTTGGCAAACAATATACAGTATTTAAAGCCTGGATTGCTCACATAACAGAAAAAGACTTACATATTGATGTCTGAAAGTTGTACAAGTTAGGAAGTGTTCAAATGTAATTATCTTACTTAACTTTGAATATTATATTCAATTCTCTGAGTGTAAATAAGATATTGGGATTCGGACAGTTGATAACTAAAGATAATTACCAAGATTCAGAGAAACCAGACAGGAAATTGAGTAATCATCCTGAAAGAGATGTTTATGATTTTCCAAAACCTAGTATTTTTCCATCCACATATTGTCATCATAAAACTCTAAAGTAACTTGGAGATAAGAGTGTGAACTCCTTAGAAAGCCTAGAGAGAATGGAGAGATACTTTCAGGATTATCTGAGAGTAGACATCTCTACTAGCAAAAATTCCTCAAGGAAATCAAGCCAACTTTGGAATGCTAAGAATCTCCAGATAGAAAAAAACTGGACAGAACTGTTCATGGAGATTGTTGCATCATGGCTTAGGTGTAGTGGTGAAGGCCTCTACCACTGGGAGGCCCAGAGCCTACATAAGAGAGGAACATGCCACTGTTATAATTGCCCTTCGTGTTTACCACCAAAATATGGTACCACACTCTGAATTTGGGGTCCTTCCTGCTAGGAACATCTGGGATTGTAAGGAACAGGCTGTAGAGTTTCTCTGGATCAAGATCATCCCATGAAGTGTTCCTGGGCCTATTCTTAACCTGGAAGGGCAACAGTGCTTTGTCCAGCTCATTCATCCTCATGCCGGCATAGGCGACCCACAGCACATGCTCACTTTTCAGCAGGCTCACTGGCCAGGCCCATTGACAGATGTGGGTGGGCATGATGATGACAAGAACAGGGACGTGCACATATAGAGTCCCAGGTGCCCACATAAAAAATTCTACTGGGGACCTATTTGATCCCAAGTTCTCCTATTTGTACTGACTGAATTTATCTCTTTTGTTGAACCTGATTACCTGTGGTCTGTATGACTCCATTTGAAAATGCCATTTAAAAAAATTAATCTTTAGTTTTCAGTTGAGATCTTTATTCTCCTTGTAGATTTCTATCTGCTAAACTTAGCCTAGAAAGTTCTTGTTTTTCTGACAACAGGGAAATATTCAGAGAAATGTTCATCTCTTTATCAAGAACTTTTATCATCAGACTTGAGTTAGCCCCAGGTAAAAGCTAAGTAGAGAGGGAACAGGAGAAAGAGTCCCCTGAGAATAGTCTACCTTGGTTATTTGGCCTAGATTTTGTTTTTATCCTGCCACTAATGTGTTGTTGGGTTAGGTAATGCAGCCTTTGCCTGATTGCTTAGTCATATTTCTCTCTGAAGTGCCTGAATATACAGTCAGTTAAAAATGCAGGAGGCTGGAAGTAACCGTAGATTTTAAACCCGCAGCTGTAGTAATTTATCCTCTCAGGAAAGATCTACTAGTTAGGAATGCTATTATAGATGGAAAACTCAGAGGGGAGGGAGTGTTGGAGCCTGAATAACTCTGACCAAGTAATCACTTCACAAATAGGAATTGTAGGTGAAAACGATTTATGAATCAGAGAAGAGTGAGGTAAAATGAATTTGCCGAATGTTGAACCACATTTCCCATGTAGAAGAGAGTGCTGAGGGGGTCCACGCTAAATCAGTGATGCTGGGTTTCTTTCCCTTGTTCTGTGTTCCTCTGTTAGACTCTGCCTCTTGCTCCTTTTGTTGAGTCTCAGATCTCTGTCAGCTTCTCATCTTCCTGTCTTTTATTCTGTTCTCTTTATAAGCTGACAGTTGAGGTGAGTCATTTACTCCCAGGCCATCCCAAACATGGTACTGGATCCTTGCCCCTGGCTTACTCTCTCTAACAATTGTAAAGACACATGGAGATTCCAGATTGGAAGGCATAATACAACCCCTGCAGCCCAAACTCCTTCCATATTTATATCCTTTCAAAATCCCCACAGCAAATGTGTTCCAACACATACCTAATGCCTCCTAGGACTGGAAATCTCACAAATTATTTTAAAGACTTCCTCCTTATGTTGGGTATAATTCAACTCTTTTAAACTCTTTAAAGTCTTCTTCATAAATTTCATTTGGCTTAGAGGGTCCTGAAATTAGAAATGTAATGTCATTGCACACTGTTATCAGTCCAAATGTTCAAAAAGAGTATCTATCACAGCTCCTTTGTCGCAGTTTACAGATTAATCAAGCCTATTCTTTCCAATCAAACATTCTTCATGTGATACAGTTTGAGGGTAGAGAAACAGTAGTCTGTAGTCACATTCTTTCATTCTTTGTGTATATGTATTTATGGCTTGTTCCAAGAACAGGGGGGATATAGTTCAATGATGTATGACAGTTTTGAATCTGGGTTGATGCTGTGACTTGTTTTGTCTAGGGGGTCCACTTCAGAGGTGATTTTTATAGGTGCTTTAAACATAAGTTTTGAATGATATCATCACTCTCTTAAAGCAGAAGAAACCTAAACTAGTCTCACCGTGGAGAATAGAACTCAGGTGACAGTCACCACTAGTCTCCAGACACTGAAAGGAGGCATCCAGCCTCAGACTGGCTAGCTGACTGCAGATGCTTGGATTAATCCAAATAAGACTAGGAAAACAGCTCAGTTGACCACAACCCAAACTGAGGGTCCCCTAAGATGATTATTGGGGGGAGCAAAGAGGGTAATAGCACAGAGGGATGAATGTGTCCAGAATATATTATATACATGTACAAAATTACCAAATAATAAATTATAAAAATGGCTTATGGTTCTGCATTAAAAAAAAGACCAACTTTCTACTATGGACATATGAGGTAGCAGCTACCCAGCATTAAGTTACCAAATCACTTTCTCCCTGCCTTACACGTTTGTTCTGAATTCTATCCTTAGCTCCTATCAACTTTCCAGCTTGTTAGTGGGTAGGATTGGTGAGCTGAGCATTGCCAATTATTGAAAGACAGCACTAACCTGTAGATATAAGCTGATTAGAACCTTGCACACTTTAAATGAAGGTTTCTCTAGTATTACAGCCAATATTCTAACAGGAGAGTGAGGCCCAAAAAGACTTGATTACCTTGATATTAGTTCATTCATTGGGCTTCTGTTTAGCTGTGCTTCCCTATGTTTTGGAGACATTTTTGCTTCCCCATCCCCAGTGGGGTGGGGGCTGACTTTTAACCCGCTGGGTTTAATCAGGGCCACTTGTGTGGGCATAGGGTGTGTGAAGCTACTGAAGACATATTTTTCATGGCTTTTCCTGTCACTTTTTCAGATGTAGTTACAAGGTCCTACTGTTTATGGAGAGTCTGTTAAGATGTTTTTAGTGCTGAGGCAGTGTGGGTCTAATTGGAGGAAGATTGATAATGTCTTTTATATGTGTACTTTAGGTGATTATCCCCCTTGCCCTTGAATATCTTTCATCTTTACTTCTCTTTTTAACTGGTGCCTTTATGTTCTGAGTCTTTCCAAAGTTTTGTAACCAGCAGTATGTGCTGGCCCTTTTCTATAGAGCTTCATGCTCAGCTTCCTGCAGTGATCTGAATTCTACTGGTGCCACTGCCTGTCTTCCACGAATACAGAGAATCCTCTTATGTAGGTTTCTCTCTTTCTGATCTCGACTGCCTTGTGGCTCTACACCTATTTTATTGAGAATTTCAAGGGAAAAGGTTAAGCATGTTTGTACTGGCTGGTTTTGTGTGTCAACTTGACATTAGCTAGAGTCATCAGAAAGAAAGGAGCCTCCATAAGAAGTTTTCTCAGTTAGTGATCAATGGGGGAACTCTCAGGCCATGGTGGGTCCTGCCATCCCTGAGCTGGTGATTCTCAGTTCTAGAAGAAATCAGACTGAGCAAGCCATTTGAAGCAAGCCACAAATCAGCACCCTCTGGGGCCTCTGCATCAGCTCCTGTCTCTAGGTTCCTGCCCTGCTTAAGTTCCTGTCCTGACTTCCTTTAATGATGAACAGAGATGTGAAAGTGGAAGCAGAAGAAACCCTTTTCTCCCCAGCTTGCTTTTTGGTCATGTTCTTTTCTTGTAGCAATAGAAAGCCTAAAACAACATCAAAGGTTTTTAAAGACTTCTGTATATTTAAAAAAAAACATTTGATGTGCTATTTCAACCCTATGTTGCATAAATCTTTAGCTTTATCTTCTAAGAAAAATGATGGCAATGATAATAGTGAAAATTTTTTAAAAAGAAAAAGAAAGAAATATAGGGGGAAAGAAAGAAAGGAAGAAAGAGAGAGAGAGAGAGAAAGAGAGAGAGAGAGAGAGAGAGAGAGAGAGAGAGAGAAAGAGAGAGAGAGAATATAAGACAAGATAAAGATAAGATGCCAATTTGGAAAGTGTATAGACATCTTAAAACCATGACTTCAGACACTGATGGTGATTTTATTTTAAAACTAGAGAACAGCTAAACTAAAGCATCATCACATGCATCAAGATACTAATTCCTTATATTTTTGGTTGTGAGCCTATATCTAGGTTGGGTATTGGGTTACACTTCTGATTGAGCATTACCATACTTATAAAGCCTTTGATTAACATTTAAAAAAATTGTATAAAAGCAAAATGGAAAAGGGGGCATGGGATAGGGGTTTTCTAGGGAGGGGAAATGGGGAAAGGGGTTGGCATCTGAAATGTAAATAAAATATCCAATAAAAAAAAAGATACTAATTCCTCATTCTGTTGTTACTGTGCTTTAGTCAAGGTCAGGGGCCCCACAAACCTACTCTCTGTTTTTATAAAGGAATTTACAGCCACTTCCATGTTTTTGCATGCTGTTACTATAGCTGCTTTGATACTATAAACATAAACCAACAACCACACCAGAAGTGAATAGTTTCAAAACTATGCAATATCTGATACTTTATAGAAAAATTTTGTTGGTCCTGATTATAGTGACATTTTAGGAAATTAAATCAAATTTAACCTTGTTATTATACAGGAAACAACTAAAAGAAAAAAGGTAGAGAATCAGAGGTAAAGAGAAAAGAGTGAGACATTCTAGTATCCTGAGCTAAGAAGGGTTCTAGAATTATGTTATTCAAATATAAAAGGTAAATGAGAACACCATCTCTAAGATGAATTATATTTAAAACACATTAAACAACTCTCTTGAAACAAGACACTTTGTGCCATTTTTTAATTGCATTAAAAAGCAAAGGATCTGAGAATTTGATATAATTTCTTCAAAACAACCTCGGTAGGCATAGCAGTGTAAAGGAAAAGCAGACACTTGGGGCTGTTTCCATTCTTTATGGTTTACAAACACTGTACCCTCAGACTTATCCTAGACCTTCTAGATTTCAATTCCCTTACGCACAGAGACAGCGAGTTAAAGTGCGCAGTGTTGCACTGACTATGTTCTATAAGGTTGCAAAGCAGCAGGTACCAGCATCTTCCCTTATGTGTGAGATGATCCGGTGCTCTACTCATTTTAATATGTAAAAGAAAAGCATCAAACATTAAACTGAGGAATACTGAAACTGTGGATGTGTGATGTGCTTATTCTTTATTTGGATTGCCTTAGAAAAATCATTTATGCAATTCCATGCTCCAGTTTCCTTTCTCCTAAAGCAGCAATAATACTGTTTGTGTCTTTAGTGCATCAAGATATACTATTCTTTTGGCAATGCTATTTGGAATGATTTGAACCAAAAGAGATGTGTAAATACTAAATTCTTATTTCAAAATTAATTTTAGGTTATTACAACAATTCTAAATTACTTAACCTTGCCCTTCAGAACTCTGTATAGAGAATGCAAATTAAATGCTAAGTTCTATACAATCCTTACTCATGTGTGAAAAAATTAGATATTCTGCATCGTAGACAACTCTCCTGAAATAATGTCACCATGTAATATCACTGTTAGCTTTCCCAGCTGAGAAATGCTGTTTCCATGAATAGTGATAAGAAAAGAATTTGAATGGAATTTTACATTCTCATGCCTTGTTACATAAAATTGTCAGCCAGGACTATAAATTTTATCCCTTTTATACCAAATATAAACTATCAATTTCAAATGTGTAGTACACATTTAAATGCATTTCTTTCCATTTAATTTTTAAATGTCAGGTAAACAATGTTGAGTAAAAAGGACGCACAATATGATTAGCTAGCATTAGATATATTAAATAAAACCGTGACCTCTACCTATTAATATATTAAAATCCTTGCTATTTGTGTAATGCATAGCAATTGGGACTGTTTGCCTTAATAATCCAACTTACAGTAACATTTTTAATAAGAAAAATTTAAAGGTCTGGACCTTTAAAAATGGGATAAAATTGCTTCTTTTTAAATATTCACCCTTAACATTTGATACTTATGCTGTTAATTAAAGTACTCAAAAATTATGTTGATATTTCATCAGAAAATGTGATTGCCTATAATATGATCTATGCCTGTTTTGTGAGAGATTGTAAATTAATTTTAAAAAGTACTTTAAATAAACATACTACTAAATCAATTTTTTTAGGATGCATTTATCTGTACACAATGTCATGATCGGGAAAGTGTAGGGCTTTGGTTGAAGATCCTGTCATTGTTTGCTGAGTTGAAATTGATTATTTAATATTTATGAAGCATCTATGAAGTTCGCTGGAACCCATAAAGCCTGATCTTTGTCTGAAGGAGTGTGTGCTAACATAAGCAACCTTTAAAAGGGCTTGCTAATGAAACAGCAGAGAGAACAAATAACTTATCAAAATAGAATTCTGACAACATTTTTTTCTTTTTTAGACCTCAGCCTCTGTTGATATTATATCAAAATAAACTATTGTTTCCTTTTTTATTGTGACCATTTAGTCATATCTTTGATTTTGATTTTGCCATAATGGAGTATTTTATCTGCATCCCTTTAAATTAACTTGGGAACATCATTTGTAAAGTATGTGTGTATTTGTTTCTTTAATTATTTTTCTGAGACATAATCTCATATTCCCCAAGCTAACTTCGAATTCACTGTATAGCTATGAATAGTGTTGAACTCCTAAATCTCATCCCAAGTACAGGGATTACAACCATGCATTACCACATGATAACCATTTGTAAAGTATCACCAGGCTGTTTGCAGCCCTGGCTCCAAATTTCTGCAAAGCTTAAGTTGGGTAACTTGTGCAGTCATTCTGTTTTCCTCCTTTAAAACAAAGGTTTAGCTATGTATTTTATACATTCTATCTGAATTTGCCCTTCAGTGTTTATGCATTATTTCTTCTTTGATCAATCTAGCACTGCAGCCTCCAGGACATTTTATCTTAAGCAATGAACAAGTTCCCAGACAACTGGGATAGCTGTTGACCTGTTAAAAAAATTATAACTTGATTAACCCAAATTAAGTGCTCCTAATCATTCCTCGAGTCTTTGCCCTTGTGCACAGCACTGAAAGCTCATAGTAATGTGGTTAAATAACTGACTCGCAGTAACCCATCTTCACATACATTACTGACTTCAGGACAATGCATTGCTGTGAAGCTCCCAGGAAGCCACTACCATGTACTTACTTCAGAGAATTTGTTAGGATTCAGCTGTGGCTTTCACATAATTTTACATGGTTCACCCACTATCAAGGAAAGACATGACTCATCCATGGAAACACAAAAAAGCCAAGGTAATGGAAGCCCAGTGGTTGAGTGAAAAGTGACAAGGGATAAAGTTATATACGTAATGGGAAAAGGGACAGATTTTGTGATAAGTACTTTTATTATGGCTCAAGAAGTTGCCCATCCCCTGGTCTTAATATTTTAGTTGAACACACACTCTCGAGTGGTGTTGATGGTCTGGACTCACGGAAACACTCCACGTGAAGGCCACTTCTCGAATAGTTGTTGGAAGTCTCTAGTTGCATCCCGGTTATTCAATGGAGGACCCAATTCATCTCATGGGTATCTGTGTAGGTCCACTTACAATGTGGCAGGTGGCATCTGCCATGAAGGTTCCACAAAAACGAGACTTGCAACACCCACATTAGATGCGTTGGGAAGGATCATCCACAACTGGATCCTTCCTGTCAGACAGTGCCAGTTGACACCTTGCACAAAAATCTAAGTCAGAGAAGTGAGTTAGTGTATACTAACCTAATCTAGAACAAAAGCTGTTACACGAAGGTTTCTTGTCTAAAATTATGAGATTATCAGGTACCTTTCTAAGAAACATGTGAATATATGTGAATATATGTGTTCCCACACATGACATCCTACGGTCCTTTGGATTTTGTATTGCCCTGTGATGTTTTTCATTCATTATGCTTGGTGAAATATAAAATTCATGGAATGGTTTGGGGAATGGAAGTTAAGAGCATTTCAAACTGCTCGAGAGGCATGGTAGTACACACCTGTTGCACGAGCGCTCAACATGCTGAGGTAAGAGAATCATGAGTTCAGATTTAACCTGGACTTCATAGACCCTGTATCAAAAGGGGGGGTTACTGTTGTTCTCCTTCTTTCACACTGGGCACAATTGCAGAGGAAGAAAAACAAAAAAGTATCGAGAAGCATTAAGAAGCCATTGTCCTAGTTCAAGTGAGAAATGATTCAGGACTAAACTAGGCCAGAAGCTGTGGACATGAGAAGCTGTCAGAATTTAATGCATTTGCAGAAAAAGCCAAGAACAGTTGGTAATGGAATATAGTTAGGTGTGAGAAAGAAGGACGAACTCAAAAGTGTTTACAAAATATCAAAAGAGACTGCAGTCTCAGAGAAGGTGAAAGCTATGCTAAAAGTGGGTTGGAGGTGAAAGACGTAAGGTAGCATGGTGTGAGCGTTGTTCCATTTAATATCTACAGTAGACTTTGTAAAGTTCCAAGTGATTAATTCAGTGTATAAGTCATGAGCTCAGAAAAGAGGTCCCAGTTGTAAACATGACTTTAGAAATATTCAGAATATAGGCAGCATTTAGACTCTTGAGTCGGTGAGACCATTGAAGTTTGCCAATATAGGCACTACAACGCACCCAACCAACAGTCAGCCTACAGTTTAGCATTTATAGGTATGCTTGAGTTGGACACTGAGAATAAGCAGCTATAAATAAAGAAGAAGATAACGAAAGTACATGTCCTAAAAATCAAGTTTAAAAAATGTTCAATATACTATGTGGCTACCTGTGCTCAGCCCAATGCTGCTGACACATAATACAGAGGTAGGGCTGAAAATGGAGCATTTATTCATCAACATGGAAATTGCCTTTGTTCTAGATAGGGCATCCTGGTGGAGCAACAAAATTAAAGGAAGAATGGATAGAGAGGAAACATTTAAAGTCAATCTGACAAATATCCAATAGAGTTTTCCTGTAAAGAAGAGAAGGGGAAAATAGTTTAAGAAATGCATGAGGTCAAGAAAGGCTTCTTACACTGGTAAATAAATAAATAAATAAATAAATAAATAAATAAATAAATAGCAGGTGATTTGCATGCTGGTAATTTATTTAGAGAGAATAAATAGATGCCAGAAAATGAAGCAAAAGTTGGGAGCAGAACATCATTTCAAGGAACACACATACACAAACTTTAATCTGTCATAATTATTTTTTAAGTTAAAGAAAAGATATTTTTTTAAAAAATTCTACCTGTAGTACTGAGTAAAATTTTTTCAATGAGAAGTACAACTTAATAGGGAAGAAATAAAGTAAGCCAGGCAGTGATGATACATAACTTTAAACGCAGCACTCAGGAGACACAGGCAAATGGATCTCTGAGTTTGAGACCAACGTGGTCTACAGAGCTTGTTCCAGGACATCCAGGGCTACATAGAGAAATCTTATCTAAAAAAAATCATAAAGAAAAGAAGGAAGAAAGGAAGGAGGGAGGGAAGGAAGGAAGGAAGGAAGGAAGAAAGGAAGGAAGGAAGGAAAGAAGGAAGGAGGGAAGGACAGAAGGAAAAAAAGAAGCTCTTTATTCTTAACCCTCCACTGCCTCCCTCCTACCTTCTGTTCTTCCTCCATCCTTCCCTTCTTCCTGCTATTGTTTATTTCAAAATCCATTAATAAAATACTTTTGTTTAATGGTTGGTTAACAAACAACATTGATCCTCATGATTCAGTTTGTACAAGCAATGTTATTTTTCATTTTTATACTCTTTTTCTTATTTCTGAGACACCACATAGTATTTTTTCTCCTCTGTAAAATGGAGATCTAGTTGGGGTAACAATGGTCATAATTGCTGCTAGAAAGCTGTACATACTAACAATTGACCTCTACATGTTTGGAAAAGGATTTGGTAGGCTTGGTATAGTTCCAAAGAACGTGCAAGTTTAACACAATGTCTAATTGATTCTCATCACCAGCCATAGATGAGTTTGGTAGAAAATCTTGATGGAGTTTGACTTAGTGATATAGGTCTTTAAGTGTTTGAGGCCATACTTATGCAGACTGAATGTAATGCTAGGATCTAGTTGGACTTCGCTTTGTATCTTGAGCCTAAATAAATAGTAACTATCTTTACCAATGGGAGATTAAAATACTTTGTGACATTATAAATGGAGGTTTACCAGTGTTAAGTAACTAATTCTGGAATATTCAGAGCAACTTGAACAATTTGTAGAATATCCACATTCTTTTATCTTTTTCAATTAGATTCCATGCATAGTAACAATCAACCGACCATGAAGCCAAGATACAAAGAAGGTAAGCATAAAAACAAACTGCCCATAATTAATTTAGAATATTTTTGCTTTACATTTTTAAAATTACATAATACTAACAGCTGAAAACAGTTATGCTTGAAGAAATGAGACAATAACTAGTGTTAACCAACTGTAGTTATATGGGTTTAAAAGGTAGGGGCCTGCATTAGGTAGACATCAATGTCAGTAAATAATCTATATATATCTAAGGTTTATAAGACATAAATGCTAAGTGAATTTGCACATCAGAAGTAGGATGAAGAAACAAAAACAAAAACAGTAAAATGTATTAATGTCCTTGAGAGGTGTCATGCTAGAAACAGAATATTCAAGCACCTGTCTTCAAAAGACTTTATAGTTTCTGAAAACATTCCAGAAAGACTAATTGCAGCTGCTGTATGCATTGCTAAGTACTGTGCTGGAGCCACACGTGATAATTTGGGAAAATCTAGGGAGGAAACTGTCATAAGGTATAAATTGAGAAAGCCTCTTTATGATAATAGTAACACGGTTCTATAAAATGTCCCTCATGAGCTCAAGTACTTAAAACTTGGTGTCCATTAGTGGTGCAAGTACTGAGATCTTTAGGAATAGAGCCTCACTGAAAGAAACACATTACTAAGGGCCAACTTAGAAGGTTAATAGCCTCCCTTCACCTCCTATCTATCTATCTATCTATCTATCTATCTATCTATCTATCTATCTATCATCTCTATCTCTACTCCCCACTCGTCTCTTCTCCTCTGTCTCTTCTCCTGTGTTTATCTACCATCTATTTATCTTTTTATCATCTATCTGTCTGTCTGTCTATTTGTCTGTATCTATGTATCTTATCATGTATCTATTTATGTATGTATGTATCATCATTTATCATTTATCTACTATCTATTTGTTCTTCTATCATTTATCTATCATCTATCTATCATGTATCTATGTATTTATCACCTCTCATCTACCCATCTATCATCTACCTATCATCTGTCTATGTATCTATATATCTATTTATATATGTATGTATATACATATATCACCTATCTATAACCTATCATCTATCAATCTAATATCCACCTATCATCTATCATTTATTTATCTATCTATCTGTTTATCTATCTATCTATCATCTGTATTATCTGTCTGTCTATCCATCTTTATCTCTCTCTCAGTTTCCTGCACCAATAAACTGCCACCTTATTTCCCTACCATGCTGGACTCTTTCTTTGAAAATGTAAGCCAAAATAAAATTTTTCTTAAAAATTATGAAAATTATGGAAGCTTCTTGGGGAAGTTGGTACTTGGGTTCTGTTCAAAAAGAAGTATTCAGAAGGAGGGCAGAGTTGAGATGGAACTTAAATAGAAGGATATGGTTATCAAAAATACTTGGATACATTAGTGGCAGATGAAAAAACTAAAAGATGCCTCTAAAGTTTGAATTAATAGAAGACCAAAGATGGGATTTGGTCAAAGATGAGTTTATTCAATGTTTGAATTTGTATTTATTCTCTCTCTCTCTCTCTCTCTCTCTCTCTCTCTCTCTCTCTCTCTCTTGATTTCACTCTGTGTGTGTGTGTGATTCATGTAATATGTATGATGTGTGAGAGTGCACATACACACATGCTTTGACACACATGTAAATACCAAAGAACACATTGGGGAGTTAATTTTCTCCTTCCTGTATACTAAAGTGGAGTTGTTCTTGTCTTGGCCACACTATATTCTCAAGGCTGTAGGCCTGACAGATTCCTGTGGATTCTCCAGTCTCTGCCTCCCATTTTAATACAGGAGCATGAAAATTCAGATGCTTGCTACAGCATTCAGCTGATTCACATGGGTTCAAGGGATCAAACTTGTATGGTCAATCACACAAACATTTGCTTGCAGATGGGTTTTGCTGCTGGTGTTTTGTTTCTATTTTTGTTTTTTAGTTTGTTGATTTATTATTGTTGTTTTGTAAGAAACCAAGGAATTTGAAGTTTCATGTGAAGGCCCCCTGAGGTCAGTGAGAAGAGGATTTTGCACTAAACTAAGCTTAGATGTCTACTTGTTTTACAATAATAATATTAACAAGACTAAGCGGGCTCTAAGTTGGAGTTGTTTAAGGAGTTAGCTCCTTAAAGCTACAAAAGGGTACATGCTGCAAAGAGTATACAGGTAGGAGGAAAAAGCAAATTAGTGGCCACAGCAGTGTTCTACTTGTTGTTGAGCACAGTGTTGGGTTGTAGGTGATTCTGAGTAAAGTTTAAACAAAAAATCATCCACTATAGTCTGGGGAAACCAATAATTTGACAAACCATCATTTATTATTTAGTCTGAAATTAAAAGAAAGTTTCTCTAAGTAACTTCTCTAGCAAAAGAGAAGTGTTATTCCATGAAAGAAGACTGTTCATAAGAAAGCAAATCATGGCTTTTCAGTTGAAAGAGAAAGCAGACTGCCACCATGTTTTTCTCAGCCATCATCTTTAAGAATAAGTCCTATCATAATGGATACCTGTAGCTGGATATTCCTCCCCCGACCTTACATTTTACAATAAAACTCTGTAATTTGGGAGGAGTTAATGTGGGAGGAGTAAGGAGAAGGAAGAGGAGGAGCTAGCAGAGGAAGAGGACTAGAGGAGAAGATGGTGGAGGATGTCTGCAGGTCTCTGTCAGTCTAAGGTAGTTGTAATATTTAGGTTAGGTATTGAGTAACACCTCTAATTGTGTGGGCATCTTGTTAATTGAGCATTACCAAATATATAAAGCCTTTGGATAATCTTTAAGCATTAGAGTATCATTTCTACCGGTTACCCCGTGGATGGTGGTTATTGTCTGGGGGTCAGCCAAGCTTTGTGGAGACTGCGTGGTAGATTAGTAGAGCCATCTCCCATGCTGGCATCTTGTGGGTGTCAGGGCCGGTGCTTCTGGCTGATCAGAGCTGAGCAGCAGAGAGAGCACGCCTCAGCTCTTGGCCTCAGGCCTTGCCTAGTTGGGAACAGGGCGGCCTCATAAGAACAAGCCCGATCCCGATCGGGTGCTGCTGATTTATACATTACCCTCAAGAGATACCTACTATATTTTTAAGGAAAAGGGAAGAAAGCAACGATAACTAATGACAGATATCAACTCCTAATCCCACATATGAAAATGCTTTATTTTATCTGAAGTTTTGTGGAGGAAATATCTATTAATATCTTCTCTGTCCCTTGAAACTCTAGCTCAAACTGTCCTTCAAATTGCTAGGCCAAGAATGACCTTGAGTGACCTTCTGTCTTTATTTAGGGACTCGTGGTGTAATCGCCATTATTTTTGGTTGATATGATGCAGGCTAGACCAGCACCCTACCAATTGAGCTCTGTCACCAACCTGATCGTTAAGCCAGTGTCTCCATATGCATAGAATTAGTATATACAGTAGGCCCACTGAGCTTGGAATATAACTCATAGCTTATATTTTCTCATTCCTTTTTATCAAGCATAAGTTACCTCTGCTTCCAGTGTCATAGGAAATGGAGGTGTCTTGTCTATTTGAGACAATGCAGCAGTTTGGATCAAGAGACAGTTGGAAAGAAGAAAGCTAAATCTGACTATGATTATGTTTTATTACAGACCATTCCTTTAGACAATTAGTGCTTAGGCTTCAAGATCATGAATTTATTTTGAGATGTCAATTTTCAGACAGAGTGAAAAAAAAAAAGTGTTCAAGGCAATGATAATGTCCCACTTTAAAGTTCTTATGTTTTTGCTTAAATGGTTATAATAACACATGCTGTGGAAGTTTTCTATATTTATTTTGGAATTACTGCTATGTGCATATGTATTATTCTTGGTAGGATGGGCATCTTCATATCTAGGGCATCCCACTATGATGGCTGATTATGTTCCAGCTGGTCTTTCTCTACTTAGGAATGAAATTTTTTACTGGAGTAAATTTAATCAGGCAATCTTGTTAAATGTGGCACTGGTCCCAATCAGTTGAAACTTTTGAAAAGAGGAAGACAAGAGGAAAAGACAAAAGCTACAGCTTTTAATATCCTGGTTTTCTCCAGGATATTCAGATGATTCTGAAGTCAGATCATCTTGGTTCATACCCTGACTGTGCCCTACACAAACACTGTAATGTTTAATCTCTCCACTTCAGGTTCTCTAGAATATTGATACCAATCACTCATCTTAGGGTACTGGAGGAAGCAGATAATGAATGCATGCTTGTACAGTATCAAGTAAATGGGAAGTAGAGAGTCAATGTTTCCTTTCATTGTTACTGTTCTGATCCCCAATCAGGGTCAAACTCTGATCTATAACCACCAGCTTCTGTATTTCACAATATATATAATAAACTATAGATTGGTGAATATTTTTGTAACAATTAGTCTTATAAATTCCCTAAAGTTGAATCCCAGAAAGCTGGAGTTTTCATAAGAACTCCAAGTGATTGTTATGCACATTAAAGTTTCATGGCCCAAATACCCACATTGTTTCTTTTTTTTTTTTTCCCTTTGGTTTTTTTCGAGACAGGGTTTCTCTGTGTAGCCCTGGCTGTCCTGGAACTCACTCTGTAGACCAGGCTGGCCTCAAACTCAGAAATCCACTTGCCTCTGCCTCCCAAGTGCTGGGATTAAAGGCGTGCACCATCACCGCCCGGCACCCACATTGTACTCTCAAAATACTGTCTTATAATCTCACAGAACTAGGAAGCTTCGTTTTTATTTCTTCGTCATGTTCCAATATTGAAAATCTGCCTCCTAGGAAGAAATGGATCACATTGCTAGGGTTTGCTCCATAGGAAGAAA
>JANHMN010000010.1:27399485-27453449 GCA_030674055.1 Rhabdomys pumilio | reverse complement strand
TTTGCTCCATAGGAAGAAATGGATCACATTGCTAGGGTTTGCTCCATCTGAGCTCAGGGTCTTCCAGAATAGTTTTCATCCTGAAGGCTCCTAATTCTGGATGTCACTCCCTCCTTACAGTGACCATTACCAGTGAGTCCTCTCTAAAACAGTCTTTAGGAACACTTCAGAATCTTGCAGCAGTCTTCTGGCATTAAAGAAATTAAAAAAAAAAAAAAAGCTGTGCCCCCTTTCAGCTTTCTCTCTATCCAGTCTCTGGATACAGAATATTCCACAGAAGTGGAAAATTTTCCTCCCACTTTAAATAAGTAGCTTTGTCCCACTTCCATGCGCTTCTGGCAGTCACCAAATGCTCAACAACAGAGAAACATTTAAGTGGTATGAGAGCTCTGTGGATTGAATTTTAAGATTATAATCTCCAAATGTGCACATCAAGAAATACTCTTGGGAGAAGGTAGCATTTGATACATATCTTAGTGGACATGGTTTCAATAGAAACACATTAAAGAGCATCCCCAGCTCCTGAGTTTTGGGGACAGTCTCCAGTTGTAGCCCAGACCGGTCTTTACTTGAGATCCTCCTGGATCAGCCTCCTCACAACTGGCATATGAATCATCACACCAAGACAGATTTAATTTGTGTGTGTGTGTTGTTGATCTGAGGACCAAACTAACAGGTAGCAACTCCCCTTGACTTGATTTTTATTCCTTGATGTGAAGCAAACTGAAAACAAACAAAAATAAATTAAGTTCATATTGACATTTCGTCTGAATTTTGAGAATGTAAAGAAATAATCTGGTCAAACCCATCATTTTTGTGTTTAGAATGAAGTCCTAAGTCACATGGTAAGGCGTACTGAAGCACAAGAAAAATCAGAGACCAGAAAACAACGATAAACATACCACAAGGGTTTCTGTAACTCCTCAGTATTCCGCAGACAATTATACTTGGTATATAAAACAAATACATCTCAAAATATTTATTTCTGAAGATGAAATACACACACATACACACACACACAAACACACACACACACAAACACACACACACACACACACACACACACAGAGCACATTCTTTATAGTTTATATACAACCTGTAGAAAAATAAGCAAAATCAATCACATAGATATTTTCTGCTGACCTACTAAGAAATAAAAACATACATTCAATTCTAACTTCATAATTAAAAAGCTGTCAGTGTTCCTACTTACACAGATCATATCTTATTTCTCAGTTCCATTAGTTCCTTCAGTCTATTAGTGTGAGAAATTCTAAGGATTTTATTCCTATAGTAATTCAATTGAATCAAACAGATGTTTAAATATATCAATGTATTTTAGTTTTATTTTCTACTTTCACTAAACTGACTAATAAAACGTGCATATTTAGTAACTGGTGATGTGATTAGTTAAACTACCGTTTATCACTTGAATGTTTAACACTTACCTTGGTTGACTCTCTTATATGGTACCCAAGAAGACAGATTTCTTAAACCAAATGTTAAATAAAACATCATATGGTGTACATGTGTGTTGCAATATTTTGAAGTATGTCTAATACATTTAACGTGATCTCTATGTTCAAGTCATATCAATTTTACAAAATACCAGAATTTAATATTTTTAGTAAAGCATGCCTCCCTAAAATACTGCCTATGTTCTAAGCAAAACTATGTGGTGGTTTGAACAGAAATGGTCCCCATAGCCTTATGTCTTTGAATACTTGGTCCATAGGGAGTGACATATTAGGAGGAGTGGCCTTGCTGGAGTAGGTGTGGCCTTGTTAGAGAAAGTGTGTCCCTGGGGAGGCTGGCTTTGAGGTCTCATATGCTTAAGCTAGGCCTACTGTGGCACACAAACACTTCCGCTGCCTGCAGATCCAGATGCAGAACTCCCAGGTCTTCTCCAGCACCATGTCTGCCTACACGATGCCATGCTTTCTGCCATGATGATAATGGACTAAATCTCTGAAACCATGAACCAGCATCAAACAAATGTTTTCCCTTACAAGAATTGGCAAGTCAAGTCATGGTGTCTCTTCACAGCAATAAAACCCTAACTAAAATGTACATATTTTGCCAGAGCTTATGAGTCATATTGAAATAGCCAAATCCTTATGTTTCTTCCAAATTTCTTTTATAATACAGAAAATAATGTTCAAACCCTCGAGTTACTGAGAAGACTTAAACACTGTTTTCATTTTAACTGTTTTATTTTTTCATCATGATTAATCACTATTGTGTAACTGTTGCACTTAAGATTTTGAGGCTGAGACCTCTAGTTTAAGAGTGATTTACAGTTTATTACTAGTGAGAACTGGCAAAGATGGTGGGTGGGGCAGAGTGGAAACTCCCTTTAATCTCAGTACTCAGGAAGCTACAGGCAGGTGGATCTCTGTGAGCGGAAGTCAGCCTGGCCTCCATAGAAAATTTCAAGCCAGCCTGGGCTTACAAAGTAAGAGCCTGTCTTTAAAATAAAATAAAATTTAATTTAATTTAAACTTAAAAGGTTTTAAAACAAGGGTTAAATTACAATGGAGGACAGGAGGGAAAGGTTGAGCAAATATAGGGAGGGGAAAATAACACTAAAGACCTTTTGAAAAACCTATATGGATTCCTACCTTCTCCTATAGGAGCTTCCTAAAATATAATGTGTACACATATATAGAAATATTATAAGACTATATGAACAACACAAATAGGGATTTGTGAGATTAAAAACAGAGAGGGCATCAAATTTGGTGGTTAGAGAAGAGGGGATTGGGGATTGTATTTGGGAGGAGTGAAGAGACATAGTTATGATCAAAGCTTGTTGTACAAAATTCTCAAAAAATTATTTAAATAAACACACGTGTGTGTGCCTGTTTGTGTGTAGCTCTACCACCATAATCTCTTGCAAAAAAAATAAATAAATAAACAAATAATAAATAGATAGATATATAGATAGCTGCAATCTTTCATTTGACTATGGCAAGAAAAGTAATATTGAAATAATAATGGAAAAAGTAAAACTTTTTTAATAAAGAAAATAAATATGTATGTAGTTTTATATATTGATTAGCATATGCTATATGTATGCATATATACATGCAGTATGTATCACATGAAAGAAAAAATAAGGAATAGGGCCAGCCTAAGAGGAGAGATTGGAAACAAAGTATAAGGCAGATGAATATGAGCAAAAGAAGATATATGTATGAAATTGCCATGATGAGACTCATTATTTTGCATGCTAAATAACAATACTAATTAAAAATAGACTGTATTAGTGTAACAACATTTAAAGTTTAAATACTAAGCTCTCTCTAAATCTCACTTCATATGTTTGATTGCTATTAAAAAACCTTAACCCAGTTTTATAATAAATGTCGTGACAAACAGGCTTAACACTTCTTTTCTCTTACCACAGCTTAACAACAGCTGGTTCTGCCTTTTCTCCAGACGTTGTGAAGGTGATTCGTAAAATTGCTAAGTAATAAATACCGGCTGGTGGGCAAGATTCTGGCCTGCTCTGCACCTGATGGGGAAGATGCTATCCTGCTCTGCACCTGAACTATGCTTCTCCCATTTGTTTGCTTACTTAGAGATCATTTGTATGGTTTGAGACAGTCTCTCTTGATGCAAAACTGGCCTCAAATTCATAACAATCCTCTGCCTTTTAGATTCCAAAGTACTGTTGGAATTGTAGATATGAGGCAGATACCCACCTCTCACTAATGCTATATTATATCTAATGCTAGGTTTTAGCTTAAAATTTTCTCCACCCTAATTTTAATAATGGTTCTTAAATGCTTTTACCTCCCTTCTAGTCCACTACCTGTCAGAGGTGGTGAAAAAGCAAAATAATTAGGATACGGGGGAAGGGGACCTGTTTAGAAATTCTTCCTTTTAGCAAATCCCATCTGCATTGTCAGGAAATCATCAGTGGCATTTTGATCCATTCACAAACACTTCACTAATTCACCAGTATTCGAGTTCTGTAGTGTAGGAATAGTATACACGAATCAAGAGCAGTAGTATGGCCTAGCAGAAATACCCAGGCCTCTCCTGAATACACATGAGTCAGCAGGAGTGACCAGAGCCAACAGAAATGCCAGGAGAAGTTTTCTGTGGTGCCTGAAGACATGAGACCAACCAAGTGTTACAAAGCTAGTTAGGCAAGCAAGCCTCCATAACTGTCCACTGAGTCCTGCTTATACTCCCTCCAAAAATCACATGTCCTCCATGGGTTTTGCTTTACCATGTGTCTTTCTTCAGCACTCTGTCTTAGCAAAACTCCACGTGAGTCTGCATCAGCTGACATCACTCTGCCAGTTGCCCGGAATCCATGGACACAGCAAGAAACCTCCAGATCACCACTAGAAGTCTTTTGGTGAGTTTCTGTCTATAGAGTCACAACAAATAGAGCTCAGCTATACAATGTAAGGAGAACCAATACATGTTTGTCCATTAGTGAAGACTCCATCAAGTGTCCTTTTGTGTGCTCGTTTTAGCAAATCATTTTTTCACCTGTGTCTGCTTCAGGGAAACGTTCCTTCATGTGTTTGCCTGAGTAAAACACCATTCAACACAACTGACTTTCCAAAGAAATCATAAGTTTTCACTTTAGCTATGCTACTAGCATGTTATTATGATAATTGTGTGTATATGCATGAGAGAGAGAGAGAGAGAGTAAAAGAGAAAGAGAGAGAGAGAGAGAGAGAGAGAAGCTCAGAGTACCTCAAACTTTCAAACATATACAAGGATAAGTAAGGATAAGCTTGAACTTATGACCCTCCTACTTTCTACTCTGAGTTAATTCTACCTATGATGACATCTGTGCCCCAATAGTTGATGAAATACAAGGGTGTGGAAGAACTTGAGGGAGTTAGTTGGATGTACTGAATTTCTGGGTGGGGTAACTAATCTTGAAGATCTTGGCAGAGTCATTTGAGTGGCTTTGTCTACCGTGAAGAGGAAGTGTGCTTAGCCATTGAGTAGCAAAGCTTTCTCCAGTTTCCTACAGGTTCCATTGTTCCTAGAGGCCCTTGGTCATCAGGACCTGGCTTTGAGTCTGACCACTCCCTTACTTGCACAGAAAGAAAAAAATATAAAAATATAAAATAGATTCATGTACAGCTTGGGCCAAAACTAGGAGAACCAGTCACTCAATCTGCCTAATCAAAAGTGAGAAAACAATGAAGGAGAGTGGGAATCTCAATGGATTAGGCTAGCAGAGAAGTCACAGAAGTCTTGATCTGGGCCCGTTGGGTTCTTAATGTCCTCACCAAGTGTGTACGTCAGGATATCTGGAGAAAGTGCCTCCCCTCTCAAAATATTTGCTAAACCAGAAAGGACAATTTAAAAAACAACAGCAACAAAACACAGTTTATGTATCATGACTCACAACTAGAATCTCAACATTTGAGAGACTGAGGCAAAAGAATTATTTAAAGTTTAAGACTTGCCTATACTACAGTGTGAGATCTTGTCTCAAAAAGGCAAAGAATAAATCCTAATTCTCAGGGAACTCAAGTTATACCATGAAACTTTTGAGAGTTTGTCTGCCCGTAGAAAGAAGATGGTTGTTGGCCAAATGACTGAGGCCAAGTGTCTCTTACTAGCCAATCAAGATAGGGTTCAGAGTCTGATCCATGTTGTTAATGACACAGCAATAAAATTATATTTCTACAAACTAAAAAAATTCATGGTCTAAATTAATGAACAATATAAATATCCATTGAGCATATAGTACAAATCTAAATCTAAATAAATAAAATTAGAAATCCTTCTGTGTTACAAACAACCAAAACCATAGATTAAGCTTCATACGATCTATCAAATAAATGCACATATTCCAATAGAATGGGAAGAGGGCAGTGTGTTGTGAGAATAGATTGTATGTGGTTATTCTGTAGGGACTGAAGTGTATTTGAAAATTAAACATTTTGTTTTGGTTAGGTTTTTCCACCATGACCAAAATCACTTCAAGGAGAAACTTATTTAAGAATCAAACTATGGCTGCTTGCAGAAGTCTATGGTGGAAAGAGGCTGAAGCCATTTTTCATTTCGTTGAGAACAGAAATCTGAAAGAGGGGGATACAGGAAGAGACCAGGGTATAGTGTGCCCCCAAGAACACACACCCAGGGAGCTAACCCCTAAGAATGGCCCACCTGTGTCTTTCACCCCTTCCCAATAATACTGTCCGATATAGGTCCACCAAGTAGCGATCTACCTGTTAGTTCAGAGCCCTCATGATTTCACTCTCTGAAAACTAGATGAAAACCAGATATACTCAGAGATGTGGTTTAATAATCCCCTGGGCTTTCCCTTTCTGTCCTTTCCTTTTCCCAGCTATCCAATCATTGTAGCTTTGTGTGTTTGCTTTTAGTACTCTTATACCTTTAAAGATTATTTATTATGTGCATGTGCCTGTGTCTATATGTGCCACATGAGTGATGGTCCCTCGATATTGTATCCCCTGGAGTGGGAATTGCAGGTAGCTGTAAGCCACTCAACTTGGATGCTAAGAACTGAACTTAGTTCTTCTGGAAGTAGCTTTTTTTTTCAGCATCTCAGTATAAAGTTTTCATGTATGTGTTCTATGTGTAAGCTCTTACATGTGTGCGGGGATAGACCTGCAAATGTATGTATATCCATGTAGAGACCCATGGTTGGTAGTTGGTGTTGCCATTGATTGCTGGTCAGTTTCTAGTATTGAAGCAAGAACTATTGCTAACCCTGGAACTTGTGTTTACTGCTGGCCCGAATGACTGTCTTCTCCTAAGATTCCTGCTCCTTCACCTGACCACTAGCTATAGGTAGTCCTTCCACTGTAGACTCATAATATCTGCATGTATTTTTCCATACGACTTTTATCAAATGGGAAATTTTAAGAGTTGTTTATTGTATAAAATGGAGACACTCACCTGAACTACACGTATTTCAATTGGCCACATTTTCCCAGGGCAGGAGAGAAAACAGAAAATGTCATTAAGTTGGTTTTATAGTCAAGGTAATTGAAGGATAGACATTGACTTTTGTTAGGTTGTGAAGTGGGTGATATTAAATTCAGAACCCAGAGAACCATATATCATTTCACTTCAAACCAATAGATACTATAAATGCAGTCAGATGGATTAACTTTCGCAGTACATCTTTCTGGCCACAGTACTTTGTAAAGGTCAGGAGTATTTCTAGGCAGAAGTGGTAGCACTAATCTCAGTACAAGGGAGGGAGAAGCAGGCAGGTCTCTGATAATAAGCCAACCAGGATAGTCAGGGCTATATAAAGAAGCCCTGTCTCAAACAAACAGAAAAACAAAGAAACAAACAAATAAATAGACTATTTGGCCAACAATATAAGATCCCTTCCATAAAAATAATACTATGAATACCTAGTGGGTATAGTTTAGTGACATAGCCCTTGCCTAGTCATGGAAAAATATCTGAGTTTGGTCCCTAGCATTATTGAAGAAGATAAAATTCATGTTAAGGTGGATGGAGGGCAAGAGAGATAGTTTACTGCTCTTACAGAGAACATGGGCTTGGTTCTCAGCACCTACATCAGACAGCACATAACCACCTGTAACTCTAGCTCCAGGGTTTTCTGAAGCCTTCGGCCTATGTGAATACCTGTAGTCACATGCATATACCTCCACACAAATACACTCATTTCCCAAGAAGAAATATGCAACATGCTATGTGGAAACATCTAAGAAATTTTTATCTCTAACCAACAAAGAAATTGTATCTTTTGTTTCCTCTTGAACATAAGCCAGGTTGTCAAACTCTAATAAATTTTTTATGTTTGCGAATGTGCCATGAATATATTTCTTCTCTCCTCTTTATATTCGAAAGATATATGTGTGTGTGCATAAAAAAGTCTCAATTCCTTCCTTTATAGACCCAGAAACTGAAGACTCACACTGATAACACTTATAATATACACATATATGAATATTATGTATATAATATACATAATATGTATAATATATGTATATAATATGTGTATATGTATATTATTTAAATAAAAAGCGATATTTCATAATAGTGTATTAAACCACCTCCTGGTAATATTAGCAAATATTCCTTAAATCCTATAAACTGTATCCATTCTGCAAAACGGGAAATGCACATTATTCTTCATTGTCATTCTCCCATTAAACACATGCCATATTTTTTAACTGGAGCCAGCTATCATGAGAGTGTGCCTACAAAACAGAGGCAAAACAGAATCCACCAAAAGTGTGGGAGTATAGAATCAAACAGGAGAGACGTGTGATGCATTTAAGCAGTTTTGTCCAATCAGTAAGACCAAGTGCTTTCCCTAAGTCTACATGCAGCTCATAGAGGAACACAGCCACAGTGTTTCTATGCCTTTTGATCTATTTATTTTCAGTAATGGAGGTGTTTTCTATTTGCTCAGACACTAGGTAATTCGGAAGCTTGAAACACTATTGAATAAATTATAAAGGAGGGAGTAGTGGAGCCCACAGAGCTGTGTGGGGTGGCGGGGTGAGAGGCAAAGACCGAAAGAAGTACAACTTCTCTCTGAGAAAGCACAGGAGAGTGGAGCACTTGTGTAGAAGGAACAAACCCCAGTTCCCCAGGAGAGAGTATCGGGACAGTACGGTTCTTTGTACCTGCTGGACTCTAGTCCTCCAGTCTCTGGCTGAGGCTCTGGTAGATTTTAGACATCTAGGAATGCTGGAAGGGAAACTCTGGTGAGGAGGACGAGAAGCCTTGTTCCCACTGCTTGAGAAGCTGCAGGGAGAGATTTGCTCTCCTGGGAGAAGCGAACTCTGCTTTCTACCAGCTTCTCCTCTGTGTGTGCTGCTGTCTCTGGTTCCTCTTGCCTTTGGTTCCAAGTCTGGTTTGGGACAAAAAGCTTATTCTGTGCTGTTCATTTTAGATTAAATCAAAGTTTGCTGTTGTTGTTATGTAGAAATAGTTTCTGTGGCCTTCAGTTGCATGTTTGCCTCAAGACGGAGAGATACTAAGGACTGGCTTACCTTAAATGTCATTTCAGCCATCTTTGACCTTTGTCACTCACGTGAAACTTCTTTAGAGCCAACAGTGTTTACCCAGAAGACATAACTGAAAGTTAAGCCTAACATCTTTCTCACATCCTCATTTGTATACTTTTACTCCCGTTTTCTTTGTAATGATGAAATTAGTAATAATAAGCATTCTTTGAATGTAACCAAGCTTTCACTGGCTTTTGGTGAGCTGATCTTGGGGTGCTTGTTGGCTGCATATCAGTTAGGAAAGCCACCCCAAGCCAATGGCTTCCTGGTTTGTTGTCTGACACCCAAGAATAAGAAAGAAGGCTGCAGGGATAGCTCAAATATTAAGAACACTTGCTGTTCTTGCAGAGGACCTGCATAGGACAGCTCACCAACCTGTGACTTCAGTTGCAGGAGATCCAATACCCTCTGTAGCTTCTGTGGAAACTGGATACACAGAGTAAGTATGCAGACAAGCAGAATTGCAATTATACACAATGATCTATGCCCTTTGCTTGCTCCCTCTGACCAGTTAGAAAAGTAACCAAAATTAATTTTCCAATCATATGGACGTCACATGCTACCAGACTAGCTGACAGTCTACCATGGTCTCACCCTTGTTGCCTTAGGAGATTTCTTTCTTGTTTCATGTTTAGGGTTATAATTTACAGAAATAGGGGAGAAAACAAGGAATTTTTCTAATGATAAAAAGTTTCAGGGGAGCATAGTGATACATGCCCATAAACCCATCACTCAGAAGGAAAAAAAATCAGAGGATATGTGCGTTTTAGGTATCCTGATCTGTACTTTGGATACTAGGGCATCCCAGTCCATACTGTGAATGCTAGACCATCCTGGCTACACTGTGAGCTCTGGGTCATGCTGGTCTACATCGTGAGTGCTAGGCCATCCTGCTTTACACTGTAAGTTGTGGGTCATCCTAGTTTGCATAGTGAGTTCTAGGTCATCTAAGGTCCTCAGGGAAAAAAAAAATCTTGTCCCATGAAAGCTTCATTTGTATTTTAAAATTGCCTTTGTTTTCAATTTTCCTAGTTCCTTATACACTTTGGAACCTGGAACAGGTGACCTTTCAGACTTGGAGCCATGGCACTGAGAATGCAGCCTTGTTCTTAAGCCCTGTATCAGTCTCCTCCCTACAGAAGAAGTCCAAGCTTTCTTAAGCCAATTGTGTAAATAATTACCCTGATAAATTATCTGCTCGTTGTTTGACAACTTCCTCATCTTCCAATAATGATACTCCATCATCCATTCCTGAAGTATGATATATTTTTTAATTAGGCTTTACTATTTTTTTTAATTGTGCAATTACTGGGGATTATACCTAATCTACCTCTCTAATGCTAGACTGGCTTTTTCCCCAACTGTGCTCCCCAAATACTTGCTGTTTGCATCTTCCTGGGTTATTTCTGCTCCAGCAGCCTGGCATTTTAGGGAGGCACTTCATGTTGGCTCATGCTGCTGGTCCATCATGACTAATGGAGACCTCCTCTTCTCGCTGCCTTCTGCTCAAGCTCCTTCTTTCTATTTTCCTTCTCCCTCTTGGTCCCTACCTGCAACACCCAGATTGGTAACTCCAACTCCACCTGTCTCTGTCCTCTTCAGTAATTAGTTGTAGGCATCTTGATTTAACCAGTGGTTTTAAATTGTGGAGTAAGGATTGCACAGCAAAGGCTGGTGTCCATGGGAATTTGCTCCTTTTGTGGCAACCAAGTCTGTGGGTACAGAATTCAGCCTATAAATACAAGCAACACCAACCCCACCCCCAACATTAGATGAGCAGAGAGATGTGTCTATAAACTTTAGTGCTGGTTGTCTTCAACCTCACCTTTACACTCAGGCCCACCTCCTAGAGCTGCTGTTCTCTGTCGTCACTCTATCAGCTACTTCTGAGATCAGAGTCACAGAACATTAGTTCTGATAATGCCAGAGAACTTTTAGTGTTGTTTAAAATTCATGTGTATCCAATGCATCATGTCCTAAACCTTTGCCCTTCCCCCCGCTTTTTAATAGATACTTTTCTAATAATTTTTAACTCTAGTTCTAAGGATATCTTATGCCTCTGGCCTTCACCAGGACATGCATTCTCAGATCCAAACGCATACGTGTAATATAAAATAGTAAAGTAAAAAACATTTTTAAAGAAAGAAAATGTGCTGGCCCAGTGTGGTTGTGCACTGCTTTAGTCTTAGCACCCGGGAGGCAGAAGCAGGCAGATCTTCAAGTTTGAGGCCAGCCTGGTCTACAAAACTTTCAGGACAGCCAGGACTACACAGAAAAACCCTTTCTTGACACTTCCCCCAACAACATCATCAACGATAAAAAGAAAACAATTTAACTTGAATATAATCACTGATGTTAAGAGAAATACAGGTGCATAGGGAAAGGATGTTAAACAAAATGTGAGTATAAACTACAGAAACCGGTCATGCTGATATGTATTAAAGTGTGTGCTGTGTGTGCTTGTCTATTTGGGTAGCTTCTGAAGTTACATGGTTCAAAGATTTGTTGATTCTTTTAAATGGAAAATGGGATGTTACGGTGGTGCCTGGGCTGCACTGGATGTGATTGCAGGCTAATAAGGCAAGCCTGTAGGTCATAAGAGGTCAGAAGAGAGTTAAGTACCATTTTACTGTGAACAAAGTTTATCGTTTTGTTTGTGAGATTCCCAGAAAACTTCAGGCTTACATCTGAGGAGGGGTAAGTCTATTCTCAAAGATCATATATACTTAGGTATCAAAACTTGTTCTGTTTCTATTTTAACATTCTTATTTGAAATATCACTATGAAAATGGAGTGTTGCTTCTGTTTATGCAATTTCTAGAAAGTTTTAATTGTGCTGAATTTTTTTAAAAATGATGTATACAGAGCTCACACATAGATTCTGTTGACATCAAACTTTCTATGTAGTTAAAGATGACTATGAATTTCTGATGCTCCTGCTACCAGTCTTCCTTGTGCTGGGACTAAAATCATATGTCACCTAGGGTGGTTTATGTAATACTAGGGACCAAATCCAAGCCTTTGAACATACTAGGCTGGCACTTTGCCAATAAAGCTACATCCCCAGTGCTGTGCCAAAATTCTCGACTCTCAGGGGACAAGAAACAGAAATTCGAGTTCAGAAGGAGCCAGTTCTTTTCCCATGTTCCCCAGATTTTCTCTATTTGTGTCAGTACAACTCTTGCCTAGCCTACTCAAGGTATTAGATTCAATCCTCAGAACCTCATAAACAAGTACAGACATAAATAAAGACCATAAAACCATACAACTAATGAAATGAAGGGGATTTGGCATAAAATAGCAACAATTAGCAAACAGTTGAGAGGTAACCTAGTTAAACACATTCACTTTCCACTCGACGTTATAACATCAATTAAATATTCATTTATTTTAAGTCTTTTACCTCTATTATTATTTTTCTACTCAAACACAGAATGTATAATCACTAGCTGACACTGAATTACTATAAATTCTATAAAACTCTCAATAAGCTTAAAAATCGATTATTTCTCAGTCCTATTCCTGCCCATAGCCTTATTTGTAACATGATCTATCATACAATTTTCTTCATGGAACATACACTCAGGCACATACATTAATGGGTTCATCAGATATCTTTTATTATTTCTAATTACTATACTTATCCTAACCACAGCCAATAATTTATTCCAACCATTCATTGGATGAGAAGGGGTAGGAATTATATCCTTTCTCCTTCTCTTAAGGAAATGCATAAATGAAACGGAACAGCATAGTCTGTCATAGATAGCAAGGAACATCTTGTGCATGTCTATATTGAGGATGCAAGAGGAGAGCTGTGGGACTCCGGCCTCAGACTCTGCTACTTACCTTCTCCTATATATAGGCTGGGGGAAGGGGATGTCTCTTTCTGACCTGAAGGCCACTAGGCAGTTTAAGGTAGATTGCCAATGAATTCCAAGAACCTTCCTGTCTCTCTCCAGCACTGCAATTACAAGTGTGCACCACCATATTTAGCATTGTTTAGCATGGGTTCTGGTCATTAAGGTTGAGTTTTTCTGTCTGCATAGCAAGTACTTAACTAACTGAGCCACCTCCCAAGCCCTGCGTATTGTTAATGCATGCTAAATAGTGAACTCAGTATGAGGAAGTACTTTTAACCATAGCACATAAAATCTTTACTGCACAAATTTTCATCCTACAATGACAAATGCATATGTGACACTATATCTTGAAGTTCTATGCTTCCTTCACCTGGACAACTTTAAAAATTGTCTGCCATGGTACTGCATGCCTCCAATCCCAGGACACCGGAGATGAAGACAGAAGGATTGGAGTTCAAGGCCGGCCTAGGCTACATAGCAAATATGAGACTAGTTCGAGCTTTATGAGATCTTGTTTCCAAGTATCAAAATGAATTTATTAACAACTCTTAACAATCATTTAATGTCTCTATTTGGATGTTGCTGTAGAATGATGGGATTATGATCTGATTCTGATAAAATCTCTGACCTGGAAGCTTCTCTCTGATATCAAGGAAAAAAAATTCAACCTAGAATGTATTGTATTTCACACAGTGAAAAGAAAAAGGGTCTTTTGTCAGTGTGTGTTACAGGGAAAATCAGAGTCCCTTCTTTGGATTCTTAGTCATGTTAATTAAAAAAAAAATAGAGTCAGAAAAAAAGAAAAAAAACCTCCAGGCCAATTTTATTAGTATTTGAAAGAAAAACTCTAAAGCAGGCAAGCTCTAGATCTTGAGAGTTTCCTGTAGGAAGAAGATGGAGATAAGGGAAACAGAGGAGAAAAAAACCATGCTATTTAGAAGTAACTACATGATGAAGAGGCAGCTAAGGGCTGGGGACGGGTTTCAGAGAAAGTGACACTAACAATCTGTAAATGACCACTTGTGCTTTCAGCTTCCTTAAACAACCCAATATTCTCAACAACTTAACTAGGTTTAAGAGAAGTAGGATTTGGAGAGACAGAAGGACCACATTCCAACTTGCCTTGAACATGCTAAGGTCTAGTGATTGACATAGGCTAATATGTGACAGAATGAGTTAGGAACGTTCAGTGGGCGAAATTCGACCAATTTAGGTATGAAACACTCAATTCACTTTTCATTTACTACTATGAAATGGGCGATATCCATTCCCCTAAGTGGGAAAGAACATCAGTGAGTTGAAACCCATGGTCTACTTTTAGAAGCAGAAAAAAAAATTAGTAATAATGAATGTGGCACCACTGACAAACGATTGGTCACTTTGCCTCTTTTTTTTTTTTTTTTTTTTTTTGCTTGTTTTACTTCCCTTTGTTATTCTTTTTTACTATTTTCAATTAATTATTTTATTTATTTGCATCCCAAAGGTTGCTCCCTTTCTATTCTCCCCCCTCCCAGAGTTCTTTACCACATCCCTCTCCATCCATCTGCTTCCCCTCTGAGAGGGTGCTCGCCACCCCCTGCAGCATTTTCCTTCCCTGGGGCATCAAGTCTCTAGAGGATTAAGCTTATCCTCTCCCACTGAGACCACACAAGGTTGTCCTCTGCTACATAGGTGCCAGGGGCCTGGGACCATCCCTGAATGCTCTTCGGTTGGTGACTTAGTCTCTGGGAACTCCAGGGGTTCAGGTTAGTTCTTCCTGTGGGGTTTCCAGCCCCTTCATCTTCAATTCTTCCCCTAACTTTTCTATAGTGGTCCCCCACCTTAGTCCAATAGTTGGCCATAAAGATATGCATCTGTCTCAGTCAGCTGCTGGTAGAGCCTCTTTAGAGGACATCCATGCTAAGTTCCTATCTGCAAGTACATCATAGCACTGGTAACAGTGTCAAGGTTTGGTGCTTCCCCCAACCCATGGGATGGATCCCCAGTTGGGCCAGTCACTGGACCACCTTTCCTTAAGTCTCTGCTCCATTTTTGTCCCTGCAGTTCTTTTAGACAGGAACAATTCTGGGACAAAAAATTTGACTGTGAGTTAGTGACCCCATCCTTCCACTGGGGGCCCTGTCTATCTATTAGAGGTGGTCACTTCAGATTCCATCTCCCCATTGTTGGACATTTCAGCTAAGGTCACCCCCATTGAGTCCTCGGAGCCTTCCAATGTCACTTTTCTTATAAGAAAATAAAGACTCATGCTGTGGTGGTGATCTTGCTATTCTTTTCCTAGTAAACTTACAAACAACTTGGGCTTTGGGGAAGAGATGTGGGGTTTCATCATAAGTGACCCTATTGCTTTTTAGGTCTGTTGTCTGTTCGTCAACTGGGAAACCTAACTGGGACCCTGGAAGCTCCCCTGAGAGACCCTCTTCTGTTTTTATGTCTGTTTTCTTGCTTTAGGATCTGATTTAGTGACATATACCACAGTAAGTAATGTAGACCCCAGAAAGTGCTTCAAGATTCTTGAGTCAAAGTAATGTGGTAATAATAACTGTAGATTGCTTTAAATGTGTACAGTTCACACTAACTTAGAACTCAAGAGTAGATAATACATGCTTTTCAAGTACAGACAATTTGAGAATTAATAACTTAGAGTACTTTTGACCAGACTTTTGGTTCGAATGAACAGGCTATTTACTAACTGAAAAATCAATGTGTTAAAAGATCACAGTATTTATTGCATTCATAATGCTGATAAAATACAAGGTGAGTGAATGATACTTCTTCCTTTTGGAAGACTGACATATAAGAAATATCCCACATTATATAAGGAAAGAGCCATATAACAAGAGCGATCTATAGCTCTTTAATAAATGTTATGGCCCTTATCTCCAATTTAACTGATAACACTATTAGTTTAACAGTCACACAAGGTATGGTGGTGTATGACTCTAATCTCAGCACTCAAGGGGTAGAGGCAGAAGGATCACAAGTTCAAAGCCAGCTTCTACCACATAAAGTGTTCAGTATCAGCTTGGGCTAAATCATGAAAGACCTTTTCACAAAATAAAATGAATAAAAGAAAGAGGGTAAAAGAGAAACACAGAGACAGGGTTGGAGGAGGGAGAGGGGAACTGGGAAGCGAGGAAGGGGAAGGAGAGGAAAGGTATGACTAGATGTCAATGAAAATGGCTTGATGCTGCATGCATGCTCTGAAAACAATACCTATGTTTTAACTTGAAATGCAAATACCTGAAGCAATGGGATTCTTGCTTGAAGCCCTTTCTGATAATATTGCCTTCCTTTAATAGTGCAAAAGGTGTCACAAGTGTCACATGTAAATTTTCTCTAAGAAAGGTAAGAGTCCATTCAGAAACAAGCATTTTCTAGGTGAACGATGTTGTTTCCGACTATATATGATACACCAATGAACACTGATACTTGATATCATCATAGCAAGGAGAACAAAACCCTGAGTTTTATTTAGAGTGTGTCACACAGATACAAGGAAGATTTGTAGCTTTCTTTGATGTGCTCACATGAAATGCCTGTAGTCAAACGGCTATTTTTAAGCTTGAGAAGAAACTCGGGACAAAAGGAACATTTTAAATATAAAAGGGAATTCAGGAAGATCACATAGAAGCAAAATCACTATTACAAAGTTCAAAGCCACATTGTTCTTCAAATATCAAGACGCTGACTTAAATATCATTGGTGACCCTTATTCAAGGGAAACTTTCTAGGTTTTAAGGAAGTGATGGACACATGGCCACTCTTTGGCCCCTTTTAGAAACTGCTTGGTTTTGGAACACTATTATGTTTTACTTTCTTGCAACCGAGTCTCCTGTTGTGTCAGACTTTTGAACTCAGAAAGGAGATCTTAACTGCAAGATAATGGGTAGGCTGTGACAGGCATCAAGTCAGCTGACTACCAAAGACAGGGAGAGGACTCTGAAGTGTCAGTCCTCTGTCTGAGAAGCAGACAATCCCTTGTCAGCTTTAGAGACCAAGGTTTGGCCCCTGTATGGATGGGAGCCAGAAGTTTGCTTTAATTTTGAGAGGATGTCAGGGTGCTTCTTGTGTCAAGGATAGTCCTGCAAACTCTCTGTGAGGTTGTATGGAGATCTTAATGAAGACTGGCCCATGAAGGGATCTGTATTATACAGTTAGAAAACCCTCTAAATGTACAACGGATGGCAACTTGTGTGGCAGTCCTGTTCTGCTAAGCAAATCAGTTAGTTGGTTTATTTCATCCACCCGAAATTTCAGAAAATAATATTTATAAGCAGTGTGTAAATGCGGAAACTGACACTCAAGAAGCAATCCGACCTATGTTGGGATGCTGGACTACACTTCCTTCCAATCAGTGCTTTCTGAATTCTGTGCTTTTAGTACTAGTGTGTGTGTGTGTGTGTGTGTGTGTGTGTGTGTGTGTTTCTCCCCCCCCCCAACTGATGTGCTCAGCAAAGTCACTTATTAAGAATATAATAATCATAGGATTCCTTTTATGGGGTTTCAAGAAAATCTATTAGAAGTCTTCTATTTAATAAATAAAAAATTTAAAAAGGCACTAGTTCAACTGGGATTCCTAGTCACCTTGAGACACTTCGTTGTTACAGACATCAATATCACACACCTAGAAGTCACAGAGAATGTGTGGTTCTTCGCAAAAAAAAAAAAAAAAAAAAAAGATCAACTGGTACATTTGAAAAATAGTTTGACTTCTATGTCACTTTTAAATCATCATATAAAATCATTAGAGCAAAATTTTATTTCCCAGCTTTATTGAAGCAAGATTTAAAAAGATAAAAAAAGATGCGTTTAAAGTGCATAATGAATTTTACTTTCAATGTTACAGTTGAAACCTGAAATTTCACATAGATCACCCATATTCCCAGCCACTACCTTCTTCCTCCTTTTCCTCCTCCTCCTCCTTCTTCCTCTTCTTCTTCACTTTTTATTTTGTTATTATTATTTTTTCTGTGTAGTCCTGATTATCACGGAATGTCTTCCCGTTTTGAGTTCCTGCCCTGACTTCCTTTATGGTGAACTGTGATCTGTTGTAGGAATACAGAAGGCAAATAAATCCTTTCTTCCTCAAGTTGCTTTTACAAAGTTTGTGTGCTTGAACTTACTTACCTTTATCAGTGTTTTGTCTGCAAGCTAGCACTCCATGCTTAGTGCCCCCAAGCACTGGATTTCCAAATGGAGTTACCGACAGTTGTGAGCTGTCAAGAGGGTTAGAGGATGAACCAATCTGTTAGCCTTCAGCAAAAGCAACAAAGAGCTATCCCTCCAGCCCCTACCCCTACCTCCCAAAACACACCAGGCTGCTTCAGGGCATGATCTTTATCCCAACAACAGAGAACAAACTAGTAGAGATTGATATCGAAACTGTTCATAGTTTAGAGAAGCCATTCAGAAATATCGCACCAATCTATCAACTCATTCACTTGAGAATATTCACAAAACTGTCTATTATGTCTGTCACTAAGAACATTAAAACTCTGAAGAGTTTATCAGTGGGTAGGTGGTGACCAACAGTTAACACAGAAACAGAGCTTAGAGAAATACCCCTTAGAAAACCAACCGTGTGGATCTCTCTAGTGTTCCCATGGTGTTCAGAACTAGAATTAGAAAAAAAAAAAAATCTGAGAAAATGTGTACTGTACATAGATACATCTGTCTTTACTCACACTCTCTTCGTTGTCAAAAACAAAATATATAGTACCATAGATTGTGTTTCCTGGTTTATTTCCTTGGCTACTTCTTTTAGAAGTCAGTCACAAAGATGGGAGCAAGTACAGACATGTACAAACAGAGAGAAATTCATGGGTGGCACATCGAAGTCAGTATGGAAGTCCTGGAGACAGTGGAAACAAGAGAGATAGAAACTGAGAAAATGCACAAGGGCAAAACTGAGAACCCATGTCCCTTCACAAGGAATGTAAGCCCCTTTCAACAACACTCCATGCTGGCAATTTTCTCCACAAACTAGGTCTTTTTTGTTGGACGACAATTGGATTTGCCATACTGGATTTCTGACCCAGAGTTACTAGATTCTTAGATTTTTGCAGACAAACAGGTATGGGTTATTGAGCATAATTTGAATTTGAAATGCTTTCTGTGAATTCCCTGTGAAAGTCAATGTGTAGGCCAAACAAACATACCTGGCTAGAACTTTGAGAACTTCCCCTTACACTCTTTGAAGAAATTAGCTCAGGGTTCAGATCCCTGCACCCTAGCTCAAGCCCACAGGGCCCAAGACTGTGGACATATCTAGGAACCTAAATTTTTAATGACTTTATTATGTAATCTCACTTGAGAACTAGGAAAATCACATACTGGGGGAGAGGGAAGGTGCATAATCGCATTTGAATTTCAAAGCATCATACTTCATTAAATCCACGGCTTTATGGATGGGATTATATTACATCCAGGGTTTTTCTTCTAACATGTACTACTGTGGCTTTTGTGGAATTTTTCAAGTCAGGATTATTGGCTCCAACTTTACGGTTTAATAGATAGTTCATAGTTTAAGGACTAGGGGATAATGAGCACTTACCTTTAAAACTTTCCACAAAGTACCAGTTTAAGCTGCAGTATATGTGACTTCCTTCACTCTATCATCTGACATTAGAAACTTATTTTCTGACTTCATGGTTGGCAGACTTTCAGTAGGTGACAGTAGCAGTGGATGCAGAAGGACAATGTCTTCTCCTGCATCTTTCTCTGACAGTATTAGTCCTCACCTCACATTCCCATGTCCCTGTTAGGACATCCTCCTGAGGTTATCAGTTATCTTTCGGCATGCCGAGGAGGAGACACCATGATTTTCCTTCTGTGATTTTCACATTGCCTACTATCCTATATAATGGTTTATCTTATCCTGATCTATTTCATGTAGTCCCATGTAAAAACTAGGTCATCAATATTTCATTTATATAGTCTTTTGGTAAAATGAATTACAAACCCTGCTAGTTTTAATAATAATAATAATAATAATAATAATAATAATAATAATAATAAATTTTGAAAAAATTCTTTAGACTTTATTCATATTTGTAATTTTATTTTGCTCTTTTTCTACCTCAGGGTTATGGTGTGTGTGTGTGTGTGTGTGTGTGTGTGTGTGTGTGTGTATTTCTGTATACTTAGCTGGAACTTGCTGCATAGACTAGGCTAGCCTCAGACTTACAGCTATTCTCCTGTCTCTGCCTCCTCTGAAATTAAGGCATAGTCACCTTGCCTATTTTCTTTATTTATTTTTCTTTTTTATACTTTAATTTACTTGAAATTTTATTAGAATACAGGCATAAAAATAATTTTTAATTATTTTATTTATTTCCATTCCAAATGCTCCCTGCCTTCCTTGTCCCCCCTTCCAGAGTTCTTTACCTCATCTCCCTCTCCCCTTCACCTCTGAGAGGGTGATCCCCCTCCTTCTAGTACTTTCCTTCCCTGGGGCATCAAGTTTTGCCTGCTATATTAACCATTTTTAAAAAGTAGGACCTTGATAGTTTGTATTTTTTCTCAAATCACTTTTAGAAATCCAATTACTTAACATGCATTTCAATGCCATAAGTCAACTGCAGACAAACCACTAATGTACAATATTTTACTGCATAAAATAGCAGCAAAGGAACTATAAAGCTTTAAATAGTTTTATATGCAAGTTTAAAATTTTTCCAAACTTTAAAAACAAAAAAAGGGACTGATGTGTGTGTGTGTGTGTGTGTGTGTGTGTGGTGGGGGGAGGTGGTTTTTCAAGACTCAAGGATCTTATTTCAAAACCCAGATGGGATTTCAAAACACAAGTAAATAAATGTCAAAGCCTCCTGGCCTCTGCGCTGCCATTCTATGTCTGAAATCTTGCCAAAATGAAATTTTCCATTCAAGAAGGGCTGGAATGTACTAAACTGATTTTAAAAAGACATTCTCAAAAAGTGGTGGAAACTTTGTGCAACTTCTGAGCACCTCTTCTTGTGCACACAGCTGCGTCAGTGACCTTTCCATGGACTGTAACACAATTAGGAATTAAAATTTTCAATCCTTTCCTTACCTTCTGCTACTGAATTTATTGTTCTTTTCCTCAGTGTCAAGGTGTAGACCATAACTAGACTCAACATTTTAGACTGCTCAGAAGAGTTGTAGAGAAAGGCTGCTTAGTCACATAAGAATTTAACTTTTAATTACTGTGGGAGTCAAATAGTTAAAAAGTGAGAGTCCATCTAAAGAACCGAAAGGGAGAAATGTGTGATAGTCTGCCGTATGATAGAACATCCTAAAAGAAGAGGCCTGTCTAGGGATGATGGCTTTCTGGACCTAGAAACTGGCAATCTGTGAGAATGTGCACTAAACGATGCTGGGGAGACAACGACACTGGGATAAACCAAAACTTGAAATGAGAGCTACAGAACATTAGAGGAGAACGCTGAACAGTTTCTACACATTGAGACAGCTTGCACGTTTAAACAACCACGTACTGAAGAGCAAGGAAAAGTTACTAGTCCTTTCTAAGCTTTCTTTCCACTCTCGGTTCCCTCCTTTTCAGGAGTTTCTTTTAGTCAGGGAACCCCGGAATTACACAATGTGAGCGTTCCTTTAACCTAGAGTTACTTTCTCACTCTAACTCTCTCTATTGCTCTTCGACAGAAAGGTGCTTTCCCTCCTCTACCGTCTATCATTGGTACCAAATGTCCATAGGGGAGGAAGCGACGAAAGGAACTCACACAGACAAGCGCGCGCGCCCGCAAAACAACAACAACAACAACAACAACAAAAAAAAACTTTTGTGATTTGGGGAACTTGGGCCTTTGTTGTATCTTCTTTCCTTGTCCTGCCACGCCCCCAACCACGTGACCCAGAGAGATTGGGATTTTTGTGAATGGAGCTGAAAGGTGGATGGGGGGGCATGGGCAACGCCCACTGCTCGAAAAGTGCCAATCCGCTGGCGGAGCGCTGCGGGGTCAGCAATAAACAACAATGGACTGGAAATCCACGGTTCCTCATTGGCTTCAGGGACAGGCTCCCTGGGCCTTTCGAGAAGCTCCGCCCTTTCCCGGTTGCTCTGGATACCTGTCAGGCTCTGGCCTCTGAGAAAGGCTTTGTAAACTGTTGCCGCCTTGTCCCGGTTTGCACACTGGCAGGGTACCCACGTTGTTGTCCCCTGTTCCGGTTGCACCCTCACAAAGTCTTGTAGCGCCGGAACGCACCCCTCGCCCGGCTCTCTCAAAGTGGACGCGCGCGGTGCACTGACTAGTCTTTGGGCAAGCAATGTGAGCCCTGGAAGACTACACTTTTCCCATGATGAAGCGCAGAGTGGTTTTGTCATAAACCACGCTCTTTCTCGGCGAGTCTGGAGCGCCAGGAGCGCACGCTCCCATTTTGATGTTTCCACCATGTTCCATTTAAGGAAAGAAACTTTCAAATAAAATTTGAGAACTGCAGCATGTTGCTCAAAGGGGCTAAACAGCTGCAGGAATAGTCCTTTAGTCCCCAGCCCTTGTCCCCGCCAAGATTTCAAGTGACTTTTAGCACGATGAAACCCCCGCCCCGCTCCTTATGGCCTCCAACCCTTGGAAGGGCAGCGGCTGCAAAGGGGACACATCAGAAGTGAGCCCTGTGGGCAGGCAGCTTTAGAGACAACGTCCGATCATTGTCCTTGTAACCCGAGCCCTCTCTGCTCTCCCCCTACTTCTTGGTGGAGGAAGTGAAATCCTCAAGTACAGTAAGTGACACCCTCCGCCTCTCTGTATACATAACAAAAGCTCCGGAAACGGCGGGGACGGCGGGGTGCGGGGGGCTGGAGGGGGGCATCAGAACTACCAAGTCCTCCCCCACCCCTCTGTGGCCCACAGTAGGTTTATTTCCTCTCAGCACTCTCCGGGTGAATCTGATTTTTATACTTTCTTCGCCCACACTGCTACGTATTCCTCCGGATCCTCTCTTCCAGCGCCACCTCTCCTGTGAAGCAGCTTCTCTCGCTTGCTTTTCTTACAATATTTTCTTGTCCAACGACGAAAGGAGATCGTTTTTGTTGAAGATGTATTAAAAAATGTATAAGCCCTATTACAGTGGTGATTAGTGTTGAAAAAAGATGAAAAAAAAAATAGCTTGGACCGAAAGCTGCTGGGGAACGAGACTAGAGCGTGTGGTGGGTGGACTCCAGGTCAGAAGTGGAGAAAAGGGATTGTGGACACTCAATCTGTACCCGAACCTCTAGACAGTGCTTTAAGGACATTGGCCTAATAATGGACCAAACAAGGCTAGGAATGAGAACTGGTTGACTCTGTACACTAGGTTTCAGTATTCCCTCCGGTCTTAACAAAAACAGCGAGTTAGGAAGGAAGTAGGTTTCCTCGGTGGCTTTTCCTGGGTGCGGACCCTGCGACTTCTCCCAGAGTGGTCGCAGAGGCATAGGGGCGCAGGAGACCCAAGGGAAGGGGCCGAAAACTGCCTGATTGACAGCCCGAAATCTGATCTTGTGAAAGAGACGTGGAGCCAATGGGAGGCAGCGATCCATCAGTTTGGATTGGAGGCCCCTGGAGGAGAAGTAGAGGAAAAACCACTGAATTCAGCTCTGTCAGAGGCGCTTTCGGCTTCCAAGGGGAAGTGCTGGGCAATAATTAATGTTTTTATTAAATTTGGAGGGAATTTTTTGCAGCCGTTCGCCTAGCGTGGCCTTCAGGTGGGTATTTCCAACAACTTTTTATGTCTCTCCAGATAATTGCATGGTTGTGGGTTGCAAAAACTATTCTTATGAAAGAGGTATCTCCGTCTCTTTAGTCCCGTTAGGTGAAAAGCAAGTCTCGTTGATCGCCATTGCTAGTTTTGCACACGTTTGCGAATCAGAGCTGCCTGGGGTACACTGACCGAGCAGGGAACATCCAGGGTGTAAATAAATACATTGCCTCTTGTTAGGATTTTTGATACGACCGAAAGTATGTAAATTGTGAACTCTCTTGCCTCTCTTTGGATCCAGGTGAAGAAGGCGGCGTAGGGGAGGGTTATTTTTGTGAATGGGCTGTCGAGGGTAATTAGCTATGCAAATGCAAGAGCTTCATTCATGATTTTTTTTAAAGCCTAAAAGCCATCTTGTTCCCCTCTAGGTTGATAGAAGTCCAGATCCCGAGGAAATCTCCAGCTAAATGCTCAAAATATAAAACACTGAGCTAATATTTGCGAAGAGGAGCAGAATGGATGGATTTTATGACCAGCAAGTGCCTTACGTGGTCACCAACGTGAGTGATCAGTTCGAAAGTTGCTGTTTATAAACTTGACTCGGACGGGGGTGGGGAGAGCGAGAGATGCGAAGGGAGGGGGCAGGGGGTTGGGACTGCAGACACTTTATCTGCTTTGTTGCCACTGTAGGGCGACTCTGCTTCTAGAAGCCCTATCTACAAAATGAGCTTACCTTTGAGTGATTCGGATAAGGCATAGTTTTGTTTTAAGACCCCTTCTTCTGGCTTAATGTGTCCACGATGAGTGCAAGAGGAGACGGAGGGCAGCAGCAGCTGCACTCAAAGTTTGTGGCTGGGTTTATCTGCCACATTGAAAAGAACGAAGTTGAGACAAATGCTGACAATTTTGTGTTTACATGGGGTGTCTTAGGGGTTTTCTTCCCCCTCCCCCCTCCCCCCTCATTTCTCACTTTTCCCAGTTTTCCTTTGGGTTCTCTTACCGCGGGTGGGGGTTCTGTCTGAGAGAATGGAATTCACTGTTTTAATCTGGAGTTAATTCAGAAAAAAAAAACATTAAGTGTTTTAGCTTAATGTTTTGATGCTGAGATTATGAGTAACTAGGATGAGAATAAACAGGAGTGTTAGGACATGCTCTGGGAAGCAACTCTCTCTCTCGCTGTTGAACTCTCAGCCTGAGCTTTCACTGTCCAAGTCAGACGACAATACATATTGGAGTTCTCCTATGAGCTTTTTTTTTTTTTTTTTTTTTTTACTCAGAGAGAGGATCCAGTAGGCTTAAGTTATGTATGCATGTGGGTTTTTTTTTTTTTTAATGTGTGACATCTGAGATTTATATTCTTTTAAAAGATTTTTTATCTTTCCCTTTGTAGAGTCAGCGTGGGAGAAACTGTACCGAGAAACCAACAAATGTCAGGAAAAGAAAATTCATTAACAGAGATCTGGCTCATGATTCAGAAGGTGAGGTTTGATCCTGAGCTGAACGCCTCTGTTTTACTAACACTCTGTACCCTCCAGAGGGGCCCATCTCATCTCATAGCATAAAAATAGTAGACACTGAAACATGGACTGTCCATGCAATCACTCACACAGTGAGTTTCCCTTGGAGACTATTTTACGGTCTTGTCACAGAAGTAATGAGAGAAAAATAAACGTACAACGCTGACCTTTTTATTTTAGACAATATTTTGTGTTCCTTCTTGTCCATTTGGCAGATATGAGATACCAAACTGAGATACCAAACTGTATTTCAAATTGTAACAACCTGGGATAAAGTAAGCAGCTATGCCCACTGCTTACATTTTTCTTTCAACTTTATTACAAGTTAAACAATATAAGTGAAGCTATATACTAGTGTTGAAATTTTATGAGTGAATTTGATGGCTGTATTTGAAGTCAGAACGTTTGTTGATAGGCCTTAACATGTTCACTAGAACAAACTTAAGGCTTATTGAATACTTATTATATTATTGAGTAGATTAGGCTGTAGATTCTTCCTATAAACTGTTGGTAGGAGGTCAATATATTATGAATTATTTCAGCCCTGTGGGGTTAATAATCCACTCATTATGGATTGAAGAAACTTGGACTTAATTACTAAAGTTCACATTGAATTTAAATTAAGTGGACTGAATTTAAAAAAACTTCACCAAAGTTTCATTCTCATTAGATACTTTTCTTCCAATGGCTGAATATAATTTGTAATTGACAATGAACCAGAGCAGGGTGTGAATGTTTTTGACTTTTATAGATCGGCTAAAGTAGAATTTTTTTTCTTGAGATGCTTGTATTTGAAGTTGCACCCTGTGTTACTGTTGAACTATTTGGCTGGAAAATGTAACTTGGGAGTTAACTCAGGTTCTCTTGGTGTTTTGTACACAAAATTAAAAATGTGAATGTTTGTGTCTTCCTAATATTTACCCCACTTCTATTTTAGCAAGAGTTAAATGTGCTTAGGAAAGGTTTCTGTACATAGATCATGCTAGTGAATTTCAGTGTGTGTGTGTGTGTGTGTGTGTGTGTGTGTGTTTCTTTTCCTGAGCTTACTTCTTAATTATTTTGAAAAAAGAAAAAAAAAAGATAAAAGAAGGTAATTTGATTTAGTTGTCTACAGAAATTTGTTAAAGTGTTCATTAATTGGTGTTATAAATAAGCAGGATTATAGAGATACTTGAGATATGAATCCTATGTTCAGTTGACGCTCCCTAAATTAAAATCATTGAATGGCAGCATCATGACAAACATTTTCATTTAATAAAGCCTGCAGACTGTCCAGTCTCATGTCTGTGTGTTTAACTTGCTTTTTAGAACTCTTTCAAGATCTGAGTCAGTTACAAGAAACATGGCTTGCTGAAGGTAAGAGGCAAAACTGTCTTTAAAGGGGAAAAGCAACTCTAGAAGGGGGTGGAGGGAGTCCTGAACTTGCTGTCTTAAATGTTCAACCCAATTAATTGAGCTCTAAAAGAGCCACCTCATGTGTCATGCATACATTAGAGCCTCTGATGAGTTTGTCTTTGGGGACTCTGGGGCTGCACTACCCAGTGTCATCACAAATTACCAGGAGAAATTGCTTCCAGCTCACAATCACATCTGCTTTTGGCAAGAACTAATGCACCAAGACTTCAGGTTCTAAGCCTCTGCTCAGATTTTAATTGCAATTGATCAGGTTTATATTATTGTACCTCGAGAGACCTCAAGCCAGAACCGGCTGGCTTGCTGTTTCCCTTAGAGCAGCGCATGTGATTGTTTGGTGCTCTGCTGAAGGACTTTTCTGATGGCAGAAATTAGTTTCTCTGGGCTCATCAGGACGGGATGCTTCAAGATTTAAGTGCAGGTGTCTTCTTTCCTCCTTGTTCACAACACAGAACATTAGGTGTGTATGTCTCAGCTAAGAAATCTGTGGGTTTAAAATACATCTTTTAAGGGGATTTGAAGATTTTTAAAACTGTTTCGTGTGTTACGATGCATGTAATGTTTGTTGAAGTTTGACTTTTGATGTCTTGTGACTTTTATTAGGATTTAATATGGAGACATTTAATAGCATTTTGGATTTTTTAAAAATTTTATGCTGCATCCTATTATATCTTTTATTGTGTGCAACTTTGTTTATAGGAACAATGAGATGAGGCTTTAGTACAGCTTGACACATGTTCAGATATGCTTAAGGTAGAGGGTGTTTATTGGTTATTTACTACATTAAAAATTTCCTTTTGGATATTTGTGAAATATTATTTTATAATCTGTGTGTGTGTGTGTGTGTGTGTGTGTGTGTGTGTGTGTGTGTAGGGGGAAATGAGAAAGTTGCTGATATTTAAACATTTAGTATGTTTTGTTATTTGCGTACCTACTTTCTGTGGGGATTCTAATTCTGGTAATAGATTTTCAAGATGCTTCAAAGGAAAGGGAGGGTCTCCAAATGGAACCCTGTGCTTCTCTCGCTGCTTTGAGGTAGACTGAAGAGTTTTTTTAGTCAGGATCTTGTACTGAGTTGGTCAAGTTGCTGTTAGCATGTAAACAAGTTTCTTTGTCTTGCTGATAATTCTAGTTCTTCAAAAGGCTTTTACAATCTTAAAGGATTCAAAATCATTTAAGTTAAATAGCTCTTAATTATCCTTTGAAAGGGGTATTGCATTTATATGTTAATGAATGGTAAGTATTAGTGAAAGTTTTATTTAAATTTAAGGTCATTTTTTGCTTGTCTCTGAATGAAACTTACTGCAATAGATTACTTAGTATTGTAAAATAAGCTACATATTCAGATAACTTTCTCATAAAAATTTGCAGAGGCTCTTATGTTAACTTTTGTCTAGCGTTTTTTTCCAAGTTGAAGGTTATGTGGCATTTTGCTTATTCAAGAATTTACTTGCTTATCCAAAATAAGTTACTATACTTACCTAAATGTTGTGAAAGGTTTATTGGTTCTTAAAGATGTTTAAATTTGAAAACTGAATCCAAGCAAGTGCACTGGTTGGAAAATTTTGGATGTGCATAACAGCTGTTTCTAGAATTTTAAGATGTGGATCTGTGGCAGACTTTTATCATTTTTTTTAGCACATTTTCTTTCTTTTATTTTTTACTTTGCACTTGATTTATTTGTGTCTTATGGCTTAGATAGGAGAGTTGAATAATTTATCTGAGTTTGAATTTATTATTTAAAACAGTGTAGAATATTCTTATCTCTTTATTACCTGAAAATCTATGCTGAAGGCTTATCTTTATATAAAGTAAACCCAGATAAGGACTAATGTATTTGAAGAAACATGCTTTTACTTTGAAAAGAATTCATAAGCTTAATTAAATACAGGAATTAATCTTGAGGGTTTTTCTTTATTGAATACCAGGTATACTTTTTACAAACTGCATTTTAGAATAATATAAGCATTTTCAAAATAGTTACATGAATTTATATAGTTATGATATAAGTAAAATTTATTAATGCAATTTTTAAAATCTAATAGTAAGAAGGGTTTTTTAATGTTTGTGGGCTAGACATTTAGTTTTGGTCTTCAGCAATTAAAATATAATTAATGTGCACATATATTCTAATTTGGCTTATCCTCTGACTTGACCAATATTAGCTAAGAGATTGCAAAAATTAACTCGTTAATTCATCACTAGTTTTGTTCATTTGTGTTCTTCTGAACAGGCAGAAATTAATGGATTACTAAACCAGTAAAGTGGAAACTGTTACATATCTCTTTTCTTAATGCTCCATAGCCAAGAAACTAATCATGGAATTTTAAGGCATTTTGATCTTTTAAAAAGGAGATCACTGACAATTAACCAAGTTTTTCCCCTGAGTTAGAATTCCTCTAGGAAGCCAACAGGTCCAAACGTCTTTTTAGACTTAAGAATCAAGTTTGCTACAATGTGTCATATGATAATCACAGTGAAAACATTTCCCAGAGTCCCTAAATGGAAATGATGCTTCTTAGAATTTTTAATATGTTTTTTGCTTGCAAGAATTTTTATAGTAAGTACAACACATTGATTACTTATAAGTAAATGATTGTGTATCCTGAAATGTGTTTTATTTCCAAATTGTCCTTGAGGTAGAGCAGGCAGAACTGTTGGAGGGTAAGGATAGAGTTCATATAGCCTCCTCTAAAAATATAATTGCATTTTTCCGAAACTTTATCTCCATACAGAGATCTAAAACATGTTCATAAAAAGGAACTTCACATTAGAAGCACTTTCCAAGTAATAATGTTGCAATTTTCAGGCTTGTAACAAATATACCAAAATGTGAAATAATCACATCCTGAAGGAAATCATAAAGCTTATATTTTCAATGACCACAATACCAGAGAAAAGAAATACAGACTATGCTTATTTTAAATGTTACCATAGCTAATTTATATTGGACTTCACTATGGACAATTCTTTATCGATTCTCAGTCATTTGAATTAGATCGCTACTGACAGGACATTGGAATGATCTGATCCCTTGAAATAACTAGTTCAGATGTCACTCATATCAGCACTGTAGCAACTTCGTGTTGTTGTTTTGAAAGCTGTAGTAAGTAGGGTCTAAAACTTCTTGTGTGTGAGGGGGTGGGAGGGCAGAAATAGAAACTAAGTCAAGAAAGCATTGTCCTTTTCTAAACTTATCCGGTCAATGCTCACCTAGTAACACAACATAATGGAAAATAATATGTTGCAGTATATATATCATGTGAAACAGAACTACTTTTGTCTTATTTTGTTGTGGTCTGGATGTCTTGAGGTCCTCTGTTTTGAATGAGATTGAGGAGAAAGTCCCCAGTGGTGATTCATCACCACCAGGGTAAAAGGCTTTCAGTGACATGGTGAAGCCAAGTTGCAGGGTGTAGCCATAGCTATACCTTTGGAGCTTTAACATCAAGAACAAGGTTTTGCACCAAAAGTCACTATTATCTCATACAAAAGAATGAGATTGCCTTTCGGTTTTATGAAATCTTCAAATAATACTCATGCTGGTCTAGAAATAGAGACATTAGTAGATTTTCCTCAGTTTCCTCCTGATACAGCATTGTTACTGGGAAGGTGAGCTGCTCTTATTCTTTATGTGCGGTCTCCACTACACACAGTGCGCATGAGACTCGTTTTTATTGTTCAAATACCCTACTTTAAAAGGAAAATAGACCACAGCATTGGCCTTAGATTTGCTCTTCTTTCTTTTACTTATTTGGCTCAGTATTAAGAACTATAGTACTTTGTGTGGTTCTATGAAACAGGATCTGATAAGTGAGCATTAAGAATGAACACATAGTCCCTTGGAATTGGGTGGTAGATGATTCTTGATGTATGTGTGTGCATGTGTGCAGGTATGTACATGTGTGTGTGTGTGTGTGTGTTTGTGTGTGTGTGTGTGTGTGTGTGTGTGTTTGTGTGTGTGTGTGTGTGTGTGTGTGTGTGTGATGTAAGGATTGTAGCTGCTACCATCCTTTTCTTTTTTCCACCAGAAAGCTCTGTAATATGTGTAATGGTAGAAGACTGAACAAATGGAACAAATGTGTTTTATGGCTAAATATCTGTTGGAGGAAGCATGTAAATGTGGCTCATCTATGATCTACTTACAAAAGGAAAAAATATTGTTAAATAGAAAAATTGGATTGAGTGGGGCATAGTGTCAAGTTTTTTTTCTTTTAAGACAGTGTTGACCTGTGTCGGTGAAGGGTTGCTGAACTTCTCCAGTTGATCACAAAGACTGTGTAGTTTCTTGCATGTTATATGCAACTTTATTTCTTTGATTTATGTACAACTTCATAATTAAAAATAATAGAAATAATGATAGAGTCAGACCTCTATAGCACTAAGGGAAAGAAGAATCTGGCTTCAAACTGCGGCTGCTTGGCTCTCTGGGCTTTCTTTTTAAGATTTAAGTCACCGCAGGTCAGTCTAGTTCGAAACTGAAGCCGTTCTGAGACCTTCCCGTGTTTCCTGCTTTGAGTACACATGCAAAAAGTGTGTCAAGCATTAAAGGCCTCACTGTCCAGGGAAGTCCCCCTTCCCCTTTTGCTTAAATATGTTTATATTTCTGCACTAATTAATGCTTTTACTTCGCAACCATTTTAATGTGAAAACCGGATGTGGTCTATAAAACCCAGGCTTAGTGAACTCATGATTATTTTGTTCCATGGTCTGAAGCCTCCTCATTTTAGGATTAGAAGGGGTACCACAGTGCAAATGTCGATTTTCTTCTTATTTTACTTAAAATAAAGTACATTTCTTCAGGTAAGTTTGTTTCTAAACTTTAATCCAAATGCTTAACAATGATCTCTTACATTCTTATGGCTCAAAATTTGAATGATAGGCAAGAGGGGGGGGGAGAAGGCCATTTATTTATTTTATTACTTGTATTTATTTTCCCCCAGGGAATCAAATGTAGGGCTTCCTACAAGCTCATCAAGGGCTCTGTCACTGTGGGACACCCTAGACCCATTTAGTGGTCCTTTCTGCTTTCCCCCTCCTTTCTCCTTCCCTCTTCCTTGCTCTTCTTTCTCCCTTCTTTCCATCCACCTTTCTTTATTTTCCACATTCTTTCCTAAGTTTTGTACATCCATGTTCTTGGAAGAAGGTGCCCTGTGAAATATGATGGATTTAAGATGTCTGTACACATCTCTTTCCTTCTCTCCCTCCCACACTTTTCTCTTTTATGTATAGCGTGTGTCACTTATTTTAACGTGTTTCTCAGTGGATCTGTTTGAGAAAGAGCAGTAAACTTGGCGTGTTTACCCTGCAAGTTCAGGTTCCTTGCTTTAGTTCTCTGGAAGGGTGTGACATGAAAAGATTGCGGTCGGGCCACATGGTTCATGCTGGACTGTGTTTTTGTGAATGGAGGCAGAAATCCAGTTCTGCCTGCTTGTCTTGAGGAAATGCTGAGGAGATCAGCTGTCTCATTCACGGGCAGAAAGTATGAGTCATACATCTTCCGCCTTGTTTGGCTCCAGGTCATTGTTACAGTGGAGAGAACTGGTTTTAATTAAATATTAACCCCTTTAACACTTGACATTTGTTTCATTTGTAATTTTCCCACTCCTCCCCCGCTTGGCTTTAAAAGAAAACTCAACAGACAGCTAGCTTGTAAGAAGAAGAGGATTTTTATTTGCCTGCAGCTAAATTGGAAAAAAAAAAATTTAAACGTTCATCATTTCTTAAGTGGCGAATATTATTTTCTTTAAATGTTGAAAATCGGCACAGAGCAGAAGAAAGCTGTATGGAAAACTGCTCTTCCCCAAGGCTCTGGTGCTTAAGAGCACACATTAAAGTTGAAAAATGGGGCATCGATTCTGTGACATTTTGGTTGCGATTAATACTTTTATGAATTTCTTTCCCAGAGTGCTGTTAAGTCACATCAGACAAAGTATTAGAGAGCAGATTTGGAGAGGAAACTAGATAAAGCCAATAGCCTAGAGTGGGTACAGTGTTCTTTTAAAGCAAAGCTTTGGAGACACGATGGCAACTGGTCTATTAATGTGCAGTGAGCTGATAGAGTTGCTTCAGCTATTACCAATAAAATCGACATGCCCACTCTTCATGAAAGTCTTTTATTGGTCTTTGGTACATATTTTCTCCCCTTCTCCATTCTTCCTCTTCTTCCTCTTTCATTATATTGTAAACAGAAACATTTTCATTCCCCAAAGATGGTCACAGACAGTAATGCAATAAAAACATTTACAAATTTTTAGGTCAGCTTCTATTCCTAATTTTTAACTTCGGGCTTGGCATGGCTTGCAACAGTATTTCAGGCCGCTGTAGTTTACTTCATAGAATTCTTGTAAATTAAAGAAAAAAAAATATAGGATACAAGTGTGGGGGTCTGTGTCATATTTTCCTTGCCCAAATCCAACTTGTGTTTTGAGTTAAATGCTTTCCTTCTCCTCCTACTTCAAGTTCGAGGTAGACTTGAGCCTTTGTCTATTTAAATAGACTGCTGCTTCGCTCAGTCTATTCAGTTTCTTAAGATTAGCTTCTGTGAAAATGTGAGTCATATGTTTTTTGTTAAAATTCTGTAATATGTTCAAGCATAAGTGTGAAGTACTTATTCAGTATGTTAAGGAGTTAGGACAGAAATAGCATTCTTCATCCTTACTCTTTTTACAAATTGTTAGTAGGGAGCTATTTTCTCCGTGCTGATGAGGTATACCTTCTAGATTCCTCTGCCCCTTAAATATTTTCCCTCACCCCACACATATGCCAACACCCAGCACATGCTGCACACCCACTGGGGCCTTCCTTGCTGTTACTCATGTGGTGATGTGTTCTATGAAGCTGCAACTCTGGTTTACAAAATGAAGGATAAGTCTTGCCGAGAGCATATCTGTATGTACCAGCATATTAAGTTGTAAATAACTCACTACCTATTTTTAACCATTTGTATAAACAAGCGTTGTATTATCATTAGATTATTTAAATGATGCTTTATTATGGTATTGCATTTGTCTGCTTCGTGCTACTACACTGGAATGAAGGTTCATTTTAAATATAAAATCATCTTATTATTTTGTATGTATAGGTACTTAGGCTGAATCTTTATCTGTGTACCATGGGTAAGCCTAAATCCCTCAAATATCATATCCCCTGCAACTGGAATCAGAGATGATGTGAGCCAGCATGTGGGGTGCTAGGAGTTGAACCTGGGACCTCTAGAAGAACAGCTAGTGATCTTCACCTCTGAACCATCTCTCCAGCCCCAAATGCTGGCTTTTTAAAAGCATATTTTGCACCTCAATGGTTATATCTTTTTAGCTCTTTTGTTTTTGTTTTGTTTTGTTGTTCTTACTCTGTGTAGATTAGATGTCCTGGAACTCACTCTGTAGATAAAGATGGCCCCAGGCTCAGAAATTGACCTGCCTCTGCCTTGAAAGTGCTGGAATAAAAGCATGTGCCATCAAACCTGCCCTGAATCTCTTCAGATTTTAATTTAGAAGAAAAAACTACAAGATGGATATATATATATATATATTTAAAGTTCAAGATTTAATTATTTACTTGCTATTATTAAATATTTATTAAACACCTAATTATTTTAGGTGTAGAAGAGTATTATAAAGTACATTTTTTTGTCATCATTCTGAGCAGAAAGTCAAGCCTACCTCAATGTCAAAATGATGCTATCAGTATCAAAAATACAATGTAAACAACTCAGAGGATGCTAGTTCACCCACCTTTTCTGACTCTAGCCATGTGACTGTTTGTTTGCTGGCTTGTTTTTGAGACAGGGTTTCTCTGTGTAGCTTTGGCTGTCCTGGAACTGGCTTTGTAGACCAGGCTGGCCTCGAACTCAGAAATCCACTTGTTTCTGTCTGCAGACTTCTAGGGTTAAAGGTGCATACCACTAGTGCCTGCTTCACCCACTCGTGTTTGTTAGAAGTGAAAACAAACAAACAAACCAACCAACCCCCAAACAACAAAATCAAAAGGCTGGCCACAATAATATTTGAAGGGCCTTTGCAAACATGACTTTTCAGGAAACGGGTGTGGTAGAGGATTGGAAAGAAGAAAGGATCTAAGATCTATGTATCTGAACCATGCTTAAAGTACTCTATTTACTGGTTTCAAAAATCTCTTACTGCATTAAGGTGAGTGGAGGGTGGTAAGTGGCGTTTAAAGAAATTAAAGTCCTTACCTAAAGGTGGCAAGTTAGGAGTCTTTGCGATGAACTTTATCCAACTTGAAAGTTATTAAACATAGCATCAAATACTGGTTGAAATAAGAAGAAAAACTTGCTTCTTATATAGGCTGATCGAGAAGGTACCAGTTATGAGGGGAAGTTATTGTTGGTTAATTTTTATTTGGGTGGTAGGGAATTGTGTGTCTTCAATAAAGTTAAGAACTGGTTTGAGGTAAAACTGTTAAAAAGGGGCTGTGTGATATGTACAATTTAATACTAAGCATAACTACCCTGGGATAGTTATATTCTTGTCTAAGGTAACATATACTTTACTCATCAAAATATTTGCATTTGCAAAGAATACTATTAGATAAACATAGGGAAAACTATTGAAATCATCTTTTTCCTTCATATGACATAGCATTATTCTGTTTTTGTGTGCATTTTTTTTTCTTAACTCACTTATCAGCCTGAAGCATTTCATTAGAGAGTGATGGTTGTTTTTGTTGTTTTTGGTGTTGTCGTTGTCGCTGCCGTTGTTGTTATTATTGATATGTGGTTTTAGACAGAGTTTCAAGTTGTAGTCTAGGCTGGCTTGGACCTCACAGTGTATCTCATGCTAGCCTCAGAATATTGGTGAGCTTCAGCCTTCCAAATAGTAGAATTACAAGCTTGGCTAAGACCGATTATTTAAATTAACATTCCCCACACAGTATAAGTTCATTCAAAAAAAAAAAAAACCCACCTTATTGTCATTTGTTTTTATCTGACTTGATGGGATCAAAATCTACAGTAGTATACATAGCAGTGAAGTAAACTGGCTAATGAGGTCACATTGCAAGTAAATAATGACGATCATTTGTCACATGGTCAGCAAGTTACAAGTAACCTATTTCTGTTTTGTGTAGTTTGTCTATACAAAAGATATGCATATTTGTGTGTTTGAAAGCTCAATAATATCCTACGAGATAGGCTATTTCAATGTCCACAGCAAAGGTAATAAATATTTCAAGGTGCAGGAATGGACTTGTGCTTTAATTGCCCAGAATGTAGTAGATCCTTCCAACCCGTACTTTTTTCTTTAGTAAAGCAGGAAGTCGTGTGACCTTAGGGCTGACGAAACCGGTGAGATTCTTTCTCTCAGCACTGACCAGTGGCCAGGAAAATAGTTTGCCTGAAAGGATGACATTTGTTTAACTGTTTGTTATTTTTAATATTACGAAGACAATTGTGAAAATATACTGCTTTGTTGCATGTGTCCCCAGTCAATGGCAGTCCTTGCATTCTCGCATTTTTAAACTTTATATTTTGCTTCGAATAAGTGGAGGGCAAGTGCTTTGAATGGTGGTCGGCTGATTTTCAGGAGATGGAACATACCAAGAGAACTCATTTCTAAAAGTGAGGAGGAATTTGTGTGAGTTCAAGTAAAGTGGCACGTCACTTGTGAAAATCCTTATAGGTCACTGAGGTGGTCTGCTTAAGCACCAACAGTGGGTAGATTGAAATGCCCTTAGCACAACTCCTGCAAAATCCATCTGTGCATGATGTAGAAATCCCGTACCTCGTATTTTCCATCTCTTCAGTTTCCTTCTGGCAGGTGAAATTCAGAGGAACCACACCTGCTGCCGTGATATTTCGGACACACTCGAGTTTTCCAGTTCTATTAATAGGCCTTTCTGTTTCCTCTCCTATGTCTTGATCTTTTACATAGAGGGTTATTATTGGCAAATAATCATAGATCTGAGCTCCATCTAAACAGGCCTTGCTTGACACATCTGATTCGATTCCTTATGTCTTGCCTTGGCAGTTCCCTCTCTTAATTTTGTTTTTTAAATTTTCTTTTTCTTCTTCAGCTCAGGTACCTGACAATGATGAGCAGTTTGTGCCAGACTATCAGGCTGAAAGTTGTAAGTACAGCATGACTCATGTCTTGTGTTTCCTTTGTCTGTCTTTTTTTATCCTTCTTTCCCCCTCGGTTGGTTTCCACTTCTAGTGTCTATCTTTGCACTGTCCTAGTGTTGTTTGGGGATGGCAATCATGAGGTGTTTTCATTTGTCAGGTTGTGACGTCGGCAGGAACCCTGCCTGAGGTGGGCAAAGTTTCCAGGTGTGGGCAAGGAAAGCAGAATTGTTAAGACACTGGCTCTGTTCTCCATATTTAGTGCATTTCCTTGGAGAGGAAGCAGGGTGTGCTGTAATTGTTTATTTCAATTTGGCCAGTGCGTTCACAAGGAAGTCTGGGTGCTGATGGGAGGCCCAGTCATTGCAAAATCAGTTATCCTATAAGTTGTAAAAAGATGTTGGCTTGGACATTCACTGGCTAATTACATTACTCTATAGTCACAAACCGTCACCTGCTTTGATTTAATATTTAGCCTGATGTTTTCAGCTTCCAGGTTGCAGGAACATATCTAGAAGTAGCCTTTGGCTTCTTACAGCATCCCTTTTGTGTTCCTCTCCCTGAGCCTTGCTCCAGGGCCTGTCAGAATGCAGGAAGAGTGATTCATAGATACTTGCCCTCCCTTAATTGCAGAGTGAGCATTTTGCCTGCACAAACATAGTTGCCCCAGGGTTTACGGCTGATATTTATACTTTGCAATTCTAGCATTAACCGAGGCTACTGACCCGTGAAGTAAATCCAGAGGAGGAGCCTAGTTACTCCTTTTCTCCTAGGGACCTGTTCCCATAGAGCTTGTGGATTCTCATCTCCATGGACAGTCTTAGACCCTGTATTCTAGAGGCTCTTTTCTCATTGTACATATACTTCTATGATAAAGCTTAATTTATAAATTAATAAGAAACTAAGAGTGATAACAATGAACTGGGACAACCGTAACAAAAATGTGCCATTAAAGCTACTTAAAATTCTAACTCATTTCTAAAATTTTCCTTTTCATATTTGGCCTGTGTCTGACTGCAGAACACAAAGCTTGTAGAAAGTGAAACTGTCTATGGATAGAGAACGCTGGGCCACGTTACCAGAGTTGTCCGATGTATGATTTACTTTCAGTGCCATTTAAAATGTTAACCTGTTTTGTGTGTACAGACTGTTGGCAGTATCTGGTGAGTCCGTGTCAGCAGCTACAAGAAATTCTTGCTAGCCTACACCTCATGAAAGTCATGCTGTAGACCTTAATCTCTCAAGCTCTTATCGTAATACCATCAAGTAACAGATATTTGCTTCTAATATCTGTTATCTTGAACTTCCCAGGCATAGAGGGTCCTTAGAGGTTTCTTAAGGATAAAAGCCAGTTAAGAGGTTAAAAAAAAAAAAAAAAGAAAGAAAAGAAAAGGTATAAAAATGTGACTTTCAGGCTTCCAGGTAGTTTGTTTTGTCCTGACAGCTGGTTTGATGCTGGAGTTCTCTCCAGTTTCTCCAGATGTAAAGTGACTCCATCAAGCTTTGTTCATTCAGCAGATGACAGGTTTCACTTATAGAAAAAAAATTAATCAAGTTTCTTGTATTATAGCTTGCTTTTTCAAGTTGCTTTTTACATTGTAGTAAAATGTAGACAAAACAAACTCTGTCATTTTAGCCAGCTTAGGTGTAGAGTTCTAAGACATTAAGTATATTCTGATTGCTGACAGTCACCAAGACAGTTCAGAATTTTCAATTAGCTCCAAAACCCTAAACCCATAATGCAACATCTTCTAACTCCCCAGCCCTACAAACATTGCTCTGTCTCCTTTTTATTTGTACTGAGAAGAAAATTTGATGTACTGTTTGATATCTAGGTACATGTATTTTATATATCTCTCATAAAACTTATTCCTGAGATTTCATCCTTAAAGACTAGAGACCTTCTGTGGAGTCCCTGTCCTCTTCCAGTCCCTCAGTCTTTCCCCCAATTCCTCCATATGACTCCTTGAGCTTCATCTAATATTTGGGTGTGAGTCTCTGCATCACTTTCTATTAGCTGCTTGGTGGAACCTCTAAAGGAACAGTTATACTTCCTGTCTTGCAGGCATAATAGAGTATTATTAATTCTTGCCCCTCTAACCTGAACCCTTGGAAGTTCCCAGAGACCGAATCAGCAACCAAAGAGCAAGCACAGGCTGGACCCAGGACTGCACATATGTAGCAGATGAGCAGCTTGGTCTTCATGCGGGTCCCCCAAACAACTGGAGCAGGGGCTATCCCTGAGCTTGTTGCCTGCCTGACTGATGGTGGATTCTGGATCCCTAAAGGGACAACCTTGTCTAGCCTCAGTGGAAGAGGTTTATGCCTAGTCCCATAATGACTTGATATGTGTGTGGGGGGAGGTAGGGGATTTAACAGTCAGAGGGAAGCTTCCAATTCTCAAATGAGAAGGTGAATGTGGGATGGGAGAGGACTTGCATGAGGGGGTACTGGGAAGAGAGGAAGGGCTGATATTGGGTTGTAAAGAGAATAATTAAACAAATTTAATTGAAAACAAAGGAACAAAAGAGAGAGAACTAGAGATCACCAAAACTCTCATAAGAACAATAGCTAAGAATATCTATGCAAGGCCCACATTTACTGATTGAATTGTGGGAAAAAAAGAGGTCATCTTTCTACCACTTCCTTTCCTGATTTTTTTTTCTGCAAGTTCAATTTGTCCTCTGAGTGAATGAATGATGTCTCATTGAATCATTTTATATCTATATAATTGATGAGGATTCCCGTAGTGCAGCTGCCAGGATAGAAAACAATACCTAAAAGTGAATTTTACTGTTTTTCTTATTTGACATCTTTATCAGCTTTCATTCTCAATTGCTTCATCTCTCAAACCCTCTGACACAGCAATGTTGTCTTCTCCCTTCCTTCTTTTTTCTCCTTTCATTCCTCCTCACGATCCATGCACTATCTGTCTAAGCAGATGACATGTTCTTGGGGGACCACAGAAATGAATTTTTACTTTTAGTTAAATTGGATTATTTTTATTGGAGACTCATGTTGGTTACTGTACTGATCATGAAGCTCTGACAAGCCACACCCACCAGGCTATCGTTATCAACCCATATCTCCTCTTTGCTCCTGCCTCCTCAACCTCTCCTGATACCCTGTGAGAGTCCCTACATAATCGGCAAAAGGTGGCACTTGGGAGTCACCCAACACTTTTTGCTATGTGTAGGTGTAAAACACTATTTAGACCAACTGAACCTCTATAGGCAGTTCATACTACAAAGAGCAATGTTTTTTCTGTATTGATAGTTGTTTTATTTTTATTTATATTTTCAACATGAGTCTTAGAAGTTTCCCAGCTGGCCTCAAACTCAGTGTCATTGATTATCATTGATAATCATTGATTATTGGTGGTTATGGATGATTGTGGGTGATTATGAATGATCATGGATGATCTCAAAGTTTTGATTTTTCCCCACTTCCCAAATGCTGAGATTACCAGCATGTGCCACCATACCTGGCTGCAAACAAATGGTGTTTTTGTTTTTTGTTTTTTTGGTTTTTTTGGTTCTACTGCCCTTCTAAAGAAAGCCATTACTATCCAAGCTAAATAAAACTCCTGACTTACACTGTACCTTCAATTATCTGCAAAAATCTTCAGTTACTATATTGTTCAACTTCTCAGAAGCATCTCAGGTTTCTGAGCTCCTTTTCTTCCCTGTTCCCCTGTGTTCCTGTTCCCCAGTCTGTTGCCGCACAGCTTCCAAATAGGTTTGGGGGTTGTTTTTCTTGTCTGTGATCTTTTCTCCTTCCAGCCTGCCCTTTGCATCCACACACAGGTTTCTGGCCTTGTTAATTTTCTCCTTGTATTTCTTGCTGGACAAAGTCCTTATGCTTGAGCAGAACATGGTTCTATATCCCAGGCCTTGGCCTTCTTTTTAACTCAGTTTGGACTCTGGTGCCTCCAGTACTCCTTCCCTGAGAGATGTCTTTCTGTCTTAGTCCCTTTCACTTCTCAATACTCCAAGTATGATATGCTCTTTTTTTTTTTTTAATGCCTCATGTTGCTTTAAATGATTTCAGTTTTGAGAGCTTTTGGTGGTCTTAGTTCATATTCAGTTCAGACTACATCTTGTTTGCCCTTCTTGGCTTGCTCTTGCTGCCTTTGTCTTACAGAGTTAGTCTATACCATCATGTCTCTCCTATCCATTGTATTAGAGAATTATAGTTTTCTTTATTTTGTTTCACTTTGCTTTTAAAGAGACCTGATTTCACTCTGCAGATTTGGGCTGGCCAGGAACTCAGAATGTCGACCTGGCTATCCTTAAACCTAGAGAGCTATTTGTCTATCTCTGCATTGCTCATGCTGATAATAAAGGTGTGAGACTCTTTAATGGACACCTGGTCCTGAGATTGTGACTGTCTTGAGAGTCAGGAGCAAATCGTAATTAACATGCCTGCCATGATACAGATGCACCGCAAATAAGAAAGTTAACACAATCATCTCCATTTTACTTTAACCAGCAAATACTGACAGGTTAATGAGACCTTGAAACTTATAAATGGAACATCTTTATAAAAGAAACCTATAAACAAAAGGTGACTATAAATCTAAAATGGTCTAGTAAAATTCAAAGTAAGGCATAGTTTATTTCCAATTTTAACTGACAAAACAAACTTTCGTTCAGCTGATGCTGTCCAGCTAATTTTGCTTGGTACTAAGGAGAGAATAAGAGAATGATTTGAAGAGAGGAGTAGAGTGTTTGGACTTAGAGTGAAGAGAAGACCTCTTGACTTCTTCATAAAGAAGCTGTCAGATAGCAGAATGGAGAGGTTGGACAGCCTCTGAAGTGCTTTTATAGATGCTTGATTCTTTTTTGTCTGGGGTTGCTTAGTGGGGCAGAAGGACTAGAAAGAAACTGGTTACTCCTCCACGTGGCCTATCATTTCTACATTTCCCCAGGATGAACATAGATAATTAAAATTTCTTACATTCCTCCAAGAAACAAGATGTTTCTGAATTAGTCTTCATTGCGTCAGTCCTTTGATTAAGCAAGGTTCGCCAAATTAAAAGCAAAATTTTATTCAAAACTTTAGTCACACTGTAGAACAGCCACGGGACTATGCCATATTTAAATACAAATAAAAGGTGACAGAAGAAAAATTTCAAAAATTTTGACCAGTGATAAAATGATGACATTTAGAACATTCTAAAATATTTTCTGAGCATTTCTTATTAGAAATCTGGAACCCAGTGTTACACTATTCCTGGCTCATTTTTGAGAAATTCTAAATTTGGAAGCATAGGCATTAAAACAAGTAAAAAACAAATAAAATTAATTTATTCCAAGAAACAAATGGTTGGAACACGTTATTTGTTTTGTACCAACACATTTTTCATAACTTAGAATTGTTTTGAAACTATATAATCTTTTAGAATATGTTTTAACTTTAGTCAGAAATTAAGTCTTGAGAAAAGGGACTTAAAGGGGCATCTTAAAATATAAATGCATGACTAGCAAGATGTCTTGTTTGATGAAGATACTTGCTGCCAGGTTTTATCACCTAGAACTCCCCAGATATACATGGTGAAAGGAGAGAACTGACTCCCAAAAGACCTCCAAATATACTGTGCATGAGGGTACACACACACACACACACACACACACACACACACACAGATTGACAGAGAGAGATTCATTTGAAAAATTACTCATCTTTCCGAAGCATACATAGACTTGCATATCAACTGAACTTTTTAATAAATACATGCGTGAAATTAAATCAATTACCTATTACCTCGTATTTTCAGCAAGTCATATCATAACAGTCTTTTAAAATCTACCCTTTCTTTCTATAGCCAGGTTTTTCTCTAGGTTACACTCATCACTGCAGTCTTTTTTCTGTAGGATTCGCAGGATGGTCAGGGTTCATGGTTACATCTCACATTCTCCTAGGATGCTCCCAGGACTCTGCTGCAGTCCCAGCAGGACAGACCTTGAAGCTCCACTCTGCCCTTTTACTCTCAAAGAGACGGTAGAATGGGAGGCAATTAGAAAGGTGGCATTGGAGGAATAATCTTGGCTCTAACATGTTTATGAGAGTAATTATTTTCAACACTTCAGTTTATTTGATATATGTAATAGAGTACTCGGGGTCCATCTAAAACTAGTCAAAACCTACCCGGGTGTGGAGATTCAACTATTTAAAAGCAATCACTACATAGTGATGCCCTCCCAGGAAATAAAAGCCATAACAATGGGATTTTCTCAGGGTTTTTCAAAATTCAGAACAACACTCACCTTGAGTTTTTTGGCAGCAGAAAGGGACACTCTATAAGTTACTGGTAGAAATCTGTTTCTTTTTCTGTCTCTTGTGGACTAATTTATTCTGTGTTAATAGGATTGGAACATTCCACTTATGATTTGTGTTTCTTAGCTTTTTGCCTTTCTACTAATCTACACTTTCCTAGCACATAGTGAGACCTTTGTAAAAAATCTTAATTCTTAGAATTAGTCTTGATGTCTTTCTTCTTTGACTGAATTTGGGAGTTTGATTGGTCAAGAGGATTTGGGGGGGGGTCTCCTTTCACTGACTTTTGTTGTAAAGAGTGTTGCTTCCTGGACTGTTTTATTGCTACGGTTTTAGACCATGTGTCCATGTGTTTGTTAGTATGCTGTTAGCTCTTTCTTCCTCCCTTCTCTATGTCTATGGTTTGTTACTGTTACTTGGTTTGCTATTGTCATTGCTGGATTGTTTGTTTTTCTTTTCTTTTTCACAATTCAATTGTTTTATGAAGGCAACGTAGATACTATATAGAAGGTGTTGGGAATACACAAAATCCTTCTCTATGCCTACAAATCTCTATCTCACAGCCCTTTCTAGAGATAAACATGCTTTTCTTCCCTCCTTTTAAAAATTTTATGTGTCTAAGTCTTTTGCCTCCATGTCTGTCTGTGCATCATGTGCTCTCAGAGGCTAGAAGAGGGCATTGGAGTTCTTGAGATTTGAGTTACAGATATTTGTGAGCAGTCAGTTTGGTGCGTGGAATTAAACCAGGGTCTATTGGAAGACCAGGCAGTGCTTCTAACTGTCTAGCCATCCTTTTGCCTCCATTTTCTTATTTTCTCTTTTGCTGGGAAGGGTGTTGTATGTTGGTATATGGTTTGAGATGGCATAGTCTGTTATAGTTAATGTATGATGGAAGAATCATAGAGCTGCTTGAAGAGCTTTGAGCGTATCAAGAACCAGAGAGATGAATGCCTTCTCTTGTCTACCATGTTTTTCTTTCCTGTTTTTTTTTCTTTTTGCATTTTTTTTCTGTTTTTTTTTTTTTTTCTTTTTCCCCAAGGGTTTGGGACAGGATCTTATGTAGCTCATGCTGGATTTGAACTTGCTATTAGTCAAAGATGACCTTAAAATCATAAACCTTCTGTATCTACTTCCCAACTGCTAGGATCAGAGACATTAACTACTATGTCCAACTTTAGATTGTATTTATTACCTGTTAAGGTAGACACATTGAAAGAAGTTTTGAATTTTGATTGTTTAATCTTGTAAGAGATAGGAAATTCTAGAATGGGGCCTCAGAATCTCTAAGGAGTTGTTATGTGCTTCCCATGTAGGCCTAGCATGGAGTGTAATGTTAGAAGTTTTGCCTACCCTGTCATTTGCTTACTCAGAGTAAAGACAGCGGCCTCAGTCTGTTTGCAGTGAACTTATGGTCCATGCTACAAGATTATATGTACATCTAGAAGTTATACAACCAACACAGCCAGTTCCTAACAATATTATCTTTTATTATTACACAGACTGGAGAATTAGAAAATGAAGTCTGTATAAGATATTTTTAAATGTTTCTCTTTTGAAGTCTTTGCTTTACTAAAAATATATTTTCTAATCTCAAAGCATGTCTTCTCTTTATTTATCTATGATTTTCCATTTTGAGAGTCATTGATGATTCCAGCGTAGAACTATAGACTCCAGCATAGAGTGGCTAAACAGTGAAAGAATGTTCCATGTTACTTAGAGAGAAGCAAAGCATTGCTGACCTCACCCTAGTTTGAGGTTTTCTAGCCAGGATTCTGGTTTATAAAAGTGCCATCTGCCATCAGTGCAGGTGTGTCCTGTGTTTGTCTCCACAGAGAGCCTACCCGACACACTTGGAAGAGAGGCTGAAATCTTATTTTGGTCCTTGCTAGTTTTTCAAGAAGTGTATTTTCTAAATAAGGTAGAAAACCTAATGATGTGTCTCTAGGCACAGCATCCTGATTGTTTCAGATCTCCTCCACTCTATGAGGTTAAACTAGGCTGGGATGAATAGTTCTCAGATGGGAAATCCAACCACAAATACTGCCTTTCAAGAATTTTTTCTTTTAAGTGATACTGAGACTCATTAAGTCCGAGAGGTTTACTTGTGGAGTAAAACAGACCTCACTGGGTTCTTAGGCACAGGCCACATTTCTATCCTATGACAGTTTTCCACACTCCAGGACAAGGGAAAGGGTAATGTCTAAATGTAGAAAAACGCATGGTGGAATTTGAAGAGGACTTAAAACAGGGAATGACTTTGAGAAAGAACTAAACTGGACATACTGGTGTGTGCCTTTATTCCCAGACCTAGCGTTTGGGAGATGAAGCAAGACCAGAATTCCAAGGTCATTTTTAGGTATATAACAAATTCGAAACTATACTGGCTACATCATTCATTGCTATAAAGTAATTACTAGAAAAAAAATTTTTTAGTCTTGGTTTTAATATATTCTCTAGAATATAACAAATACTGATCTTATCAGTTTCTTGTTCCTAAGGTAGATAAGTCAGACAGATTTCCAAGATAAAAACCAAAATGAGAATCAAGACAAGGCCCCTAACAGCTCTGAGGTCTGCTTTCCACTATAGCTAAAAGTTGAAAGTGTTTATTAGGTTTGTCTTTCCTATCCCACTTTTCCTTTAGTTTGCCCTTGTTGTAGCAACAGGTTCTAGAAACTGGCTTCTCAGACCTGTTCAAAGGAAGTATGGCCACAAGTCCTTCCTACCCCTTCTGCCTACAATTAGCAACAAATTAGTTTAAGAAAAGCAATCGGTGCCATCTTTGGTTGACGCTCACTCAATATTAAATAAACATGTTTGAATTCAGCGAGAGGACTTCTCTGGGGGGGAAACAGTCTAGTTAGAGGAGGATGGTGGAATCTCTTTGCAGAACCAAATGTTGCAGTCTTTGCTCAGAGCTTAATGATGAACACATAGTATCTGATCTAGAGTTATTCACAGTTGTATGTCATATATGACATTTGAAAATAATTTTACAAAATTTACAAATAGTATGAAATCAGGTATAGGTTGTATGCAAACTAGACTAATGAGTATATAATTTTGTGTGTTTGCTGTTTCTTAGGGAATTTTATTTATTTTGTTTATTTGTTTTTTTGGGGGTTTTTAAAAATTTTGTTGTTTTCACCTCTATTACATTTCCTATTAGAAACACCTATTTAGACTCACGGCACATATTTGCTTTGGTCAGTTATTGACTTTTTTACTCAGATTTGGTGCTGTGTCTCACTAAGCAGCTAATGTGGACTTGATGTTGTTGCTTTTTAGATCTAAGGACTTATACTCCAGCAAGTGCTATTTGCATCTGACAATAGCCGGGTATATTATTAGTTATTAACTTAGTTACTCATAAAATATTGTGACTGGCTAGAGAAAAATTCCTGTTTATAGAACGTCTGGTGAATTTTTAAACAGAAACAAATACTTCAGTGAAATGTTTTTGTATGCAAATTTTCAAATATTATTTTATTTTATTGAGACTCTGTAGTCCTGACTGGGCCTGATACTTGTTATGTGGACCAGGTGTCTTGGAAGGCAGAGATCCACCTATCTCTGCCTCCCTGGTGGGATTAAAGGTGTTAATAAAAGCTGGGATGAAGGGATTAATGCCACTGTGCCTTGCTCAAATATCATTCAAAATTGGAATTTAACAAAGAATCTATTATACTGTAGATGACATACCAGGTCCTTTAAACAAAATGTGATCCATATCTGCCTGTAGTTATACTTTTCAATAATGTTCCAAATGATATTTGGTCCTGTAGAATGTTTTGAATTGTGATGACTTCTTCCTGATCTCTTACATTACAGGGAACACTTTGTATTTATGTCTTGTTGTTGTTACCTTACTGAGGATTGAGTTTAGGGTCTTGTGCACGCTAGACAAATGGTTACCCACGGAGATATATACCAGAATCTAGCCTATATTGAGGCGATTACATTCTTACAAATGTAGTCCATATTTATAGTAGGCCATTCTGTTACTTTAAAATATAAATAATACACTTTAATATTGAAATGCTTTTCATGTTCCTTGTTAAACATAGTCTGATGTAGCCTGTATGGCTTTGAATTTGTTATATTCAAATATATATGCTGAAGATGACCTTGGAATTCTGGTCTTGCTAACGTCATCTTCCAAATGCTAGGTCTGGGAATAAAGGCACACACCAATATGTCCAGTTCAGTTCTTTCTGCAGGAGTCGGGATTGCTTTGGTACATTTGACAAGTATTCTACCATCTGAGCTCCTGCCTCTTGTAGAATTTAGTGTTACTTGTATTACGTACATTTACTTGTTTCGAGTACATGTTTGTAGAATTGTAGTCAGTACAGATGTACAGGAGTATTATAAGATTACAAGTTTATTTGTTTGGGAAATATGATTTGAGGTCCTGTTCTGTGCCTGGCATGTGACAGACAACCAGACAAAAGATCTCTGCTATCAGAAGATAAATTTAGACCCACCCCTACCCATTAATGTTATGTCACATGACGGGTACTGTCTAGGCAAAGTAACTATTATGTATTTACATTTAGATCTATTACTATATGCAGAAAAAAATGGCTAAGTCTTGTTTTCAGTTTTAACCTTTATTTCCACAAAGTCCACATTGCACGCAGGTGTAGTCACAGGGCCTTTCAGTCAACAGCTTAGTGTTTGTGATTCTAACTCTTTGTCTTACACCAACAACTACCCTGTGGATGACATACTGCAATTTGTAGTTACTGTTTTTGTTTTTTTAATTTGTGGGGATTGTTTTGTTCTTCTGCGCTGGGGATCAAACTGGGGTCTTGTGCGTGCAACATGATTGGCAAATATGTTACCACTAAACTACACCCCACCTCTGGTTTAATGTTAATTATTGCTGTATACAGAATCCTGTTATCCATACTTTAAGGCCATGGTTGTTCTTTTTTAATCCGTTTCTGAAAACACTTATTCTTTAATGTCAAACTTGGTAGCTTCTATGTGTCGTTGCGTGGTTATATACATCCTGATTTTACTCCTATTTTGATTGGCTTCCAGTGGACGGATCACATCCTGTTCTTCTTTGTCTGAATCGTATTGTCACGGGTCTTCACTGCATTTTGAATTGAATTGAGTGACTAACTGCTTGGGTAGTTAGAATTATTTTTTTTATACATTCAAGTACAGGTGGCTTTAATTGTCTGACATCTAATGCAAATAACTGCTGTATGTTTCTGTTTCATTTTCCTTTGAGGGATTATGGAGGCGGCACATTTGCAACATTAAAACTAGACTCTAGTTATTACATTAGAGCCCTCTAATAAATAATAATTGATACTCCTATCTGAAAATACATTTCTCAGCAATCCTATTCAGTATGATTACTGAGAAATTACTTGGCATTGTTCTTATTTTATTTAAAGAGGCATTCAGAGAGCATAGCATAATCAAATGAATAAAGCATGCGGCAAATGACGTCATGCAACTCAGCACTCAGTTGCTTAGGTTATGGTAATCTTCCTTCTTAGGCCACCAGCCCTTAGACCACCTACAAATATCAGAATTATTTGGACCTTGAGAAGAAAACAAAACAAAGCATATATGGCTATAGCTATAAAAATTTCTCAATGGTAGAGTAACATGCATGAGACCTTGAGTTTGATTCCTGGCAAAATTCACACACACACACACACACACACACACACACACACATACACACACAAGTTATGGTTTAAAACGATTGTTCATACAAGACATTGATACTTTTAAAAAATCTTATTAAGGTCTGAAGAATTAAAAGAGACTTAGAGAAGACAAAAGGAATCTTCTAGCAGGTGATAGTTCTTGGAAAAATACCCTAGGAACCCATTGGCTTAACTTTGTAAACAACAAGGGAAGCTTGGTGCTTGAAAAAGGCAGCTGTCATCTGGGAAGGGTGTGCTTAAGTTTTACTGTCTCAGAGATTTTTCTCTTGTTCATTCAAAATATGGAGGCTGTACATGAAGGCTCCATGTGTTTGCATGCTACTATTGCAGAGGTGTTGGTTTCTGAAGTTTAGGAGATCTGTGTGGGCCATGGAAAGAGGAACCAGAGCAGCAGAGGCACTAGAGAGAATGCTAAATGGTACGGCCTTGAGATCCCAGCCATGTGAATGCTGAGTCAGGAGGACCACAAGTTCAAAACTAGTCTGGGTTTTATAGCAAGTCTGGGTTTTATAGCAACTAGAAGCAAGAAAGGAACAGAATCAATATCAGGAACTTAGAGGGATAGGAGGAAGGTAGGCAGAAATCAACAATCTTGTTGGCATTCACAAATTCCAGATATCTAGTAAGTCAGTTTTCACTAGAACTCAGAACTTCAGTTTGAGATGGTATTACAAGTTAATGACACCAGTATTTTACACTTAAAAATGAAATATGAAATATGAAGTCCATAAGAGTTCTTGGAGCTTCTCTGATTTTGAAAGAAGATTGTATGTTCTTAGTTATGTGCCGGGGAAACAGAAAATAAAAACTGTGAACCAACACACATTTTTTCTTTCAAAATTGTTTGTAAAATTGGAATATGATAGTGCGCACTTACTTGTTTAAAAAGTTACTTTCATATTCTGCTGTCTTATAAGCGCAAAAAGATATAATAGATGAAAAAATGAATCAATGCCGTTTATTACCATAGCCAGCTCTCTTTTTTTAAAGATCTACTTCAATTATATTATATACATAACGTAATTCTCAGTTTACTGTTGTTTAAATTGTTCACATTAGCTGTGATTAAGATCTATAAGCCCGCCGGGCAGTGGTGGGCGCACACCTTTAATCCCAGCACTTGGGAGGCAGAGGCAGGCGGATTTCTGAGTTCGAGGCCAGCCTGGTCTACAGAGTGAGTTCCAGGACAGCCAGGACTACACAGAGAAACCCTGTCTCAAAAAAAAAAAAAAATCTATAAGCCTGTGTAAGGTTCTGGATAAATCTGGACTAGAGGCATGCATCCCCGTCTTCCCTTTCTGCACTGAACTTTTCAATACTGACATTTAGTGCTGAGGTGTAAGAGTTCGTTCTCAAAATGTCCTCTAGCTGCAGACTTGCCAGCAAAAGTTCTGTCAAACATTATCAAGACCTCAGGACTCACTTAAAATGACCCCTTTCTGGAAGAAGTATAGATAACAAGGAAGTCAACCCTTAGCACCGTCCCTTTCCCTTTGAAACTGTGGTCATACTGTGAAGTGAACTTTTATCACTGTTTGAGGTTGTTTTCCCTCTGTCCTCATGGACACAGCAGCCTTACTATGTTGATTCGCTGTGACTTTCCAGTCCTTGGCACAGGGCCAGACTGTCAGGTGATGCAGTTGTCTCATGTCTCAAGTCACAGGCCTGCAGTGCAACTCAAGTGCCCGAAGAGCATTGTTCTGTTTTGCTGGATGTTTCTGCCTGCCTTCGACTCCTCCTGTTGTCTGTCTTTTCTTCCAGGATAATCAAACCCTGTTTTCCTTTCTGGAAGCTCTACTTTCTTTCCTTTACGGTTTTATTGCAGATTAAAGGCTGGTACATTAGAAGGTTATCAGTTAATCAATAAGCTTCAGTCATGCCATCTTGTGATGAAGATATCCATTGATCAAAGTGGAAATTTAGGCCCTGAGCTTATAAATGGCAATTTCTGAAAGTTAAAAGAGTGTTCTTGTGGAATGTACAGGCCTGTCCCGGTATTTATATTTAAATGGTAGGCATGAATTTATGCATATGTATAACATACACAAACCCACATATAAATGTCACTAGCTGCATATTACTTTACATCTTTTTTTTGTTAAAACTTGATCAGCAACTGTTTCCACATTGTGTGTGTGTGTGTGTGTGTGTGTAGAGCAAAAGGAGGAGGAAGAGGAAGGGTGGAGAGAGAGAGAGAGAGAGAGAGGGAGAGAGAGAGAGAGAGAGAGGTCTTCACATACACAGAGAAAGACTAATTAGTGTTGTAATATTGTCTAAGCCCCTTGTGATTACAAAACTGGAAAATATGCTTTTATTCATATTATTTATATAGTTAAATGAACATGAATTACCATAAGAGTCATCATCTTTATTTTTAACCAAATTCAGAATGTCCTTTTAATTACATTCATACTGTGGCTTTTGTGTAGAGAAACAACTTAAGCCAATACCCCTTTACAGTGCCGGTCATTGAGCATGAGGTTCTAGGAATACTGTGCTGGCATTTAACACTGATCTTTGGCATCTCCTAAGCACCTGAGACTTCATGGACCATTTTCACATTGCATATCTGTTTACTTTGCCAAGTGACCTTGGTGGTTATGCATACTTGTCTAGACTCAAACTTCTTCAGTGTCTGTCAGTCTCATGGGTATATATTCATGCCAGCATCGAGACTCACCCTACACTATTTTCTTTTCTGTCCCTTTCAGCAAATTGCTAGATTGACATTCACTGAGTTGTTATTAATGTTTGTTTAAGTGAGTGGGATATACGAAAGTCTTTCAGATACATGCATATATGCATGTATACACTTAAATGCCCATATACTACAGTCAAGGGAATAGAAAACAAAAATGCATTTCCTTATTTATAGGATTCGTCACGAAAGAACAAACTAATGCATACACAGAAAGCAAGGGTGGAGTAGATAGCATCCTAAGTTCCTTATTAACCTATGAAAATCTCTACCCTTGTGCTTTGAATTGGAGAAATGTGGTTAAGTCCTGTGTATACATAACTTCAGCTTCAGGACTCCTGAATGTTTGCTTAACAAAATAATGATGCTCCCAAAAGGGAATTTTAAAATTTTAGTTTGGACACTTTATCTTTGGGCAATGTATAATTATGCCCAAACATTTGCTAATATTTGCTAAAATTAATTGAATGCCACCTTTGTTATCGTATTTTACCCGAAACTGCTTTTAAAAATTTCTTTTCTGCTACAAACAGTGTTGATGCTGTAGACACTAGAGCCATAGTCATCATGGTTTTAACCCAGGGATCTGAATACAGTATCCTTACCCTGTACATCTGCGTTCAAATCTCTGGTGTTGACTAGATATGTGGTTTGGTACAAGGAACTTGATATCATTGTGGGTCAACTCTCTCCTGCATGAAAAGGGCTAAGTGTTAGCATTGGTAGGCGACTCAGGTGTAAAGTGAGAATACATCTAAGTCTCCTTCTATAGCATTGTATGTGTTTGTATAAAAATCTATACATGTTTGGTGCATAGACGGCACCAATCTTTAATTCTGTATAAAAATATAGTGCTCGAACTATCAGGCTTGCTTTTCATATTAAGTGAGCTCACTGAGATCAGCTTACCAGTTTGTATTATATGTTTTGTTTGTTTGTTTTTTGCCATGCTCAGGATTCGCACGTACAACTCCCAGCCCTAGGCGCACACCGGCAAATACTGCAAAATGGTTGCCAGCATAGCGATCCTTTCTGTTGATCACACTAAGTAGCTCAATACATAGTCACAGTGACACTGAGAAGAAATTCAGAAATATAGCCTCAAACCTTCAACATGCTGATCACAGACATTCATAAATAGAATGCCCAGCTAGAACCATTCTGACATTTGGAATACAGATCGAAATTTTAGGATCTGCTAGCATCTTATGTTTCAGATTATGAGTTCTGGTTGATCAAGGACACACTAATTTATGGGTCTAGTAAAGTTGCTTACATCGTCAGTGTTTTTGTTGATTTTGAAGCTGATATATTCATTGAAGGAAAAAAGTGTTGATTTTTCAATTAAAATGCAACCTTTATAATGCAATGCATACTAATTATAGTGTTCACTAAGCCTGAAGAAAAAATTTTTTTTACCAGTTAAATAGTAATAATCAAGATGAAAACTGCATTAGAAGGGTGTTAATTTTATGATCATCTCAATTTAAAATAGTAAAAAAAATCCACAGGACTTTTGCCGTGATACTATTCCACCGAGACTGTACTCAGTTTTACATGCAGCCTCCTTGAAGCCTATTTAAGAATAATTGGCTGCTGAAACGGATGGCCAAAGATCTCCCTTGTAATATAGGTACTTCTTCAGCTGTTAGAGTCATTGTGCTTCAACAGGACCAGATGTGTTTGACCATGAGTATCGGTGTGATGGTTCCTAACACAGTCTTAGGGAAGATCAAGAATGACAGGAAAACAACGTAGAACTAAAGTTTCCACAGTTGCTGTCTGCACGGTGAATGTATTTAGGAGTAGATGCTCGTTTTTCTGCCAGCCACAGGGAACAGCTAGCATGCCGGAACTATTAAGCATTGACATAGGGTCCTGAAACAGCTGCGAGCTTAGACTGCAACAAGTGCGGCAGTCGATAGTGATACATGGTCAGCCTTAACTCTGGACCACCGCTGCTTCAGTTTGCTAAATGAAAGGCCAATAAAAGTAGCTGGGTGGATATGAGGAGTGAAGGGGCTATATTTTGTCAAGGTTTAAGCACATAGTCTGGAAAATCTCAGGAGCCCCGTGGAAGCATGACACATCAGCATCTATTCAATATGGATTGTTTTGAAGGGCAGAACATTTTATAAGGTACATCCGCAGCAGCGAAGATTTAAATAGTAGTGATACCAATACTACAGCTGAAGAGAACGTGAGGTGATTGTGTCTAACAGATGCAGCAATCACTGACTTTGTGACGTCATTCCAGATACACATGTGCGTAACATATCTTCCCTAGGCTGGTGTAGTTCTCATTAAAGAGCAGCTGCTCTTCTCCTAAAAGGGAACAGGATGTGACAGCAAGTACACTCCAAAGTTATGGAAGACCCTGCCCGTTTGGCTTGTGTGGCAACGTTGTCTGCATAGGGTGTTCCCAGTGTTCTCTTTATTATATTCATGATTGCCAACCGAATAACAATAACTACAACAACAATAACAACAACAACAACAGCAACAACAACGTGGTTTTCTCAAGCACTTTTAAGCATTTTCTCAGCATTTTTAAGCCAGTGTTAAGTCATTGCATTTTAGAAGTTATTTGGTTTTATTTGCATGGTTAGAATCCAGAGATAAATGGCTGTTTACTTATATGAGAAATTATTTTTATATATATGTATATACATACATATACATATATGAGAGACAGAGAGAGAGAGAGAGAGAGAGAGAGAGAGAGAGAGAGAGAG
>JANHMN010000010.1:27381637-27399475 GCA_030674055.1 Rhabdomys pumilio | reverse complement strand
GAGAGAGAGAGAATGAATCTTGATATCTTGATTCTTGTCCTCAGAAGGCATTTTGAGAAGCTTGAAGGAAGCAGGAATATTTTGGGAATATTTAAAAAAAAAAACCTGAAGGTAGGATACATTCAGTGATTGATGGAATTCTGTGAGTCAGGCTCAATGCCCCTTAGCTTTATTTTTATTTGGTGGGTTTGTGTGTATGTCCATGTGTGAATGTGCCACGGCTCACAGGTGTGCGCAGTACATGGGTAGGTATGTCAGGGCTCACAGATGTTCAGAGGGAGTTATGGGAGTCAATTCTCTGTTTCTACTATCTTGGTTCTAGAGACTGAACTCATTTTTTCAGACTTGGGAGCAAACTGAGCCACCATGCCAGCCTCCCCTCCACTGCTGTAACCTTGGCAAGTCACTAAATGTTCTTTTGATTGCACTTCCGCATCTTCCAAAGGGGCCTGAGATTAGTGAGTGTAGAACAGGGATACTTTTGTCCAGAGCATTCATTATTAGTACAATTACTACGATATTCACAATAAAACTCAAGCAGAGATTTATGGTGCAGACCTTGAGATCTCTACTTTGTTGCATTTTTGTTGTTGTTGTTTTTTCCTGATTGAGATACCGGTATAAATTGGAACAGTTGAGAAAGGCCTCACAGAGAAACTAAATCATGCTCTTGAACTACGATGCAGGCTTATAGAAGATTAGAAATGACAGGAACCTGGAGATTGCCTACCCATTATGTCTGTGATTGCTGGACACTGATAACTCTTGCCTAGGACTCACTAGGTGTTGTATGTTTGTATTTTAAGACATCTGATTTTTCACAATAGCCTAATTTTTAGTGGAAACTGTCGTGTTCTTTTTAAAAATTTTTATTTATTTTTTGAGGCAGGGTTTTTCTGCATAACTCTAACTCTCCTAGAACTCATTCTGTAGACCCTCAAACTCAAGATATCCACCTGAGTCTGTCTCTTGAGTGCTGGGATTAAAGGTGTATGTCACCACTGTCAGGCCCTTTTAATATTTTTTAGGAAGAAAGTTATGTTGCAGAGAAGTTAAGTTTTTGGTTCACTCTGTCCAGTTATAGGCTTTCCTCAAGAATATAGTTTTTTTTTTAACTTTTTTTCCCAATCTGCTTTTATACCATTTTAATTGGATACAAATATTAAGCTCAATTCTAGGTTGAAGAACTAGCAATATAATAGATGCAAATAGTCAAGGAACAAGCAAGACAATAACAGAAATAGTCAAAGAACAAGCAAGGCAACAAACAAAATTCAGTGAACACTCCAGTGATCACTGTTTCTAAGGGCTTATCAGGATGACCAAAATATCTGAGACAACTTCCCTGTCCTAGCCCAAAGTCATTTTCATGTCTGAAGCCTACTTCCTTGTTGTAGTCTAAAATTTAGATTCCTATCTGAAATTACTTCTTTGTTCTAGCCTAATGTCAGATAATCTTAAGCAGAGCAAGACTGTTAAAACTGAGGTTTTAAAATCAAAGGAGTTTGGTCAAGGCAATAACTAGTGCTGACTTGTGGTAGAATTAGAAATTAGCTCAGTCTTGGTAGAGAATTTTCAAAATATTTGTGTTTGCCACTCATTTTGTTAATGAAGCAAAGGTCTTTGCGGTGCCTGAAGACCAGGTGTTGATGTGACTGAAAGACTGTTTTCTGTCTTTCAGAGACAATAGACACAGTGTCTGAGTGCACAGCCGAGCACTATACAGTGAGGAGAGGCAGATGGAGATTTGTCGTTTGGCATAAATCAAATTCTATGAAATAGCAAAAGTATATCAGATGTAGTTGGAATTTATATGATGAACAAATGAACCTGCAACGATCTCAGGACAAAGTTAGCTGTCATGTACTGAGAAGGAGAAAGAGCAGAGATAAAACCTGAGAGTTTCTTTCAAGTGTACCTTAGCATATCAGCACACCTGTATTCAATTAAACCACCTTTACAAAAAATATACATTAAATAATTAATATACTTGGGTATTTTGTAATTTTTTTTTTGAATCTGGTGTGATCATTTGAAGAAGTATGCACTGGCTAAAATTCATGCTTGTATTGTAAGGGAAGAGGAGAAGCAGACTTTATCTGACCTTTCATCCCCTGCACACCCTCAATTTACAAAGCTCTTCAAAGGGGCCAGGAGGAGAATGCAAAACAGCCTATTATGCTTGTGATTCTAGGGCTGTTTTGCAGCTGGTATCCACGTGCTTTTTTCTAAGCTTATCTTTTCTGTCCTTTTTTATTTGCACACTTGAAAAGAGAGCAGAGTGCTTTTTCGTTTCCATAGTTTTTGAGTTTCTTGAAACTATCAATTATAACATGGACTGTATAAACCATCCCCCCCACCCTGCACATCATCTTTACGTGCTAATATAAGATGCTGGATCAGTCAACTGCCTCCAACATTTTTAATGCATCTAATGGCCCACTAACACCTGGAGTGACTTCAAATGATTCTCTGAAGAATGAGATTGTGATTCTGGGAAAAAAAAAAAAACAAAAAGCAGAATGTAGTGGGGGTGGGGATTCATTCTATATACAATCTCCCCATCATGCTGTGTTGGTAAACAAGAAGGCTACTTGTCATTGGTACTCTCTTTGATCACTAAATTATAGAAAAATAATATGCCCGTAGTCATGATCTGTAATAATCATTGTGGTGTTTTATTTAGTACTTAAGAGTCCCAAGTGGTTAACTTTTAGTTTAAGTAGGTCAACATAGCAATAAATACATAATTTTGACAGTTTTAAAGGAGGCAGCTAACCATTAGAATACATTTTTGTTTAGATAGGCCACTTAGACTTTATCTAATAACAATCACATCTTAGCATTTAAAAATTCATAAGCTGTTAGTAACTAATATTTATTTGAGTGAAATTTTGGAGAAAATAAAATCAAACGTAGATACTGTTTGCCAGTTTGTGCCTCTGTATACTGAATAAGAGAAAATCTTGCCTTGTGACAGGATTACTATTAGATGGGCTTTGATGTTACCAAAAATGGGCCACAATACAAAGTCTTGTATTGTATTGTCTGTGGTATGGTTTTCCATTTTTGATAACTCCTGGAATGTTGGCCACCTTGCTATGCTCTATACTCTAAAGTCTTTGTTCATAGTTAACAAATCAAAGTAAAAAAAACCACACACACACACACACACACACACACACACACACACACACACACACACACACAGGACTGTTGCCATGATACTTTTGCTGTGGAGTTAAATTGTGTGGCAGGTGAGATGCTTCTGTTCCCCTCAGATCTGGCTCAGTTCCTGATGGCGAGTATTATGTGGAGTTGTCCTGTCCTGCAGCCTCAAGAGACTCATGGGTACCGTATCAGGAAGGCTCCAAAGTAGAACACAGCAGAGCAAAAATCCCTTGAACTAGCTTCTGAGAAGTTACATTAATAAAGTGTAATAAAAATTGTAAATGTCATTTTCCGTACATCTCTCGGAAGCATCTCTGATTCTATAAATACAACAAGAGTTGCGAATATCTCTTAGGTTGTAAGTACATGGAATTAATGATTATTTGGGTAATACTTGGTTATGTACTCTAGGTATTCCAACAGTTACACAAGATCATATCAGCTAAGTCAAATATCTTAACTTTGCATATGTATGTCTTAGTATTAGTCACTGTAAGGTACTGAAATTAGAATTAATGAACTAAGTATCCATGACTAGAGTGCTTCTCAGTAACTGTCCATTCGCAATTGTGAAGGTGGATGGAGTCCTCTCTTAACCCACTCCTGAAATACTGTAATGTGACTTGGTTCATTTGCAATTGTAGCTCTCTGCTGGGTTCCACTTTAAAATGAGAGACATTGTATTCCAGTGTCAGTTTTCTTAGAGTCTAATATGTCCTTTAGCTACGGCAATGGGATCTGTGTATTTACTGATGGTTTACTCTCTGTTCTTATAAAGTTTGCAAAGTCAGATTCTTATGTAAGTGTCTTACCATAGTGTTTGCTCACTGCTGATCTCTCCGTTATGGCTAAGCTCATCCAAGTCTCTTGTTTGGTTCCCTTCATCAGCGCATTTGACTGTTTGCTTCCTGTTTTATTTCTATAGGCTGGACTTGTCAGTAGAGACAAACTGATTCTGATGTCCCTTGTGCAGTATTTGTTACTGTTTATCATTTTAAAAAAATGATAAAATGGGAGAGGGTTCTGATTGGCTGAAGAATGGATGTTCCCCTATTCTCTTCTTATGTGTCTCATATTTCTCCTTTGTTGTGAGGCCATCATTTAGTTTGTGGGTTTGGGACATGCTCATGCTATATAGGCATGCTAACCTCAGATATGCAAAGTTCTGCTTCGGCTTCCTGAACGTGTGTGTGTGTGTGTGTGTGTGTGTGTGTGTGTGTAACAGAAAGTGATAGATAGATAGATAGATAGATAGATAGATAGATAGATAGATAGACAGACAGACAGATAGAGATTGTAGCAGTGCATGCCACTTGCCCAAAGCTAGGAAGACTCTTGGTTTTTGTTGTTATTGTTTTATTTTGTTTCTTTGTTCTGTCTTGTTTTTTTTTTTTTTTTTTTTTTTGTAAAAATTTATTTAATTTTATTTTATGTGTATGAATATTTTGCCTATATGTATGTCTGTTTTCCATACGCAAGCTTGGTATATGTAAAGACGAAAGAAGGTGTCAGCACCCCTGGTATTCAAGTTACTGATGCTTGTGAGCACCATATGGGTGATAGGAATGAAACCCAGGTCCTCCCCAAGGGCAGCCAGTGCTTTTAACTGCTGAGCCATCTCTGTCGCCCTGTTGATCAGTTCTCAGAGTAATACAGTTACATGAAGAATACTTCAAGGTGGTACATACTTCATGTTAAAGCAGTTCTACAGGAGTGGCAAAAACTCATGTAGCAGTGACGGACACATGACAGAGCACTTTATTTCATTCATTTCTTATATTTCTGTTATTTAGTGTGTGCACATGTGCACTTCATGACAGAGATATGGAGGTCAGAGGACAACTTGAGGGAGTCAGTTTTCTCCTTTCCCTACGTGAGTCTTCCATAGAATTGAAATCATCAGGTTTGGTGTCAAGCATCACCAGGATATTCTGACGGACTGTCCTTCAAATATATTCTAGGATATAAAATATACGTGTGTTGTATTAAATTAGTAGTTTTTTTAAAACAAAAATAAAATGCACACAGAATATTCACCTGAGCCAGTAGTAACAAGTGGAACATGGCCCAGTGACAGGACATTTCTGAAGAAGGTGTTACTGTCAAGAAAATTGCCACTTTTTTTGTAATCACTGTATCTTTGTTATTTTGGCAACTTGTAAAGTTTTATTGGTATTTACTGAAAGGTGGTTTTTTTGTTTTTTGTTTTTTGTTTTTTTTTTTTTCCTGGCTCTAGCCAGCTGGCTTTCTTTTTTTCTCCAGGCAAACTTTCCTAGCTCTGGTATTGAGAACATGTTTTCAGCATTGATTGTCTACTGTCGGAGTCTTTTTGTACAAGGAGCCAACTGACTAATAATGTTTGAATTGATGTCAATCATGTCCTTTGTAGGGTCACACAGAAATGCGGCAGGTGTGCCGGAACCCTCTGAGGCCTGCTCCAATACTTACCCTACATATTATTTTGGTGCTAAAATGGTCAATTTAAGACTACGCAAATTGCAGGCTTTTTCCCCCTCCCCCGTACAGATGAAAAGAAAAATATGTGAAATTGCTAATCAAACACAAGGATTCTGTAGGTTACTAGGAAGTGGAATTGTGTATGTCGAAATGAGTCACAAAGTAACTAAAGGATCATTTGGGAAGGTACATATGAACAAGTCAATGTAAAATATCTAAAGTAACAGAATGATAAAAAAGATTTTAGACTTGGGTATATTGTATATTATAAATGATTGTAATGTCATTATGTCATTGTTTTCTCTCTCTCTCTCTCTCTCTCTCTCTCTCTCTCTCTCTCTCTCTCTCTCTGCCATATACCCTGTCTCTTACTCTTGGGTTTATTTGAAGCCTTATCCAAATCATGCTGATATATGTGAGGCGACTTCCAGACTTAGTCATCTTGCACTAGTTCTGAAGACTTCAGTTAGTGAGTTTACTTACACAAGTATTTGTTTCACTATTTACTTCCTTTCACTTAAAATTGGAAAATAGGTTGTTTTCCTTCTTAAAAATATTGACACGTGTCCACTCATTTTGTGTATGTATGTGGAGGTACCCATGTCACTGCGTGGGTGTGGATGTCAGTTTGGTGCTAAACACCACAGCCATCATCCTTAGCCTGACTGCTTGTTTTTTGCTTTGCTTTGCTTTGCTTTGCTTTGCTTTACTTTGCTTTGCTTTGCTTTGTTTTGTTTTGTTTTGTTTTGTTTTGTTTTGTTTTGTATATTTTGTTTTTGGTGAGTAAACCTTACAAGTGGAAGAAATGGTTGGTTGGTACTTAATGCCACAGGAACAGGCCCGTCAGTATTTGGCAGACTTTTGGAACAATGCAATATTATCTCAATTTTGTTTTGCATATTACTATGGCCCATAGTTAACTTAATTACTATGAAATTTTAGGTTAGATTTTTCTGTAATAGCAAGTGAATTAAGAAGGAAAATTGACGTCCCATCTGTCACTTATCATGTCTGAGCGGTACCATTTCGATGCTCTCATCTGTATTTACTCTTCTTTTATGTATGTTATATATTTTTTTCTTTCCTGTTCTTTTCTTTTTTAAATTTTGGAGCAAGGAATTATGAAGAACAAATTAATCACACTTTTCTAATTATCTGCTAGAGGTCTGCTGGATTATCTACGGAGGAGAGCACCCTAAGATTTGCTCTAGATGTTGGAAGAGGTTGGGGTGCATGATTCCTTCTGTGACAAGGGGGACTTCATGTTTGTATAGTGGCCAGGTCAGAGCATCCTTGATGTCTGGTCTATGTGTTACAAGATTCCTCAGAACTTCTTTATGCAGAAGCAAGAGATATCAGGAAGTGTTAGAATTTTCCAGTCTATGCCCAGATAGGAATAATAACGTTTTTTTCCTAGTCATTCCCGAATACCTGTTACCTATTATTTGAAAGAAACCACATATTTTGGTGCAGAGAGGTAATTATTCTTTGGGGGATTTTACAGATCTTAAAAACTATATTAAAGCACAGCAGGGCAAATTCAATAGAAGGTTTCCGGGTTCAGAAAGGTCACAGTTAGGACTTCATTTAGTAGGGCATCTTCAGGGAGTTTTGGATTCAGATAAATTTCCTCTTTGGGGGACTTCATTTCAACTGATTAGATCTGTTTCTCAAATAGCTGCAGCTTGTTCTGTTTTGTTCTTGGCAGTTGGATGTGGAGTGTTGTATGTTTGGGCTCATGGCACAGAATTTGTTTCCAAAAAAAAGTGTCGTGCTGCTTTCCATCTACTGGACCAGTAGGGGTAGGAAGATCTGACTTGAAGCCAATGTGACATGCAAAAGTGATTCGATTTGGATTGTTCCTACATTAGACCTTCCTTTCCCTACTCCTACCCTTTTCCAGATAGAAGAACCAGTTTCCTCCCAGGATACTTTTGCTGCCAATTAGACTGGGAAGGTGAGGATCATTTAGCACCACTAAGCTGAAAAGCCATTATATGAAGTTTGGGCTTGAAATTTAAAAGAGTGAATCAACACATTGTACATTCAGCCTCTTAATGATGCTTTTAAAATTAGAAGTATAACTTTCTGGTTTTGATATTGCTTTTTTGTTTTATTATTACAATGATATCTTTCTTTCCCATATCAGCTAGATAGTAGGTGGGCCATGTAATCAAATTTAAATGAGATTTGAAACACTTTTTAAAACAGCGAGTACTTTAAAATGTCAACCATATTGACTGCACAGCTTTCTAATGTACATGATGAATTCTCCTTACTTAAATAAAGTACTTATACCTGATTTTATTTTTTTTTTTGTAATGATTAAGGGTCATTGAGAATGTGAGTTACTATTATTTCCACAGTGCAAAAATGCCTGGAGCAGAGTTCAGTGCCCATTTTCACAATATGGCCCCAGGAGAAAAAAAAAAAAAACCATAAGCCCCAAAGTCTTATATTAGATTTTCATAATTTTTTTCTTACATCTATTCATCAGTAGCTCTGCTACTTGTCATTACTGGCTGAGGGAGTCCTTGAGGATATAAACCATTAACATAATATTTATTATTAGAACTGCTGAGAGGGGGAAGAGAGAAAGATGATAGATGGATAGATAGATGATGGATGGATAGATGGATAGATAGGTAGGTAGATAGATACTTAGACCGAAAGCAAGATAGAAAATGTGAGCATGTACACATGTGTCTACATTATGACTATATGTTAAGTAAAGGAAAAGACACTCACATTAAAAGATAAACAGGTGAAGTGAGCTCAATACAGATACTGCTGGTGATTGGGATGGGAGCAAAGATCATATAGCAAATATGAAAACCCAGGTTTTCACAAGCACCTATGTATATTTGAACCCAGTTAAAATGTTGGCAGCCATTGATAAAGATCATCAGACCTTGTGGGAAAAATCATTTTTCCCACAGAGTCCACACTGCATCCCCACCAATCATTGAGCAGAGGAATGACACATTTAAACCCAAAATACAGATCCATAACATTCTGCTAAGTTGTTATCATGGTGCTTTGCAATGTACAGAAAGTTGGATTAGTAAACCTAGTTTTGAGGAATGGTTGTCCCATGAGATCACATCTTCATCAAGAAGTCCCAAGTGTGTGGACATGTGATGTTGGACAGCTGTGTGAGTTCCAGGGTCACCTCCAGGACCTTCTCCACTGTCATTTCCTCTTTGTTTAGGGGTGCCTCTAACAGAATTATTCAGAAATCATTGACATAGAGAGCACACTCAGTGTTTCAGAGAGGAGTCACTGGAGGGCCCGGTTTCCTCTTAAGAAATGCATGCTTTCCCTAAGATGTCCTGTTGACAGAAGGTATCAGATGTGCCCCAGGCTGACCTGTTGACTCTCTGGCCTTTCATCTTAATATTTCTGTAATCAAAGGGTTCTGATGATTAAGCCAACATTGTCTTAGTCTCAGAACTCGGACCATACATAACATCTTGACCTAAAAAAATGCTGAGATTCAGAAAAATGGTTGCTTCCCATGATTACTAAATAGGTTGTAAGTTGTGAAAGCATCAAGTGGATCTCTGAACCAGCAATATCTCCTTAAATTTTTCTGGCTCTTCTTTCTTATAACTGTTTAAAGAATCTTATTTAAGAAAGAAATGGGCATCATGTTTCTGTGCTATGGTCTGAATTTCTGCCTCAGCGATATTATAGGTGAATATATTTGCAGAGCCTGCAAATGACGGAAAATCATGAAAACTCGAATCAGGGTCCCTGCCCTTAAATGTGTTTCAGTTTGCATTTTGATAGCGGTTTAGAAATGTTATCGCTGGTTTTGTCACAGACATAATTCACATCTTTCTTCAGGCACTGTAAACAAGAGAAATGGTTTAATGGCCCCATAAAGGCACTCTGCTGATAGCTGAGATTAGGCTATTTAGTAATGGATGTCAGTGTGTGTGTGTGTGTGTGTGTGTGTACACAGTGAGAGTAGGGAGAGTTTGAAAAGGCAAATGTACTGAGAAAGAATCTCTGGAGAGGCTTACATGCAGCTTGAGGACCCCCTGAGCTTCTCTACCTTGTGAGGTGTATTTACAGAACACCTGACATTATTATCTTTATTTGTACATAAGTCTTCCCCTTTGCTTCTGAGATTTAGCTGAGGATTAATTGAGGTCATTACCATGCATTTGTCACCTGAACTTGAAGTGATACTAACTTAAAGGGAGTGTTTCACTTACTGGGTGTATTCCCAACAACATTTATTTGTATAAAAGACTGCATGCATTTTTCATGGTATGCTTGTATCTGCTTTTAAATAATCTAATTTATGTTTACCATTTATTTTTTCACCTTTTACAGAGTTTTTTTTTTCTTTTACCTCCTCCAAAGCACTCCCATAGCCAAATTTATTTATTTTTTCATAAGCATTTTGATGTCTATAACATGATTTGTTTTTGTTTGGATTTTTTTCAGTTCTATTTTCTAGACAGGTGTAAAAAAAATTCTGGGTGTTATATATCATCGTGGTCTAAGTAAATGCTTTGAAATTCCTCACGCCTCATAAATCTGTAGTGTTTTAGAGTCTCAATTTTGTGCCATTTTCACCAGCTTGTTGGTGAATTGATTACCCTAGGCCACATGAAGTGTTACCGGACCACAACAAAGTGACCTTTGTTGACTAGGTTAACGGTGCGCACGTGAGCACACACCCCTCGGCCAGCTTCTTTCATGTTTGCTTTTTCCCTTATCAATCTAGAAAGCGATCTGAAATAGGAATCAGCAGGCTGTTCTCTGGAAAGAATCAGATGGTAAATGTTCAGGTTTTTGCAGGCCCTCTGTCTCCATCATGACTACTCAAGTGTGATACTGTGACTGGAACTAACCCCAGCCAACCCTCCAGTGTATTTATAAAAACAAGTAGTAAGTGGTAGGTGGTCACAGCCTGTCTTTTTAAAGAACTTCTCAAGTACCATATCATAGGTTACCCTAAACTTCATGTTTTGGTTTGGTTTTGTTTTATAATTGTTCAGGAGTCTTAGTGTCAGCTCGAGGAGGCTGCACTCTTGGCTTGGTTCCCGTTAGAAATTGTAGATTTGTTTCAAAGACCTGTTTCTCTTTTGTCAAGAACTCAAAATAAATGCTTCTTCTCCTAGGGTAAATACTTTGTATTCCTAAAAATTATTATTCTGTTTCACTCTTAGAAGAATTAAAAAGTAAAAAAGAGTAAAAGCCCGGAGCCCAGCCCACTTCCTGCTTCTTCACATTCTCTAGAGAGGTCTAGAAGAAGACTTGTATGTCAGTTATGACATTGTTTGTAATCCCAGGGTAGGGCCAGCTCTCAGTGTAGGAGCTCACCATCTTGGCTTCAGTGTGATATGAGTATTCTGAAATTTTAAATGTCTTGGTCACAGTAATAAATTGAAAGAAGGCAGAATGCCTAAAAGCAAACACAAATGCTCTGAGAAGTTTTTGCATTTAGATGCAAGTGCCAAGAATATATTAGTAAGGTCATGCATACAGCTGTGTGTATCACACACACATGCATTAACCAAACATAAAGAATATAGAACAGGCTAAGATCTTTGCTAGTGGAAATATTTTTTAGAAATCTAAATAAAACTATGATTGGACCTATATTCGCACTTGATAGTATGAAGTCATCTTGTTCAACACCTGTGCTCCATAGCTCTGTACTGCCTTCTAGCTCTCAGTTCCAAGGTACCATTTAAGGCTTAGTAGATACAAATAGGGAAGGGACGAAGGGTTCAAAAACACTGGATGTGATTTTATATAACGTTATAGTGTGTCCTTTAACAAGAAACATTTCAACTGCAAGTGTAAACAGGTTTTAATTTTATTGCAACCAAACTCGGGAGATTCATTTTAAAAAATTTTATTTGTTACCATTTTTAAAGCAGGGTGTCTTGTAGACCAGGCTGGCTTTGAAGTCCTAGAACTTCAGATCCATTTGCTTCCACTTCCTGTTGCTGGGATTATAAGCATGTAATAATACTAAAATTTTAAATTAGATACATTGTACATTATATGTGGATGTTTTGCCTCTGTGTGTGTCTGTCAACATATATGCTTGACGCCTATGAAGGTCAGAAGAGGACATTGGATCCACTGGAACTGGAGCTATAAATAGTCATAAATCACTGTGGTAGATGCTGGGAATCGAACCCAGGCCCTCTGCAAGAGCAAAAAATGCTCTTAACCACTGAGACATCTCTTCAGCCCAAGGCTTTAATTCTTAACCTGTTATCATGTTGTCTTAGATCTTTACCCAGGCATTCTGCTTAGTTTCTTTATTTTAGTTTTTCATGTCTGTGACTAAATAACCAATAAATGAACTTAAAAAGTAGAAAGATTAGTTTGGCTTCAGATATTTTTGGTGGTAGGCTATACTTTTTTTTATCTGTAGTGCACAATATATCAGTAGAAGCTTCTTATAGCTGGGAAGAAAAAGAGGCATCAGGGCCTTGAAGTTTCCTCCAACAACCCAGCTTCCTCCCACTATGGCTTACTGCATCGATTCCCTCTGCTCGCAACCATGCCTCACACTTGGGACCAAGACTAACATCTAAGCGTTTTAGCAATAGTCACATCCAACTTTGAAGATCACAAAATCTTCTTTCTTAAGTCTGAGTTATTTTCAAACATGGTTGCATTTTCTTATTTAGATTGTAAACTCAGCCTCATACCCAAAACTCCATCTATTTGTGTATGTGTGTTTAGTGGACAGCTGTCACAACAGTGTCTGTTCTTAGTGGAAGGTTAAAGATAAGGCCTTGTCACGATTAAGGAAGTGTTCTCCTGAGAGAATTTAATTCATTCTACCTACAAGTCGTTTTATGTTGTGTTTCTGTTCAATCAAAAGTTCATTTTTAAATTAGGACCCTTGCGTGTGGAAACCTAAAGGTGTCTCAGTGCTTCTGTGACTGAATTGTTTCCCTTCTGATGTGTAGGTAGAAGAGGAAAAGTGCTAGGCCGTACCTCACAGTTCCCAGCTCTTCAATGGAAACAATTACTGAATTTGTTAGCACTTAACAATGAATATCGTAACCCTTTCTTGTAAAAACATGAAGATTAAGAAGTGGTTAAATTTATTTTTGAAAGTGCATATTTTTAAGTCCTGATATTTTGGAGCTCTTCAATTTAACCATTAGACAAACTCAGTCATCATTAGTCAGCTTTAAGATGTGGTTTTAAAGGTCAAGCTTCCATCAAGGCAAAGAATGCAAGGCCCATCTGTTGAGTGTTCTATCTGCCTCTCCCTAGAAGAGCTGATAGCTGTGTGGTTGTAAAAGTTTGCAGGGGGACCCTCAGACCCTGTTTGAGGAATGCATGAGATGAACTCTCTTTCATATTTAGATAAATGATCCAAACTCTATGAAGTCAGGAATAAAGTATCATTTGGAAACATCATTTCTTTGTCAATGAAATGAAGAGGCTAACTCGCTTGATTTAATTCACTTGAAAAAAGGAAAGATTCACTTTAATTAAACTACAAACAATGCCGATGCCTGCAGGTCTGTGTTCCAGACCCAGAGAGGACCAAACTGTAAGCGGAATGCTAGCAGCCTCGGCAGCAGGCTGGAGCCGTGTTCAGTGAAAGTAATTTAATTAGTGTTGATCATGACTCCAGATGATGGTGATTTGATAAGGAATAATTTAGTACTTAACAGCCTTTTACATGCACCAGCTCCATGTGGGAAGGTACAGCAAATTGCACGAAATGAATGTGCTGCTTTTTCTTGTGCCGGTGCCAATGATCTGGAAAAACCTCCTATTAGCAGACGCTAAGCCTCGAGTCCTGAGATGAAATATACCTAGGCAGCCTCCAGCTCAGCCTTTTCTGGTGGGAGTCTCTATATCTTTCATGCAAAGGTAAATAAGAGAAGTTGTCTACATGAAGTCATAGGTATGATTCCCAGGAGGTGGGCACGCTTAAGTGAGGATCATAAAAAATAAATCCCATAATCTTGTGCAGAAAAATCGAAGGCTTCAGTTTGGCTTTAAGTTTTATACTTCACCTACAGATATGAAAAATAAAAATAAATGCTGGGTATCTTAGATCGTCTTGTTAGTCTTTGGCTTGGGACAAGTAAAGACAAATCAATTCTTGGTCCATAATGATTCACGGCCCCACAGGCATAGAATGAGGGTCTAAAGAGAGTCCAAACCATCTACTGCTAGAACTGGGATGAGCCGTCAAGTGTTGGCATCGAAATAGATTTTTTTCCAAGTGCTGGGTCTATTTGAACACAATGTGCACTGGTGCTGCCAAGCCTCACGTTGGACTCAGCATTTGTCCGGTTATGATAATCACCTAGAAATTTTTGTAACCTAAAATCATTACTCAGCCAACTTGGTGACAACATTTACTGGGAATGGAGCATTTGGTCAAGGTGCAATGACAAGGTGCCATGTACTAGGTGGCTTAAGAAGAAGATGCTGCGTGTCTTCAACTTCAGTGGCTACAGAGACAATGAAGATGTACGGAAGGTTCTGAGGAGGAGGAGGAGGAAGAAGAAGAGGAGGAGGAAGAGGAGGGAGGGAGGGAGAGAAAGAGAGAGAGAGAGAGAGAGAGAGAGAGAGAGAGAGATCTGCTTCACGATTCTCTTCAGTCTTTTCCATTTTGCAATCCATCTTTGACATCTCTAGGTTTTCAGAATCCTCAACTTGATCCCTGTCTTCAGCTTCACACGATGATCTCTGGAGCTAACATCTTTTATTCACATCTCCCCTTGGTTTGAAGGACGCTAGCCATGGAGTTACCACTCACCTCAACAACTTAATTTAACTGAGCCCGCCAAACAAAATCACAGGCTAAATGCAGAAGGAAAGCTTTGCACTCTCAGCTAGCTTTGTTTTGGAAATTTACAGGGCTTAACTATGTAGCTGTGAGAGCATCTGTGTTTTTGGATGCATTGGAAGGTGCTTTTATTCCTTGTTATTTCTAAATATTCATTGCATTGCAGATGCCATACTTATTTATCTCCACCAATGAATATTTAAAACATTTTTAGCTTTCTTTACATGAATAAAACTTCCACAAACATTCCTACATATGTCTTTTGGAGGAACATATGAACTCCTCATACACACACACACACACATACACACACACACACACACACACATACATATAGGAAAATATGTGTTAATGTAATTACTAGATCATAATATATTCATGTTGAAGCTTGCAGGTAGTCACACCCTTTTCCGAGATGCTGTACCAACTACCATTATTTTGTTCAATCAATATCAGGATTGTCAGCCTTTTATTATAGATTGGTATTTCCAATGAGCATTTGGTGATAATCTTGTTGTCTTATTCGCAAATTTTCTGATGAGCAAAAATTTTGATTATGCTTTCACTCATTTTGCTGCCTTCTGTTCCATCTTGCTATTTAGATATTTTCTTTTGTCAACCAATTGTCTAAATCTTTTGGCCTTATCTTTCATTCTTCTAATGGTGCCATTAAAGAGGTAATGTTAATTTTAGTAAAGCTTAATTTGTTAAATTCCTCTTTTGGGTTAAATTTATTTTGCAAGCTGTTTACTAATCATTTTTATACCTTTGGTTAAAAAGTCCTAACTATCGAAATATAGCATCTTAGATCTTAACAAATTTTTATTCGTACAAATTAAATCTGAATTCTCAGTTTTTTATATGACTTCTTTGGGGGAAAATGGGTTTCTTTGTACGTTGCTACAACTTTTTGGTAGGAAAATATAAAATTTAGGTTTTAATTCAAAGTTCTAGAAATTGAGTACATACATTTTGCTGTCTATATTCAAAGAGCTTAAAACTAATTAAAAGGTTTTGCAAAAAGTATCAATAAATATGTTGTAACATACATGCTTTTATTCTAAAGGTTAGTGAAACTGTATGCACACACATGTATCATACATGTATACAGAAGTTTTCTCAGTAAACACGGTGAATACTTTTGTGGTTTTCTTTTCCATATATCAAAAATTTTATCATAGACATTTCATTTTGAAAGAAATCTAAAGAGAATATAGTGAACACTTGTGGGATCATCAGGCTTTTGAAAATACAGTGAAACTTATTCATCGATTTTATAGTCCTGAAATAAGCACATTTATGTGAATGTGAATGTGTGTATGTTTGTGTGTGTGAGTGTGTGTGTGTGTTTCTTGCAGTGTACATTTTATGACATAACTGACTTTAAGCACAATGAATGCACGTAAACAGTAACTATGTTTTAAAAATAGTTACATATTAAATTATATGAGAAAAGAGAAAACACTATTTGGTACAGAATAATATTTATTGAGGATTACATGTGGTGAAAACTTTCCTGTATCATATTTTATCTTTATAGTTTAGCTAAATAGATAAGCAGGGATTCTGGTTTCTGTGTAAAAATAACCACCAACCTTAAAGATGTTGATTTCCATAGCCCCCATACTTTTATGGCTTGCCTTTAGACCTACACATGGATTTTCTTTGTCATGCATCATGAGATCACTGCTACTGAAACAGTACTACTGAATAATGCTTAAAGCCTTACTCCAATCTTGGCTAAACAGATGTAATCTTTTTGCCTCTATTGTAGTCAGTGGAAATACTTACAACAGGTTTTCGAAACTTCTTTTCTGAAAACTGAGCTTCTAGCATTGTGAAGATCACCAAAACAAGAAATTCAGACTTGTATTTTGTTACACAGTCCAAGCATGAAAGGGGGCTGGCTGCATGGCACAGGAAATTTCCAGAATCCATTCAGCCTCATAGACCATCAAATGCTATTTTTCCTATAAGTTTAAGTTACTGTGAAATGTTAACGATAATTTAAATAAGAGAAGTAAAACAGACTAATAGATTTAATTCTTAATTTAATTAAAACTTGATGGGTATCTTTTTTCTGTTTTTAGTGGCTTTTCATGGCCTACCACTGAAAATCAAGAAAGAACCCCACAGCCCATGTTCAGAACTCGGGTCTGCTTGCAGTCAAGAGCAGCCCTTTAAATTCAGCTATGGAGAAAAGTGCCTGTACAATGTCAGGTAAGAAGCCCTGTGTTCACAGAGAGCAGCATCTCCGTTGGAAACAGAAAGTATAGAACAATATTAAAATCTCAAGTCATTTTTATGGGTTACATCTTCATGACATAATAAGCTAATTAGGTATTGTATTCAGCAAAACTCTAAAGGCCCATCTGCCATACAATCACACACTTTCGAATCATTTTAAAGTAATAATTCTCATCTCAGTCATTAGTTGCCTTTCCACAGTGATGATGCATCTTGGGTTTGAAAAAAGGGTCTTATTTGGCACAAGCAGCTTTTGAAGGTACCCATCACAATGAATGCATTATGTACTTTAGATAGTTTGTAGGAAAAAAAAAACATATAACATTTGGCAAGCAAAAGCAGTACATTAGTTATCTGACAGCCTTTACAGATGATCTATAAGATGCATTCATGGACAATTGCAATAAAACTATAATTTTATAAGGCTTAGCCAAGGCTATTATCTATTAAAAAGCCAGTTGTTCTTGAGATGATAATAAAGGGTGGTGCATTCAAAGTGCATTGTTCATTTGCTAGAAAATTTGATAACACATATGTTCATTAAAAACTCTTTGTAGTGAATTGCATGCTTTTACTTTTCACCTTGGCCTCTAATTGCATTAAAAAAAAGTTGGCTATAGCTGTTGACTATTACTCTTGATTACAGTAGAGACTTAGTTCTTGAAGGGCGGTGGCTTGAGACCTTAGAAAAATGATTCCAAATATTTGCACTGTTTTATAAGGTATATCAATTCAAGCTCAGTGCAGTAGGATCCAGAAGAATCTTGTGTTACTGCAAATACATCTGCCATCTTTCACATCTGTTAGATGGAAGAGTCACAAATAATAGATTGTGCCATCTCATGGCAACTGACCAATGCTGAGATCTTTTCTTCCTGTTCGTTCTTCACATTTATTGTCTTATATGTGACTTTCTAAGAGGCTCACTAAAGCCTGCAGTTGTGAGGCAGTTGAAACTATCTTGTTTTTATAAAACATACCTCTTCTAAAAGCGATAAGATATTAATATGCGTTTGGTTATTAGTTTATTGTTTGCATTTTCTCCTTAAGATGTGTATAACAACACAATTATCTTAACATTGCACAATTTCTAGTCATTGAACCAGTTAGATATAGGATACTCTTTGCAATTCAACATTGATTATTATGGTGACCATAAA
>JANHMN010000010.1:27347313-27381627 GCA_030674055.1 Rhabdomys pumilio | reverse complement strand
TAGGATACTCTTTGCAATTCAACATTGATTATTATGGTGACCATAAAAATACTGTTTTATACAATGTATCTGAGAACCATAAACTAACAGTTGAGGACTTGGCCAACAATTTGGAGGATTTTGTAAAACCCACCATGTCTCTCAGCGTGTACAATGTATACAATACATTCTGGATAGAAAAAGAAAGTAATGTTTTAGGATAATTAGGCAAGCCACTTCATAAAAATAGTACATTTTTGTTCAGAAACATAAGTAAAGAACATAGGTAAAACCAAACACAAAACTTCTTTGTTTTCAGCTTGAGAATTTTATACATATGTATGATGCATTTTGATTAAATCTATTCTCATATTTGCTCCCTTTTTTCAGTTCTTCTTTTTTTATCACCAATTTTCCTTCCTGGTGTTCTTTATATGAGTAATGATAGCTTTAAAGATGGAATAAATTATGTAGCACATACCTCTGCACTTCTGGAGAGCATATTTAAACATGGATATAATGTTGTTGTAGTAATAGAGGAACTGTAAGTATTATTATTATACATTAATCTGAAAAGAAAATATTTCTTTTAAAAGTCTATTACTATGTATGTATGTATATACATACATACATACATACATACATACATACATGCATACACTTTTTTTTTGAGACCAATCTGATTGGTCAGTACAAACTGGGCATAGAACTCAGTCTATAGCCAAGGTTGAGTCACAGAGATTTGCTGTCCTCTGTTGCAATTAAAGTCTTGCAACACGTTAACCAGCTCTTATTAATATTTTTATTTGAAGAGCATATCTAGATACTAAACACAGAAACATACCTTTTTGTTGTTCAGAAAATAAAATCAGATTTTAGTAAGATAGTTTTTTTGACTGAAGACATTAGTTCAATCATGTTTTAGTAAGCCACACATTGGAAACCAATTGAAAGTTGTAATATAAAACAAACAGCTTACTCTTTTTGCATTTGTAATTGAGAGTGGAAGTGAGTCTATGGTAATAGGATTTTATTCTTAATATTATTTTGTACTCACAATCAAAGAAAGCTTAAATATATCAGAGGCATTTTAAGTCGCCTCATTAATCTTTATTATCAAGGAATTCAAGGCCAAACATAATTTAATAGAAAACATCTAGAAAGGCAAGAGTACTTCCTCGAATTCCACCACAAATAAAGGCAAATTAACTATGATCTCTCTTCGGAAGCTGATATTAGGTCTTGTTTTGAGATGTACTGGAGAGGAAGAATGATGGTCAGGTATTTAATGATGTAGAAAGTAGAACAGAGTGATGGTGATTCCTTAATATATACAGCTTCCTTAGCTAAGTTGTGTGCCTACTGAACATGAACGCTGCAAATAGTCAAGTCATTACCCAATTTCATATGATATTTTCTATGTAAGAGCATGGGGCCTGTGAAGTGTAGAGATTCTAGAATTAAAATTCAAACCCGAAGGAGTTAAGTTCCTTCATCCCGTATGTCTATGATAACTTTTTGTAAATTACTCCAATGCAACCTGTGTTCTCTTTTGTTCTCTGGGTAGTGCCTATGATCAGAAGCCACAAGTGGGAATGAGGCCCTCCAATCCCCCGACACCATCCAGCACTCCTGTGTCCCCTCTACACCATGCATCTCCAAACACAGCTCATACTCCGAAACCCGACCGGGCCTTCCCAGCTCACCTCCCTCCTCAGTCCATACCAGACAGCACCTACCCCATGGACCACAGGTAAGCTGCAGACACCATTTCAGATGAAAAAGCAAAAGCCTCCACCAGTTCCAGCTTTCATGGAGGACATTACCCACAGCTGTTCTAAAAATCTATAGTGTTTTAAGGTAAGCATATTAATTCAGCACATTGGTACAAAATATTTTCAGTAAAAGGTTGCTCTATCAATAATAAAAAGAATGTATGGAGAAGATAATTTTCATACAGTTCTTTTATAAGCATTTACACTGTTTGCTAAAGTGAAATTAATCTGAGCATTTCTTCTGCACGTCTCATAAATTGCTTCACTTAAACATTACAACAAACCATGCGTGCATCTGTGCATCTGTGTATCTGTGCATCCGTGTCCACTAGTTTTGCAAAGTTAGTAGACTCATTTTACCAGGTGACTTTTACGTTATAGGTTTATTTCCTTATATCGAATGGCTTAGTTCTACACATTCTTACAGAGTATAACTCGCTTACTTCAATGACTATTTAATGTCCAGAGACTGATGACTATGGACACTAAGAAAGTGCTTCAGAGAGACAGCTGCCAAATGAGGGAGGCCTGTAATTGGAAACTGTTGTCCCTGAGAGATTAAGAAATCCAAGTTTCAGTGTAATCCTAGAAGCAGTACTTCTTTAATCCATGAATCAGAACACAGGCTTACTCTATCCCGCTAAGTTCATCTCTTCTATTTTGTTTCCCATGACCAGTTCTGTCCAGGAAACTTTTTAACAATTGTCTCCATGGGAGAAAAAGACTTTATCTGAAGTTGATGACAAAATACTGCCTCATGTGGAACTATCTCTGTGTTAGCCCTGAATAGTAACTGGAAAGAAACATGCGTCACAGACCACTGTGTTGTATCTGTAGCCTGCATTAGATGTTCCCAAAAGCAGAAGTAAGAAGGAAATCATTAGGAAGGAAATTCACATCTTAGAGTTTCTATTGTCCTTCTGTTTAAAGTCAGCCTTTTATTTGAAAAAGTATACAATTAGACTCAATATAAAATTATGTTAACAAATTCTCCCCCAAAGTTTTAAAAGTTTATCCGTGAACCACAACCATAACTGGCTGAGATACATCACTGTAAAAATAGCTGATTGAAAGGACTCCTCCCAAGCATCAGAGGAAGCAGGTGTAGCGCAGGCAAATCGGGATATATAAAGAAACACTTTATACTTCAGTCTCAAATTGAGTTACTCCTTGCGGTAAAAGAATAGGATGAAATCTAATTTTCCCATGTGAAACAAAGCCATGTCCTCTTCCTTTGGCTGCCGTGACCCAGTTCTGAGCTTTTGTTTCTAAACGTCTCCTATTGTCTTTCCTTTCTCATTCCACAGACTTAGATGTATTTAGAGTGAAATGCTATGTTCATCTGTCTGCGCAGTTTTGTAAATCCAGATGAAAGAATGCCTGTTGCAGAGTAGGCCATTCAACAGGAAGGAGCACATTGTGCTAGACCAGAGAAAAAGCAGGAATGACAAGCCACTATCGTTACTTTTGTCTACTTCCGAAGACTCACCCGAATTTATCGTCACCAAGTGCCCTGCAATTCGAATGAGCACTGAATTATAGGTTATGTCGTCTGCCTTCTGTGCAGGCTGGCTATCTCTAAGGCAAAGTGACTGCTGAGTAGGTAGTGCGCTTGTTTTTAGATGACCTAAGTGGAGGTGCTTTGGCCAGATCCATTTTTGTCTCTCAACTTGAAGTCAAACAGTTGAGACTAAGAACAGCCGGCCCGGAACTACACGGGGGAAGCTCGGGGTCTTTTCCCACTGCCCCCCAACTGAGTTTTGAGCATGGTACCAGCTGGCCAATCCCAGGAAAATCTCTGAAGCCTTATGTTTCTGATGAGGATTTCTTAGAGGGCTCTGGCCAACAAATGGCAGTCCCTTGGTTATAAATGGCAAATTTGCTCTGGGAACAGCTCCCTTCCCCAGATAGGTCCCTCCAGCTCAGGCACCCCACCTCACTCTGGGAACAGTTTACAGCCAGCTGGCCTGCATTCTGCTTCCTCTCCTCAGCCTCAGTGCACACCTCAGGCCAGCCCTTTGGCTCGTCTTCCTGAACCCACTGTGCAAGAGACCGGTCTATTTTCTTCAGCCATGCTACCAACTCATATACCGACTTGCCTTACCCACTAGTCCATTTCCCTACGGTCCTATAGCCACCAACCTTTTCTCAGTTTCTCCTTCCCATTGGTTAGTGGCTTACTAGAATGTCACCCAAGTCATACATTCTCCTGTGAAAACATGCCCCTGCAACATACATGGCCTCTCACAAGAACAAGCACAAATCGCGTTGACTTGTGAAAAGCGAATAGCTTTGCTTCCTCACAATGCTTTCAGTGCGAGTGATATTAGCTTCCTTTTAAGGCTTCAGAAGGGAGCCGGCTTCTTATTTTATCTCCAAGTTACCATTTTCTGATTCACTCCTTGACAGTTCTTAATGATAATTTCTGTTTCCTTTTTTGGCTAATGAAATAAGCAAGAGAAGGGAAATGCATGCAGTGCCAGCCAGCCTCGCTGTTGGTTTCACAATATCTGAGTTTCTAAGTTTATTTTGCGCAGGTGTAAGTGGAATTTCCATGCTTCTCATGCAAGCCGGGATACCGAGAGTCAAGCCCTGGCAGGGAGTACACTTCTGAACGCTAAAGCAATTGCACTGCCATTCTTTGGCTTTTGCCTTATTTTCATTGAACGTTACTGAAATTAAATGCTAACTTTCAAAATTAAAGTCTCGGGGATGCTTTTAGTGGGGGGTGGGAGGGGGGTTAATAGGCTAATATTTGTTCATGGATATGTTTTAGAGGTTATTTTTTAAGCACTCCTGGGGCATTTTTAGAGTACTTTTAAATCTTTAATTAGTCCACATCTTTGTGGTGGGTCAATGATGTTACGGATGAGATGTACAGAACAGAACAATTATGTGTTCAGCCAATCTTTACCAAGAAGGAAGGAGCATGGGACTCAATTCCAGTTCTCTGCCTAGGCCTTAGAACTTCCTCATGCCCTCAACAGCCTGGCTTACCCCAAACCTGTGTATCGTAGGTGGCCAGCTGTGAATGTATGCTTATTTTTTAATCAACTCAACAGAGTGGAGGTCACAGGATCCAGGAGGTCCTGTAATGTTTAACAGGACAGAGAGTCTTTTGAAAAGAGAGCCCCCTGTAATGCCAAGATTTATTTCTTACAAGAACACATTGTTAATTTGGACAATGTTAAAGAATTTAAAGGCCTGCTGATTTGTGAAGAGATTCAGCTCCCTTGTGCTTCCTGAATTTCTGAGGGTTATGGAAGGCAAGCCAGCAAGTAGGTCTTTGTTTGGCAGCTCTTCTGTTTGGCTGTTGATTGGTTTGGTGACAGAATTTAAAGAGAGAGAATGCCATTGGAGATCGCATTCTGTTTTCCACGTTTTTCCTTACTTTTTAAAATTATTTGAGAACCCTTTCTTCCAGGAGTCATGTAAATGTTCCAACTAGCTTACAGTTGGTCATTTTATCTGTTAGGGTTCATATTAACTCAAAACAGTTCGTTGTTCTACAGCTACTGGCAGGACACCTTCAATTGCATGATACACTGAGTTGTTTGCAAAGGATGGGTTTAAAGGGGAGCACACGTCACCATGTGATTTAAAACAAATCATAGCACAACTGTTCTCAGGAAGAGAAATCTGAGCCTCATTAAAGCTGTTCACATTGGGCTGTCTGGTTTAAAGTGTTCACTAGCAACTAGGAATTATATCAGTCCTTTAAAGACAAAGTCTGTGTTATCATTTCATCTGAAACACACTCTCTTTTCCAGATTTCGGCGCCAGCTTTCTGAACCCTGTAATTCTTTTCCTCCTTTGCCGACCATGCCAAGGGAAGGGCGTCCTATGTACCAACGCCAGATGTCTGAGCCAAACATCCCCTTCCCACCACAAGGCTTTAAGCAGGAGTACCACGACCCAGTCTATGAACATACCACCATGGTTGGCAGTGCAGCCAGCCAAACTTTCCCCCCTCCTTTGATGATCAAACAGGAGCCCAGAGATTTTGCATATGATTCAGGTATGCCCATCCTCTTATGGAATTATATGTAAATCATCTTTTCGCCTCCCTTGTTGATTTGCTTAAGGTTGTCAGAGTGGGTGCCTTCTGACCATTAATTTGTAAGTGGGTATTCTGATTTTATCCTGTATTTGGTTCATTCTATGACTGAGGACATGGGTTATTAGAAGACTTTGCCATGAGACGATGATCAAAAAATTGTGTCTGAAAAATGAAACCAGTTCAAAGAGAGTACAGTTTATAGAATCGCACTTACTCAACTAAGAGCAGAAACTGTAATTTTTCTCTCGATCCAGTTCTTTTTCCTTTTGTATTCTGCTATGCTAATCTTATTTACAAGCAATGCTTGCTAAATTCCTTTCTGGTGGGCATTTACATTTGATAACTTAAAACAATCATCTGGCAGCAAAAGTTCCAGTGGTCCTAAAGTAGAAATGTTTACATATTAGAAAGGGAACAGAAAAAATATGCAGATTTCAGCTTCCTTCACTGAGTCTACCTTTGTCTCAGAGCTGGAAAATCTACTACATATCATCTGTCAGAGGAAAGAGATCTTTCTGAAGGAAAAAAAAAAGCTTAAAATTGATTCCAAATGTTACTACCAGGTTTTGCCAACATTTCATTTTGAAACTCAAAAAACTTACCTACCTTGTCTCCATTGAGTTTTTCTGTGAAATTTGGACATAAGCTTTTGACACTTTAGATATTCTGAAAGCTGTGTGAAGTAAAGGGTAACTTTTGTACGTTGGGCACCACACACCTGTACATTTTTATTACCAGCACTGTAGCTAGGTCCATAGCACGCTTCAGATGCGGAGATACTTCAGTGGAGTCCAGTTTCCTTCCATCTGGATACAAGTGAGTGAACATCCTTTATGAAAGAACTATTGTAATAACTGCTGAGTTCTGCTTAGGGGACAGAAAGCTGCTTCCAGGTTTTATTGAATAAAACAATGTGCTTTACTGTGAAGGTCTCTCAGAGTTCAGCACAAGGCTCCATGTAACTTAAAGACTCTCCCTCAGTCTCCATCTTTACAGAATAGAAAGGGGGAAGGACTAAAGGCATTGGCTACTCTAAAGCATGCCTCAAAAAATCATGAAAATATAGTAATTCTCACCAGCCCTGAATTTTCTGTCCAACTGACCCTCCTAGGACCTGGGTAGATTCTGTTCAGGTGTGGTTACTTGAGGGCATAACATCTGTTTGTGCCTCTAGCCAGGTCTAGCGGTAAAAGACAGAAGCAACAATCTGTAAGTTTGTATGTTAGCCCTCCCTAGGTCTGGGGCGACATTGGACCAAGAGCTAGGAAAACAGGTAAGCTGGTCTCTGCAAAAACATGGTTCAAACCTATTCTAGGATTAATTTTAAGAGGTTTCTTTAAAAGCTAAATTTGTGTCATTTTAAATATGTTCTCAAAGAAGCAAAAAAAAAAAAAACAAATATTTATTTTGTAGATGATTTGTAGTTTAGAAAAATAAAACTAAGTCTATTGAATGAGATTGTGCATCTTGGGAACTTCCTTGAAATTCTTCCTAGTGATGTGAGTTTAAAGCTTCTTTATAGCTGCCCTTGGATTTCCATAATTAAATACCTTGAAAGCAGATGTTTGGCTCTACTGTAGGTAGAAAACATATTTCAGTGTGAATTTCAAATTCTGTTAACTGCTGTTATGCTTGTCTCTAGCTATTGTTAGTTTGCTGCAGTAAAGTTTAATTAATCGATGATTTAAAGAAACCACAGATGGAAATTTTGTAAGTTAGTATAAATAGTCAACTAGCGGGACTTGTATAATATGTTGAAATTTTTTTTTCTGTTTTGCTGTTGTTAAATGTATAATATGAAAGGAGTTCACATCGAACCTTTTTGTGATTCTCTAATTTGTTCCACATGTATCTTCTCATGTTTATATTACAAACACATGTATGTGTAGCATGGAATTAAGTATTTATATTTTGTGAACCAAGCAGGTAGAGATTTAAGGATCCTAACGAGGCAAACATTTAAGGGGTGGATTTGTAGGAGTTAACTGCATTTCCTCTGGGTCAAATATTGTGTGAATATTAGAGCCAGCCACTGTGTGTGCCTCAAAAGTTCACCTTTTGCCACTAAAGTTTAAGGTACTTATTCAGCACCATATCTTAAAAGTGTAGGTGTGTTGTGTCTTCATAAAATGTACCATGTATCTTCAACTGGCTTGTAAAGTCCTACTTAACATTTGAGAGATATTAATTTTCTGCTATGCTACGCTATGCCCTCCCTGATTATATTTGAAAATGACACAGTTAATACTACACTTCTTAATTCTAATCTCAGTTATTTTTCTGAAGGATTCAGCTGTATTTGAATAGTTAAACTGTAAAGATTGAACTTGTGGGTGTGATTTAAACGGAAGAGCTTTGGGATATGATTTAGACGAGAATCATTCATTAATCTGTTGGAGTTAAAATACATTTGCTGCTATGCAGCTGATCCTTTGTATGTATCACATATTGCAACCAACAAAGATGATCTCTGGACATTTTGTTTGTCATTAGCTCATTCATCTTTCCCGAGAGCACATTAAACAACCTTTTAGGAACTCTAATGTATTTATCATTGAATCTCCACTCTCTCTTTTTCTTATTGGTGCTGAACCAGGAGCACATTAGGAAGTACTTTATGTGCAATTTTTAAACAATATAAAAAAATGTGTTTTCTACACGAATTGATCTAGAATCTGTGATTTAAAGTTATCACTTCAGAAGCATTCTGGGATACTTTATTGCTTAATTCAATGTACTATAAATGTTGTGACAATAAACGATGTCTTCAAAGAGAAAAGACAGCATGATTGTGCTCTAATAAAACCTGACATTAATTATGACATGGGAAATGGTAGGTCTATTAGTTATAATTATAATTACAGGAATGCAATTTAACTGCCGAATATTTAAGATAAAAAATTCAAAATATTATGTTATTAGAGTAGAAATCTTTATTCAAGGAAGAAAAGTGAGGGTGAAAGTTGGATCAGACAGAATGGAGAAAAGAACTAGATACTCAAGGAGCCGGTTTTTTAGGCCATACAGTGTGGCAATAGTCACATCATGGCACTATGTTGGAAAGGCAATGCAGTATGCCTACTCCGTTGATTTGTTTCTCTTCATTAGCCAGATAGCGCTGTGTAAAGCACCACGCCGGTTTTTGTTTGTTTGTTTGTTGCCTTCTAAAATTAAATGTATATTCAGCACTCACTGGACAAGAAACTATATAGAGTCAGGATGTGTGGAATGCTTCATTTGGAATGTATAAAAGAGTACCTCTATGCAGCCTCCCACCTTCATAAATGTGTCCAGTTTTGTAACTACGCCATGTTAGACTGCCAAGGAGACAGGTACATTATTATTCATATCTTTTTACTTTTGAGACCATCTGGCTATGTAACCACAGTTGGCCTGGGTCTTATAGTATTGACCAAGTTAGCCTTGAATTTGTTACAAGCCATTCTTCTCAGCCTCTGCAATATATATATGCAATATATATATTGTATTTTAAAGGAGGTAAATATTTACCGTATTCTGGATGAAGAACTTACTTCTACATGGTTGAAGGCCCTCCCTAAGATCCAGGGTTTAGAAAAGCATCATGTGTTTTCAGTTTGTGGAGCTACGCTTCCCTAATTTAGGAACTCACACGGGCCAGTGATCAAATTTTACTTGAATTTTAGGTGTTCACTGCTTGGAGGTAGCAAATTATAAGACCTCAAATCCTATAAAAGATTAAGGTTTAAGATTAAGTTTTATTATCTTTTTTTTTTCTCTTGCTTTTTTTGTTCCCTAACAAATTTATCTCAGACGCTCTTTTTCTCTTTTTAAGACAGGGCCTCACTATGCAGCCCTACATGGTTTGAAATTCACTATGTGAATCTGATGAATTTTCGGATATCTGCCTCCCAATCACTGGGATTAAAGGCATGTGTCACCTTGCCTAGCTCTTCAAACATTTTTAGGAATTGAGTTTGTCAGGGCTAGAAAGGTGGCTCAGGGGTTGACAGTGCTCACTGACACTGCAGAGAGTGTGGAGCCAGTTCCCAGTCCCTACACTGCAGTACACAATTGCCTGTAACTCCAGTTCTAGGCGATCCAAAGTTGTTTTCTGACCTCCGTTGACATCAGATACACATATGGCGAACATACATATGTGTAGGCAAATCCTCATACACATAAAATAAAAACAAATCTTGAAAGAAACATGAGTCTATCAAAGGTTACCACCTCTTTATAAAGTGCTTCTGGCAAAGGCTCGATAATAATTAGAAGTAAGACAAGGAGATGAGTAGCCCACTAGCTACCAGTCCTTTGTATGCAACTTGATTTTGACTGAGCCCTCTTACCAGACTCCAGTCTTTCATTTTAATATCCTGGTATACGGTGCGTAGAGTGGAACTGGAACAGAAGACTTGAGACGTCTGTCAGCTGCGTTCATTTTTACACGAGCAAACTTGTGGGGTCCTGCAGTATCTGAAACAGATGTCAGGAAACCCTTGGAGGAACAGCACATCCCTCTTTTGATTCACTGCAAGCCCTTCCATTCTTCACCTCAGCGCCCTCTCTCATGTTTTCCAAATATGTCGTTATCACCTAAGAAATTTAGAAAGACTTGTTTTCTGTCATTAGGTAGTAAAAAATATGACGTGTAGGCAGAGAAATGGGAAAATAACTGACATACATGTTTAGTATTTCCGTGAGCCTCGGCTGACATTTTAACAAAGAGCCTGAATCCTCTTCAAATTCAGAAATGGGGCTAGCCGAAGCTGCTTAGGTCCTGAGTACTGTTCTGTGTTTTGTTGTGTTGGTGGCTCATCATCCTAAGCATTTAGACGGACAGCAGTGAAGTGGGATTTAACTCTGTGAGCATAGCTTGGGCTTCCACCTGCAGAGTTTAGAACATGGTTTTAAATTGAAACTTTAGATGGTCACAAAGTCATTGGCTAAGGCAGTAAGAACAACGGCTATTTGCGTCTTAATAGACGTACAGAGGCCTTTATGTATTTGGGGATAATTTGTCAACAACTTAATCCATTGACTAAACTTGTAAAACACTAAAGAAAAAAATAATAAAATCAAGAAGCTTAGATCTGCTCACAGTGTGTCTTCAGAGTATGAATACCCTCATTGTTCCCCTTTAACAATATCCCAGGAGTCTGTCATCAGGGACAGCAAGCCTAACACAAACAACTGGAGAGGAGGAAGGATTTATTTTGGATCGAGCTTTCAGAGCTGTCAGTCCATAGTCCTTGGCAGTGTTGATTCTTGGTGTAGGGTGAAACAAGACATCACTGGAGTGGGGATGTGTGGGAGAGGCTGGGCTGCTCATGACCTACAACCACCATAAAGAGATGGCAAGGGGGTGGCTGGAGACCAGATATAACCTTCAAAGTTTCTCCCTGGGAGACTGAGAGGTAACTGAGACTTCCTCTAATTCCTAATTTCTACCACCTCCCAAATAACACAACAGGAGACCAAGTCTTCAATACTGGAGCCCATAGGGCAACATGGGTGTTCCAATCGTAACATACACACACACTTACTTTAAAAGAACTTATTATTTGCTTACAGAAAGAGACATATATACTTATGCCATTGGCAATTCAGTGATTTCTTACTGAGGAAACCATTTTTAGTCATTTTGAAAAATCAAATCAGAATTGGGATTCTATTTCGAGAGTTCAGTGAGCAGCGAGGTGGGATGTGTTTTTGTGCCGTGAGAGTCAATGCATCCTTCCTAATGTACATTTTCTCTGACCAGCTACACAATTATCTCCATTTACTTCCTTGTTGGTACAGTGGAACACCTAAAAGAGGAAAAGGCACACATATCTAGAACTTTCTCTTTAAAGAATTAGGGAGGTTTCTTCATGAATGATGAAATTATACTTCTCAGCACATTTAGAAAGAAAATATAAGTAAACCATACTTAATATGTTTAATTTTTATAGCAGTATACCTTAATAGTAATATGGGGTTATAGTGTGCATATCTTTGTGTGCATGTGACTGACAAGGAATTGAAGTTCACAGCCACTGCCCAGAATCACAGGAAAGAGTCCAATCCTGAACATGAGCACAATTCAAAATGAATTAAATTATAGCTCCTACTGAGTGCATATTGCTCTGGTGCCATCATGAAGTTAAAGTTAAGTCGAACATTGTTCTTATTTCAGTGTAAGTACCGGATGTAAATAGCAACTTGTATATATTTAAATACCCACCTCCAAAGAGTTGTTAGGCTATATTCCATAAACTGTTTTAATTAAGTTTTAAGTGTATTGACTCATAGAGTTTATGCAGCACATTAAATTCTTAAAAATATGAAATAATGTTGGGTCTGGGGACACATCACCTTGAGTTCCAGTCCCTAAAGGCAAAGGCAAGCAGAACAGACTTAGAGGCCAGCCAGTTCCGTAAAGCAAGCCTCAGGCCATCAGGGTGATAGAGTGAGACCGCGTCTTTAAAAGGGAACACAAAAAATTTTTTAAAAAAGACTTAAAATGGTGTATATTTATTCATTAGTAGTGTTACGTACTATGGGTTAATTTCTTCCCATGTACTTTTTTATTCAATTATTTAAATCTTGAGCCTCTAAAATAAGACCAAATTGTTGTTTTCTTGCGTTTGGTTTGCATGATATCAGGGGCTGTTGTTATTTAAATCCTGAACTGTCATAATGCCACAGTAAGAACAGATTTAAAACAGACCGTCCTGCTTCTGACTGCCTTGGCCAGGTCCAGGCAAGGCGGTGCTTCCCTTGTGAGTTTCTCGGGTGTGAACACAGGGCCTGTTGATTGCAAATATATTTCCTATGTGGGTTCAAGTAACCAGAAGACAGACATGCTTTCTTCCCTCATCCAGAAGGCTGGTAATACACGTCACACTGTTTAGGTTAGAACTGGGTCTTTCTAATTCATCCTCCTGATTGCTTGGATTAGATCATTTTGTACATTTCTATTTTTGGTCATTTTCAGTGCGACTCTGATTATGGGTCTACGAACTCTGGCTTTTTATACCTGAGATGTGACACTCCCAAAGGCTCAGCTCTGTTCTCTATGAAGCATCGTTACTTAAGGCCACATTCCGTTCATGAAATGCTTGCTGCAGCTTATTTCCTTCCTCTTCTAACTTCTCATGTTCTTGCTTAAAGCGGTGTGAGACGAGAAGCACTTGAGAATGTTCAAGAAGGAGCTATTGATCATTTGGAAGATGCTAACTTTCTATCTGTGGCTCTAGCATCCAAGGACCAATTTCTTTTACTCAACCAGGGGTTTGTGGACAAGTATGCTGATGTTTCAGGTGCTTCAGTTGTGAAAAGTGACAGTGGTATTTACTTAATTGATCTCATTATTATAATAGTTGTCATGGATCAGGCTCACAGGCTGACTTTGCTTTTAATTGCCTAACATGTGTTATGTGGGTTTTTGTCATTTGATTCTGGTTAAAGTAGCAACTCTCCCAAACCACGATACTGGCTTATGCTATCAGTTTTTCTAAGAAATGCTTCAATATACTCTAAATCTACAGTTACTGTAAGTGGCCTTGGCGAGTGATTTGATTTGAGAATTGAGACTACAGTCTGGATTTACTCTTCATGCATTAACACAGGTCAAATGGACAGGGACTGCATTTTAAGTCAGTAATGGAAGGCTGAAGGCTGTCTTAAACCAATCATATCAGTTTTACCCATGACTGATTGATCCCTAGGGGCAGAGCCTTGTAAGCATTTCTTTTCCATGAATGGACTCCATAGAGCCTGGAGTTTCATTCATAAAATGGAGACTGAAAGGAAACACACACACACACACACATGCACAAGCACACACAGAGCCTCGCTCTCTGGAATGTCATTTATAAAGAGCTGGAGGGTGTAGTGTTCCATCAGCTGCTGCTTTTGCCAGTTGACTGGAAGTAATGATTAATGTTCATTGGTCCTGCTTGTGTGTAACCTGACACCATCTATGGCTTTCCAGAGTTCCTAATGTATGGTGAATGAGAAGACAACATTCTCAAATCAGAAACATAAACAGGAACTGGTGGGTCTGAATTCCATTCAAATATGTCATCTCAGCCCCACTTTGTTTGTCTAACTTGGATTTTACAGGCAGGAAAGGGGGAAGGGAGGGATAACACACTCCTTAGCTGGACTAGTTTGGAAAGGGAAACTTGACAGGGGTGGAGTACACTTTTATAGTGTATAATTTATGGTTTCATTTCAAACAAAACACCCAGGACACTTAGGCTTTACGTTGCTTACCACCAGTGGCTGAAATGAACGGATAACTGTTTTTATAAGCTGAGCTGAGATTTGAAATTAAATGAAACAGTTTAAAAACCATTGGCTATCTCTGTGTGTGTGTTTAGTGAATGTGAACAAAAGATGCAAAAGATTGCTTACTTTTTTTTTGCCTTCTTTTCAAAACAGTGTGTGTGTGTGTGTGTGTGTGTGTGTGTACTCCTATATCTGTGTATGCTCATTGAAGTGTATGTTTTTGGATTTTAAATGTTCTTAAAAAATGTTTTTGGAGCTCAAATATTTCCATACTCAAATGAGTTAGCTCGGTAAGAGGAGGGTTTCGTAACTTGAAATATTTTTTTTTTTAAATTGTGTTGGGCCAGGCAGTAGTGGCGCACACCTTTAATCCCAGCACTTGGGAGAAAGAGGCAGGCAGATTCCTGAGTTTGAGGCCAGCCTGGTCTACAGAGTGAGTTCCAGGACAGCCAGAGCTACACAGAGAAACCCTGTCTCAAAAAAACAAACAACAACAACAACAAAAAAAAAAACCAAACAAACAAAAAAAAAGAAAGAAAAAGAAAGAAAAGAAAAGAAAAGAAAGAAAAAATTGTGTTGGGTTAAATAGATACTTATTTTCATTGTGTGTGTGTATGTGTGTGTGTGTTTCTATTTAATTGCTTTTAATAGTGCTTCGTATCTTAAGGACAGGTAATTCAAATGAATAAGAAAATACTCAAAAAGCAAAATAAAGCTGCAAAACTCAGTAATCCTATGGTTGTGATTATTTAGTAGGCCACTAACTTTGATTTTGACTCCTCTTTGTGTGTGAGCCCTAAGAACTTATTGCATTATTTGCATAGTCTGCTTTTTATTTATGGTCAGCATTAAATAGTAAAATCACCCAGTTGGTGTGACATTCGAAAAATACCAACTCCTGGGCCTGGTATCTGTTTACCTTTCTATCATATAAAGTAAGCTTCCCAAATTCTTTTGCCTCCCAACTTACTTATCTGCAAAGGGGGCCGAGTGTTTTTGTAAGAATGAAATAGGTTCATGCTTAAGCAGTGCCTTACACAGTGTCCAGCATAGACTGACAGACTTGACACTGATGCGGGATATTCACTGGCATTTTTTTAAAATCATGATTTCTTTAGATTCCTTCAAAGACTATGAGTTCTTCAACAAGGTGCCATAAACTCACCCTCAGGCTAGTGGATAACACGAAGGCTATGAGATATTCTACCAAAGTCATCATATATGAATCCAGTGTGCTGTGTCTGACATAGTTCAAGCTAAATTCTGTTACTTGATCCATTTTTATCGGAAGCAAGTAGAACAAATTATCTGAATATGGTGGGAATCCCAGGAAAGATGAAATCGAGAGGGAAAACTCTACCTCCAATACTCTTAAATCCTTCAGCTTCCAATGGGAAGCAAATCAGGACAGACTGGGTAGTCAGTATCGAATTCTTCACTGCAGGCTATTGTTGTGAATCATTGGGTCAGTCAAAGGCATTGGTTCTCACATTTACTTTTAACTGTCAGGCTATGTGTTAACTGCCAGACTACAGCGTTATCAAGTAAATACCCAAAGTCACAATAATGCTTGTGTCTTCTGCCACTTTCGCTTTATTTTTTTTTATCAACTTAATAAAATCACAACCCTATAAAACTTACAAAATCCTGGGTTTACAATGTTCATAAGCTGTTGAGACCTGCTTATGTTTTGTGTGTGATACTGTCTGAAAATAGCTCAGAAGCTTATGAGAAATATTTTCATAGTTTCAGAGGGGAAGTCGTATGCTATTGTGGGCCACTACACTGCCATTGTGTTTCAGAAACACCGAGTTCTCTTCACTGCAATATCCCTTCTTCGGTCCTTGGTTTTGCCAACAGTATGGTGGTTAGGAATGTTTGGAGTCCCCTGCCTCTTTTTAGACAAGAGTCTGTCAGTGTAGATTTAGTTTGTTTGTCTTCATAGTTTGCTGAAATAGAAATATCCCAAAGTGTGGATGAAACAGTACTGAATTTATCACTTCCTTCTTAAAACTCAAGCCATGGTCAAATCCAGTATTTCCTTTTTTATGATACATTTATTTTATTCTATGTTTGTGAGTGTTTTACTTTCACGAATGCCTGTGTACCGTGTGTGTGCCTCATCCTCAGGGAGGTCAGAAGAGGGTGTTGGATATAATGAAATTGAAATTATGGATAGTTGTGAGCTACCGAGTGCAGGATAAGAATCGAACCTAGGTTCTCTATATGCGCAAAAATTTTGCTAAACCACTGCCTTTGAGACACCTCTCCAGTCCTTTTGCCACCTCTTTAGACTGTTCCGTTCAGACCTTTGTGACCGAGAACCAGGAGGTCCATAAAAACCCCCTGTTTCAACTCCTTGTTTGTTTTCTTTCTCATGTGAGTCTAGACAGAACTTATTCTAGACTTAATAACTTGCAGGTTTCTTCAATATAGAATAGATTATTGGTACAAAAGCATCTTTTTCATGACTATGACTTTTTGAAAACTATAAAATATAATTTTCTTGATTAACTATAGCAAGTTCATTCATGCATCGAATGTAAAAGCAGAGTCAAGGGTAACGTGGGCGTTTTTGTGTTTGCATTTATACCTGTCTTTATGATGCATGTGTTGTGTATGCCTGGACACCCTTTGTTTTTTTTTTTTGTTTGTTTTTTAGGTTTTTTTTTTTGTGTGTGTTTTTAACATTCTATGTAATATTAGTAGAAAGTGAGAAGAAACAAGCCCAAACCAGGAAAGCAACAATTAAAGAGGTGAAGGGGATGAAAACATTGGAAGAATAAAGTACTAATTGGTGTCATAAGTTGTTAATACAGCTCATGTCATGATATTTTTCTTGAACCAAGAACTTCCTGCATGCTAGGCAAGCACCCTACCATCATGTATATTCTCAGCTACCCCAGGATTTAATACACATATTTTCAGAAATTTGTTGATACTAACAAAAAAATGGTTAAATCTTTGAGATTTGCATTGAAGAGGACACACACACACACACACACACACACACACACACATCTTACAAAGTGTATAATTCTTTCAAATGCATGGAATACATCATTTTGGCTCTATATTTATCATTTTAAAATTTCTCCCATTATTCATGCGTGTGACACCAGTACTGGGCAGGGTCAGTTTACAGGACAGGATGAGACCTTATTTTAAAAGTGAAGTCCTATGCTGGCTTCACTTAGTCACATGACCCCTACAAGGAGTTAAAATGTAGAGTCAGGCAATTTTTTGCATTCTAATTTAAATGAAAGCAAAGGCACAGTCTTGAGCTACTCCTACTTTACTGGGATTTGTCTTTTTACCTTAAGACATTTGAAAGCTTAATTAAGTTGTGCATTGATTATGACTGCAGGAGTCTAAGCAGGAGCATCCACTGAAGGAGATTGTTTTTCCTACCTCCTTGTTCAGTTTTCTATATGAGGTAATCCCACTTTTACACACTATTTGATAACAAAGCACTTTCAGCCACCACTAAAAATGCCCTAGACGGTCGTGACAAATCTTTCCTGTCTGAACCTGGTGTACCTTTTGGAGGCTTAGACAAATGATAGCCAAAGGGGAATTTTCATTTTGTAGAACTGAGCAGCAAATATGCAAATTAAAAGAGTATCTGACATATGACATGTGCAAATTCAGAACTGAACTTTTGTGGTCAAACCTTTGCTAAAGCTGCCCAGATCTAAACTCTATTTTTCCAGTACAGCTTTACATTGTTAGGCAAAGAAGGAAAAGCAGCTCTGTTCAGAGTTTCTTGCACATGTATCCTGAGATGGTATCACTTCAAGTATGATACCTTTAGGAGTGATATGCCATGAAGCCTACCTAACCCAAGAGGGCAGTTTGGAGAGTTAGCATTCTTTGTTCTTGACTCCACCCATACATCGTCCAAGCCTTGAGTTGCCAGCAACATTGCACTGCTTTGAATTTTTACAGCATATTAGATCAGCTTTCATCACCACAAGAGCTCATCTGTAACAAATTACAGGCGCTGTGATTTCTGTGAGCTGATTTGGTCAACACTAATATCGTGTTTTAGAACGCTTTGATCCACAAGTTTCTATAGCAATAAAAACCCTTTGTCCTAAATTCAATTTATATAATCCAATTTATAGACTGACTTTTAAACTTCATAGGCCAGTGTTATTTAAGAACAAACCACAAGGGTTAATATTGGGGGAAAATGAATTTCAAAGAGAGATTCTTGAGTATTTAAAATGTCTGATAGGAACTCTGGGTAAATCATGAATTCGTGACGACTGTTCAATCAATATATTTTAGATACCATAGATTAAAAGATGAGTTTCCAGAGACTATTCCAGAATAACTTCACTAGTAACCAGAAAATCAACTAGTTCACGAGACTTAAGGACAGTAAATTAAGATATTGAACTATGCATTTATATTCTAAATTCTTCCTGTCTGTATATGCTGAAATGAAGTATCACTTCATATCAAGATACATTTACAAGAAACCAAAAAGAGTTGCTTTCTCCCTCTTTGCCTTACAATGTAAAGGTCTGCTGGAAAACATTACTGATCTGGACAGCTTTACTAAAGGGGCAATATTGCATACAACTTACTTCATAGGTTCCTCCTAACAACTCTTTTAAAATTGTCAGTTGCATTCCCATTTTACAGATGAAAAGGTTGAGGAAAGAGCTGTTAACCAACCTACACAAGGCTATACTCCCATGAAATGAGAGAGATCAGACTTGAATTTGCAGCTAGTAGATGACAACGCAGTCATTGACAAGCACTGTGCTGTGCTGGTCATCCTAAAATTATAACCAGAGGATGCCAGATAAGATAGTATAAATGTCCTGCCATCCGAGCATGTTTCCACAGGCCAGGCTACAGCTGATGGCTGCTCGTGCATTATACTTTCTTCCACAAGTAAAGTGGAAGGCTCTGCACAGCGACACCTCCGTCCCTGCCACCCAACATCTACCTTTGAAGTCACCACTTAGCCAGTTTGGTTCTTAGTTGAGCGTTTAGCAAAAGTTCAAATGTAATGCCAAATCGCACCAGTTGTACTTTTTTTTTTTATTATTATTATTAGATAAGGTAGAAATGAAAGCAGCGGGCAATTTAATTAGCAGTAATTTTTCTGGGCAAGTCATTACCTTGATGAACTTCAGAGCAATGTTTATGGCCCCTAATTAACCATGTTAGTCATTTGATTGAATAATCACTTTGGAAATGTTTCTACAATCTGATTAGAGTCTGACCCACTCTGATAGTCATAAATTAACTGTTATCACTTTAGAATAACATGACTTTAGTTACTCTATGTGAATAAACCTCCTAGCCCTGTCCTTTATTTAAAAAAAGAAAAAGAATTCTGGCTTCTCTGGACTATATAAATGCTATTCATTTTAAGGGCAGAATAGACTTTAAAATGCTAGCCAAGGTCTTGCCTTTTAAAAATTAGTTGTTAATTTTATTTGCTCTCATGTAGTAAATGGTAAGAATTGGAAAAAGCACAATTTTCTCCATAAATTGCCACTCATGCCCTCGTAAAAATGTAAATCATACTTTGTTCTCTGGAGAACTGGAATGAAGATTCTGGCCTCAGCCTTACTATGTGTCACTGCTTTTTAAAGACATTTAAAATTTATTTAACTAGATTTTTAGAAATATCTATTTAAAATATGTAGATGAAGAGCTACAATTCTTGAAGAACGTTACAGTGTAAGAGAAGCAACAGAGACAGCAGCCACTTTCTAGATGCACCAAGATGAGACTAACTGTACATAAAGTATCTCTGACATTTGGGCCTGGTTTTCCAGCATTACGCTAATTTTACACAATGCTAGAACATTCTCTGAGTACCTTTCAGCCTTGAATTCTGGGTTTCTCGGAAATGTTTGAGTGCCTTCCTGGCCCTCCTTTTCCTCATGCTCTGGGGTAGAAAGTGTATCTTTACACTTTACGGAATAGACTCCAGCCTCTGTCTTTTCCTCTAGCTGTCTCCAGAGCTGCCAGCTGTTTTTACAGCCGTACCCCAGGTGTGTAGCAGTCAGAGCATTTTCGTGGCTTGGTGACATCAGTACAGCAAAAGGCTCGCCTCCGAGCAGCTGTTGCTCTGCCTGCAATCATTAACACTGTCCCTTCCAGGCCCAGCTGTTTTGAGGGACCTTTTGCCTGGCAATAGATCAGAATAACATTAAAAATTCATGTGAAGCTTGGTCATTAGTTTGAAGTTGGGATAAAGTGGCTTGCTAACTATTTAGCCAATTATCAATACAGTCAGGAAGAGAGGCACTTTACCTTCCTAGATTCAGAATTATGTACTACGTAATAAATTTTATGAACCATGTTATAGAAAAATGTGTGTGTGTGTGTGTGTGTGTGTGTGTGTGTTTTATGCTATCTTCATCATGTAAGCTGCGATTTATTATGTACTTTCATTTTATGTAGGTATTTAATTTTACATTTTTGATGCTGGAGACTGTACCTAGGGACTTGTACATGCTGTGCAGAGGGTTCTACTACTGAGCTACTTGGCCAGCCTCTTACCTCTTTGGCTCTAATTGGTTTTCTTGCTTTTGTTCCTGAGAAAGAGTCTCTGTGTAACTCAGACTGGTCTCAACTTCACAATCTTTCTTCCTCAGCCTCCTGAATACTAGGATTCTAGGTGGGTACCACCAAATCCATACCATTTAAAATGTTAGAATTATGGCTTACTGGAAAGATCTTTTAGATTAAAACCATATGGGTGAAACTATTTTTTATGGTAAAAATTGCTCATATTTTTGTTGACATTAGACCAAAAAAATTATCATTTGTCATCAGACCTCTGCCTAAAAAAAAAATACTGACCTTGAAAGTGGAAAACTTCAGACCAAGGGAAAAAAAACAAGCCAAATAAAAGGTACAGATTGCCCTTTGTTACAGGGAGTGTGTAGATAAATATGTCTGAAGAGACAAGGCCTTTAAAATTCATTCCTTAAGATTGGTACATTTTAACTATAGGCAGTGGGAAAGTGGGAATATTTTTTATTAAATAGTACATTTGTGGCACACATTTAGAGGTTTTTTTTGTTGTTGTTGCTAAAAAATCTACTGAAACATACAGACGATCTAATTGGCTTGATCTCAAATATTAATACATTCAAGAATAGGGCTCAGTTGGGGGACCTGAAACTTTCTGTTTTAGAGAATTAGTTTTAAGGAAAATGTTTTAAAATGAAGTACAAAAATAGGGATTGGGTCTCAGAAGAGACTCCTAAAATACGTGAAGGCCTCCATATTGGGATCTGCTGTACCTCTGTCTCCGGTTTCAGAACGAATCCATCCTCTTCACCAGGGAACTGGGAGCTGTAGTAGACATCAGGGACCATCTCTCAGGCCTTTATTTTGTAGCAATACAGGTAAAGAAAGGTTTGTGCAAATTTATGTAGCTTATATCATAGTAAGGACTTGATGTTTAATCCTTTGTCTCCTGGTTCATGTTTATTTCTCTTTTCATGTCAGAAGCGTTGGATATGTTAAGTTTTAAGTCAACACCTGAGCCAGGTTCACAGTGAGCCACTTTGCTTTCTCTTCCAGAATCCCTGGCCTTGTAGGGGAGACTTTTCTTGGCACGGCCATTGTAAAACTCCTTATGATGTACCGTCCCTTCATTAAATTTGAGCATGATCTATATTCTTAAGAAAAATCAAAAGCCAGACATGCCATTATCTGAGAAAAACAGTTCAAAATTATCAAGAGAATTTATGAGAGTTAATTATTCTATCTTTTCTTAGTAACTTCTGTCTAGCATTTGTGAAGTCACCCATGGCAGAACTGTTTTAGCACTGTGCATAGAGAGAATACTGTGTGATATATAAATTCATCCCGCTTGCCCTTCAGCATACTGCTGTGACACCCATAGGATATTGCTGAACTTCAGCAAAGTTGAGTTGGTAAAACTCTGTTGACCTGCTTACTGAAGAGAGTCAGCCTCTACTATGATCCATTCAGCTTTAAGTTCTTGGAGGCCCCACTGAAAATGTTCTCCTCATTCTGACACACTTGATCATTGATGCTCTTGAAGTTTCTGCTCTGTTCTATGTACCTCTGACCTGCTCTTTCTTCCCTTCTACCCGGCCTTTCTATGACACATTTTGTTTCTTCTTTCAGAAGTGCCTAGCTGCCACTCCATTTATATGAGGCAAGAAGGCTTCCTGGCTCATCCGAGTAGAACAGAAGTTAAGTTCTCCATTTTGTACAATTATTTATAAATAAAATTAAAAGTAATCAGACATTCCAAATACGGGTCCATCTTACTCACTCATTGTGTGCTTTGGGGAAATGCACTTATGTTTCTAAAGCAGTATATATATTGTTTGAGGTGATAGAAGATGAGCAACGGCAGAGTACTTGACCAATGTACCCAAGGCCTTGGGCTCAGTCCCTAGCAAGGCGACATAAACACACACTCTGCTCTATTGCTTGAAGAATAAAAGACAGTGTTTTCCATCTTAGTAGCTTGTGCTTGGCTGTGAGCCTTGTCCACACCGCTACCTGTGTTCTGCCACCAACTTGTAGTCTTTCAGCTAGAAACAGCTCCTTGCAGATGACCCACCTTACTGCACTGTACTGACATGCATCTTAGAAAATACTCCGCTATAATCTTATAAGCCTAAGTCACAGGTTGAAGTAAAATGCGGCAGTGTGACTTTGCCTTTCAGTGTCCTGAATTTTGTGCCTTTTGGAAGAGTGATTAATAAGAATGGGTTCACATAAACTGAGTAGAGACAGAATTTTTATTTCCGGTAACCACAGTAGAATACTCTGCTCTAACAGACTCTGACATCTGCAAAGTGAGAGACAATGATTATCTGGAAATCATCTCCACTGAAGGATTCCTGGAACTATGTACATGTTTCTTCAGTAAAATTGCCATAGATACTACCTTTTTAGTTAGAATTAGTATTCATGATTTTATATGAATGATATTAATAGACATTTAACTGATAGCAGAAGACAGTACATCTAAAATACTGGAGAGAAAAAGCTTTGCACCAAAGCAGTGGAGTTATTCTTGCCACTGTTATTAATATTATAAACCTGCCATAGAGATTCTTTTATTTGAGAAATAAGCTATAGTTAAATTGTATAAAATTTCTTACTATAAGTAAAGGTGACAATTAGGTGAATCAAGTATATATGAAAGAGAAAAGAATTATGAGAAGATATAATTTATTTTTTACTTTTAGTATGAGGTGAATTATTTTACAACTCAAAACAAGACTCAAAACTCTCTTGCCTATTAATGATGAGACGAACTTGGGGGAGATGACCCCATGGGTGGATGACACCAAGCCTTGCATGTTTAATTCAACCCACAAATTCACATGGTGGAAAGAGAGAGCCACTGCTACAAGTTACTCTCCAACCTTCAGGGCCATGCTATGATTAACGTGAACATAACACACATGCACACACGTGCACACATGTGCACACACATACACATGCACATATGCACACACACACACACGCACCTGCACATACGAATGGGCGTGCTCGTGTACGTGTGTGGACAGTCTAATAAAAAATATTTTAAAATCATAATGTTAGCTTTCCAAGGTATTTCTACAATAAAGTAAATGATAAACGAAATGTGTTTCAGAGTGCCAGGAAAAGACTAGAAATTGGGCTTTGCTGTCCTTCTCTTGAATAATGAAACAAAGAAGAAGCCAGAAAAATAAAATAATGCATTATTAAGTATAGGTTTGCCAGTATTTTTGTGAGGTCTCTGCTTAAGGTCAGCAGTTATAAATCTCTGATGTTTATGCTATGGTGCTCCTCTAAATTGGCGTGCATGAAAATCATTCAGTCCTCACACCAGCTCTACTACTCTCATCCCCATTTGATAGATGGGAAAATCGAGGCAAAAAGCCAAACTAATGTGTCAAGACTTTTGTGTATGTCTGTGTGTGTGTGTCAGTGGCTAAAGAACTTTTGAGAATAATTTCATATTCTACCATTAATAAGCATATTCTGTTTTCCTCCCACAGGCTGCATGTTTGAGAAGGGTCCCAGGCAGTTCTATGATGACACCTGTGTCGTCCCGGAGAAGTTCGATGGTGGGTTTCTCCTGGTTTACTGTTTGATTTTATGAGCGAAGACCACTCTTTCTTTTTCTGGAAGCAGTTACCATTTGTACTTAGGGGCATCTATACACACCATTTGTCACACACTAAGTGCTCGTGCGGTTACTGGACATTCCTGTTCTCCCTCCCTTTGCGGCCCTCTTAGGTTCCACGAGAGTCCTTTTTTGGAGATGGGAGAGAAGGCCGGCATTGTTGCTGTGCTCCGTGTAGAGCAGGGCATCTTTCCATTGCCCCGCGGAGCACATGCAGCTTGTTATTTGAGATTTACTGAAAGCTGATCCTGTAATTAACAAAGCAGAAAAGAAAGCATGCTACTGTGAATGCACCGATGACTAATGCAGGCCCTTTCTTTTTATTGTTCATGAAAAGATGCATTATGGAGCACAGGAACAACATAACTGCCCATTGAGTCTACTGATTGCTTGCCCCCACACCCCACCGAGGGAGATGTACATTACTAATGTAGCATTATGTTGTAATTGCTTAAAAGGAAGTTAGGAACGCATTACCTTTTAAATATATCTCGCTAGTGCAATGAAAAGATCCCCGATATTAAAAATGAGCGTCCAACTAGATAGAATCCTCTTTTCTTGACAAGCGTGGTGGCAAAAGGCGACATTTACAAGAAAGCTTTGGGAAAAAGTGAACGGTTAATTCATTTAGTGGTTCTTCAGAGTGGTCGCCATAGTTCCTGCTTTGATTGTCAAACAGGAAATGAGCAGGGGCCCTCTGATTAGTTGATTGCAAAAACTTTGGGGATCTAGGCTGTAATGACTTGGGCGCTTTCAGAGTTTTTAATTGTCATTATTTAAACAGCAAAGTACATGCTCAGATTTCTGTTCAATCTCATAATTAGTTCTTGAGGGCTTAGCTTCTAAGCTTCTTGTTGCTTTTGGAGCTTTTGGGAAGAATTGTGAGTTTTGGAAAAATCTATTTCCTTAGCCTTCCTGAAGATGGCTCAATTTATTAAAGGTCATGGAGTTGAAACCCCAAAGGGGATCACAATTTTTGGTTTTCTTCTACAATATTTACATTGCTGTTTCAGAAGTATGAGTTGTGTTAACTGCCACTCACAACACACCATCACAATTCTTAAAATGTGGCTTTTTCTTTGGACACGGCGCTTAAAATTTGCTTTCCGGAATGCCCTTTCTGATCTTTTAATTTATTTTGAGTTTTTCACATTTTAATTAGTTTTCAACTTAGTAATGGCATACAAGGAGGGAAATTATCTTAAAACTATATCAAAATAGAATGCTAGTGTTTAGGAAGCTGGCTGTTCTCTTTACCTGTCTTTGACTATATATATATATATATATATATATATATATATATATATATATATATATGTGTGTGTGTGTGTGTGTGTGTGTGTGTGTGTGTGTGTATATGTACATATATACATATATAATCATATATATATGATATTATATACCTTCGCATTGTTTAAATATTAGAGAGCAGATAGAAAAGCAATGCTTCTTTTTCACATGTCGCTAATGGAATGACTCACTTTTCTGTGCAGCAACACTCTAGAAACTACATTTAACAAGGTTTCACTCTGTCAGCATGATTATCCACTTGCTTTCATCAAAAAAAAAATAAGTACTAGAAGAAAAAGTCTGAGGTAAATAAAAGTGACTTTAAATCAACATGAAGATACACTCCTAAATTACCTTGTTAAGAACAAAAGGACTTCAGTAGTCAGTAGCTCTTGGCTGAATGTTTTTGTGCGTTTGTGCCTTTTGAAGTATTTTTTTTCATGGTCACATGACAAGGTGTATTTCTACTTAACAACTACTAGAAATTTTTAGAACGCTTGTGATTTACGTTTACTTTGTAGTTCACACTTAGGGTGAATAGAGGTAAGTGAATACATTCTTCCTGAATTGTTTCTTCAACCGGGAAGAGAAATTCACACCCTGACCATGAGCTGTCTGGAGGCATTAGCTGAGCACTGCAGGCCCATACAGTTCTGAGAAGCATGGCTGGAGCTGGAAGGAAATGAGCAGAGGTCGTATTTTGTTTTGTAGAGCTAAGAGATTTGTACAAAAAAAGCAGTGTTAACTAGTACTCATCCTAGATGCTTTTCTATGCCATACTAGGGAAATGTAGCACATTTTTTGTTTGCTTAAAAAAAATCTATTTTACAGAATGTGCTGTTATATACCATCTTAAGTTGGCCTTTTAAGAAAAGGATCAACAAGCAAAATTAAATGAACAAAAAAGAAATGTTGTTTTATTTATTGCCAAGGGACAAAGTAATAGCTTCTGAAGAGAGGTTCAGTAGGTGGGGCCCTCCTGTTGCTGCTACTGCTGCTGACTCTCACAAAAGAAGACTTCCTAATTCATATAAAGCACAGGCCACACAGACCTTATGTTATTACTAAATTTACCTTGAAATATGTTCCCTGAGATTTTCAGTAGTCGGTCATGCACAGGTCAATAAAGTATTCACAAATTACAGTTTGTAGAAATTAATTGATACAAATAAAATACCCAGAGCTTGGAGCCGATTCCTTCCCTCTTAGTGTTAGTCAGAGCCGGAGAAACAGCACTAACAAAGCAAGCATGATCGGATATGATGGCTTGTAAAGGCATGGATGAAGGAGAGACAGTTGGATTAACTTGTTAAAAGTAAATGATTGTTATGAATTTACTCCTTACTGGTGTACATTTGCATGAGTGAGAATACTGTTATGTCATATGTAAGTTTGTGTAGGTGGTTGGTTGTCTTTTAATCATTTGATTATTTTAAATCTGTATTTAATGGTGCTGTTTACAACCACCATGAAGTGATTGTGTTCAGCCGTTTTCACGATTGATTACGTGTCAGTGTTATGCAAATGACATACTATTGCTGATAATCGTTTATTCTTTTAAATCTAGGGGACATTAAGCAAGAGCCAGGAATGTACCGGGAAGGACCCACGTACCAGAGACGAGGATCCCTTCAGCTCTGGCAGTTTTTGGTAGCTCTTCTGGATGATCCTTCAAATTCTCATTTCATTGCCTGGACTGGACGAGGCATGGAATTTAAACTGATTGAGCCTGAAGAGGTTAGTCTAAGTAGATTTTGAGTAGGAAACCAAACTTTTCTACAACCTAAGCAGATTTGATTAATAACGTTACAAAGGTGCTTAAAACGTTTCAAAGCTGTGTAGACGTATTTTACATTTGAAAGTAGGTCAAAACAATGTAAAATAATTTCTTTCTTGGTCTTTCTCACTAACTGCAATAGTCTCTCGCCATTTGCAACAGTATACGTCTGTTCAAGGAACTAGTTTTGCAGTAGAGTACTGGCTTCACACCAAATACACACTAAGCACCCAGGAGCAGGAAAACCACTGCTAATTATTAGCGTGTTTAAATGTTCTAGTATATCTAGAGCTCCGTGTGACTATAAAGAAGCTGATTCTTTGTAGATGCATTTAAATCATGTAAGTGAAGAATCACCAAATGGTGGTGCAGGCAACGTAGACTAACGATGCCTAACGGAATAATTGCAGAGCCCTTTACCGTGACAGGAATGCAAGATTTTAGTAATCCGAGGAAGACTTGGACCGAAGCAATTCAACATGGCTTTATGTCAGTTAAACAGGCATTTCCCTCCACCTGTGATGAAAATAAACTGAGCAGAAACAGAACACTTTATATTTGTCATATTTGTTAGGACAGGAGACATTACTGAATGATGTCAGTAACATTCGAGCCACTCGGGAGAGGCAATATTCTGCTAGTGACTACGTCTGTTTAGCAACCCCTGGCGTTTATGTGTTTGAGTTTGAATAAAAGAATGGAAGATCTGACTAGGTGACCGGTTAGTGCCAACACGTTCTGAGTTTTCTTATTATTTAAATGTGAGAAAGATATACAGTCACATGTTTCATAAAACTGATAGTTCACCAACTTTGCTTCATAGATGCATAAAGTCAAAAACAAGACCCAGTAGTTCAGTCAGTTGACTGAGTTTAAACGATAACAAACTCACTACAAGTTATGCAATAGGTACTACATGTCTCCTATGTTTTTGTTCTACATCCACCCCTAGGATCCTGAGAAGAGAGCTCTGTAAGTAATGTCCTTCTGCACAAGCATGAAGACTTCAATTCTGTCCCCTACAGCCATAAGAAAAGCCAAGTATAGCAGTGTATACCTTTATTTAATCCAAGCCCACTAGATGCAGACACAGAAAGATCCTGGAGACACACTGGCCATCTAGTCTACCTCAATCAGCATGTTCCAGGTTTAGTGAGATATCTTGTCTCAAAAGGCAAGGTCCAGATTGATGAGACTTAATCATCAACCTTTGGCATACACAAAAACAAACGCACAAACCACAGACACCCCACCCCCCCAAAAAAAAACCTCTTCAAATGTTAAATATCCTATTTCTTATTGGTTCCTACTTTATTCTTAACAATCATATACATCAGACAGTGGCCATGTTGTTTCTCCTGATTGCTTCTTTGGAAAGAATGTGGGAATTATTTTAGTCTGTGTGGCACACAGTTCCTCTCTACTCTCCACTATGTAACATGTCTTTCAGTGGTGACCGCCACAATCCGTGAGTGATGTCTTGGAAGCCACCATACTGTGCTACTCAGTGGTTTTATTTTCTCATGTTTTACCTTTCAGTTTAAAATGATAAGGATTGAAATTCAGAATCTGCCATGCTTATCTGCTCACTGTGCTTGGATACCAATACCAAACACAGCTCTCTCTTTCAGGTATCTGAGATAATGGTATATTATTTCCAAATTAATCAATCATCTTAGGCAATTGTACCCAGAAACATTCTTTAACCTAGCAAGACACCGTCTGGATTCAACTGCAGTCTTTTGATGATACTCAAACTAGTTGAACATAAACAAAATCAGATTGCCAGATCCCAGGTTCACTATCCCATAACTAAGCATGACTTTCCAAAATAATCGGGTGGGCTGAAAGATGTCGGTTACTGTTGTAGTGCTAGCCTTGAGTTCAAACACTAACACCAAAAAAAAAATGTATTTATTAATATAACAAAACTAATAGAGTTATACTTAAAGAATTAACCTGACTCATTTTATGTCATTGGCAGTGAGGGTGCATGCCAAGTCACTCTACCCTGTTTGATCTTTCTTAACAGTGTAAGCTCCCATTTGAAAGTATGACATGAGAACATCACTGGAAGTATTGTTTTCTTCTTGAGACTCCATGTTAAAAACTGTACCTTAACTTTGAGTGATTCTGTGTATGGCATTGGTGGCACTTAGGGGGAATCGAGTGGACTTAGTATTTGAATGGCCTGGAAGTTATTTAGGTTTCCTGTTCATTTTAGATCTTTTTGTCTACATTGTATACACATGTTGTTATCTATTGTTACCTTAACTTTGTGCCAGTTATGACACAAAATACTTCTAAGAAGAGACTTTCTTTACATATAGACTAATAATCTATAGTGCTGAGAATAAGTTGGCATTATAAGAAGCAAATTCTCAGAGTCTTCTTTTAAAGTATTCACAACAGTTACATCACTCTCTCCAGACGTTTTCCGGGTGCCTTAAAAGTTCATTGCCTTTTAATTTTGAAGAGGACTCTGGTAAGATTCTAAGAAAGATCACTGGTAAATGGATGTTTTCAGGAATTGTTGCTTAACAGAACTTTTCACACTTGCATGCTGTATAGTTGTGTCTCTATTTAGCTACTGATATTCTTCTTAACACTTTTGAAAGATTTTACTTAAAAAAAAAAACAAACTAAAAGCCCGAAAAATAAAACTCCCTTTCCTCCTTCTTTTCTTCCTTCCTCCTTTCCTTCCTTCCTTTGTTTTTTAGAATTTCAATCATTATTATTTTAAACTGAAAGGTGAGACACGAGCATTTACTGTAAAGATAGTGGAAAATTAAGATGTATCCGCCACTGTGACTGCTGGCTTGAACGGCTAGTCTTGTCTCTGCTCAAGCACTCCTCACAAAACAGTTTATCTTTTCATGTGATTCACCACCATTGTTTGTTCATTTCAAGAACACAAATTACTTAAAGGTGGGGGTGTGTGCAACAAAAAAGTTTCTGCGAATGCAAGGAAGACAGGAGCAGAGAGATGATTTTGAGGACTGTTTTTTGTGGATGGAACACAGCTTGGAATTTCATGGAAACGAAGGCCAATGCTCTGTTAGAGAATGCACTTGTGGCCTTGCGGAGGCTGTGCATGGTTTCTCCTCAGACTACCAAAGAGTAGAACTGAATGAGATCTAGATTTGCATTGGAGTGACAGAAACAGGCTCCTGTCTGTATGGCACCATGGGCCCACAGTGTGATGGCGAAGCAGAGTGGTAGCATTGGGAAGGAGAAGCGTTTTCAAAGCTCTGCTGAAGAGCTCTGCCTTAGCCACATCCAACGCTCTATGACAGTCACATTTGCAACACTTCTGAGACCTTTACTAAGCCACACCGTGGACACTCTGCTTTAAAAGAAAAAGACTCATATTCATGGTGACTTTTTCACTTCTGCCTTATTTTTAGCATCCGATTAATGTTTCCTAAATGAACTTAATTTTCCAGTTTGGGGTTGGCTATAGTTTTCTTAGATGCTGCTTTGGGCAACAACAATTATTTGTAGTTGAGCTTATTAATCGGCATACTGTTTCCTCTGTTGACACACTGCCAGCTGCTCATTCTTTTGTACAATCTGAGCAAAGTATTTTTTTTTTATAAATTCAATAAAACACCTTTACAAAGGGATCATTAAGCAGTTCCTAATCTGGGATTTTTTTATTTTTTTGGTCTAAAAGTTCAGGAAGGAAAAGACAGTGTATGGCAGAAGGGAAAATCTGCCTCATTTTGGTGAATTGCCGTCTGTTCTGTCTGTTCTTTCGTGATGCAAACACATTCCCTTATTTCCATTTAATTTCTATCCAAAACAATGATGACAAAGGATTCTATTGTGATGTTGAAGAGAGAGAACTGTAAGCCTGGTTTAAACCAGGACATGGGAAATTCACAGCACTAAGGCTGTTGCTATTTCCTTATGCCTTAGATTTGAAGGTGTTTTTATGCGTTTAGAAGCCATACATTTATGAATTCTGTGTGTGTGTGTTTTTGTGTGTCAGTATGTTTGCGTGTGTATAAGTGTGTAAGCCAGTTTAAGACTCGGCACTAACAATATGATTCTGTTTTGGTGGCAGGTGGCCCGGCGTTGGGGCATTCAAAAGAACAGGCCAGCTATGAACTATGACAAACTTAGCCGTTCTCTCCGCTATTATTATGAGAAGGGAATCATGCAAAAGGTGAGGTGATAATACATTAAAACGCACTGTGATGATGCCCACTGGTTTCCAAGTCATAATTTAGAAAGCACATTATTGCTGTTTTGCTGTGGTCAGGCTTTTCCCCATGTTAACACATGCTTGGCTCCTGCTTTGAGTATCATGAGTCTATTTATATCTTCATGGACATTGGAGATAAATGTATTGTGGTATCTACCAAGTGGCAATCTTTCTGGAAACTTCCACTTTGTTACACATGGTAAACAGGTTATTTCAGTATTGATACTGGATCTACTTGTGTCTGGAAGCTGTAATTTTATTGCACCTCGAGTTATACTTGAAATGCTTGTATTTTTTTTTCTTGTCCTGATTCTTAAAACACTGAGGCATCACTTGTTCTTACTAGAGAAAAAAAAAATTTTTTTTCTTGTTTGATATCTTGCCTGATTCCATCAAATGACAGTTTAATATCCCAAATCACTTACTTGAAATAAATGTTTCATCTTATTTGGTTGGTAGAACAAAGTTCAATATATTTTAATTCAAATGAGCTTCTTTTAATATTTAAAAGTTGTTTTGTATAAAAGACACAAACATGGAAAAAGATAAAATATACTTAAAATATAACATTTACAAAGGAGGCCATGAATAAATGAATATATAAAGATAAAACATTTGGATATTTGTTATCATTTCCTTCAGCCTTGTTAGATATGAATGTTGCATCAAACAGACTTTTCGGATGCCACTGTTTGGTAGAAGGAAGGAAGGTTGTTTATCACACCAGCATGCAAAATTTGGAGTCTTCATGTAGCTAGCAATCAATCAGGGCCCCTTAGAATGTTAGCAAGTTTTTTAACCTCCATATAAGCACAGTCTATTTTAAGACACATTCATCACTTCTATGAGACTTCTTTCTAGAATATTCTGTCTTTTTCTTCCTATCTCTTACTGTATGGACCTTCCTCATGCTCATGGCTAAGTAAATGGAAGCATAGTTTAATCAGAGGAATTCTGTGCCTCCTTCTTTTATATATATATGATATATATGGAATTACATTCCAACTCTGTGTGACCTTATTTGCTCATTGGCTTAAAACTTTAATTAGGCATTTGTGCTGAGTATAAAGAGGAACTGAATTAAAAGCCTGAAGAATAAAATAAAAATAGCCAAATGGGTTAATGCAAGTGAAACATTTTAAATGATTATTAATTTCAGTAATTCTGAAATAGAAATAAATGCTGGAAAAATGCTTATTGTACTTTGTAGATAAAAGGTGTACACATCTAGTTAAACATGTTGCAAGACTTAGAATACTTAAGCGATACATACATTATATGCTGATAGAGTAATGTCTGTGTGCTGCATAACATGGTTATGTTTAATTGTTTCCTTTGCCTTATCATTTATATTTGATAGTTCATTTATTTAATTTAATGTTCATACACAAACATAAGTTATTTGGGTCAAATATACCCCAATTCCTTCTCCTTTAAATTTTGGGGAAAAATTATTTATTTATTTATCTATCTATTTATTTATTTTTTTTAGTGTGTGTGTGTAAATGTGTGTATATACTACCAATATATATGTGTGAAAGTCAGATGACACCTTTCAGTAATCAGGCTTGACTTTCCACTCTGTAGGTCCCTGGGCTTGAACTCACGTTGTCATGCTTGGTGGCAAGTGCCTTTACTTGCTGAGCCATCTTCAAATTTTAAAAGTTGAAATGTAATTTAAATATTTGTCTAGGCTTTGACAACACATTTACTGCCCTGTTTAGATCTGATGTGTTCCCCCACAAAATGTCTGTGTTTTCCATTTCACTGCTGCCTTTAGTTGTATTTAATCTACAGTGCTTCTTACCCTGTGATTGCATCCCTAACAAAGGAGGGCATCGTTCACTCTGTTTGTATGTCAGCTCTAACAGGGTGGAAAATACAGTACTAGCACGGAAGTGTTCGTTCATTCACAGAAAGCTAGAAGGAAGCAGAAGGCAGAAGTCCCTAGGATATTTTATGATTTCTGTTGCATCTTGTATATTTAAATTCCTCATGATGAAATAGTTTTCATTTATTTCATTGCTTCTAAGTGAAGACAACCCCAACATGTCAAACGTGTCAGACAAAACAGGTGCAGTACCTAAAGCAAACAATTCTTTTTCTGTAGCCCCAAACTAAGCAGAGTGGGCTAGAAGAAGTCAAAGGCATGTTGAATACAGCAATTATTTTACCTTCATTTCCTGAAACTACTTTGAAAAGTAAAGAAGAAAGGAAACAGAACTAAAATTTATTATGTATTGCTCAGCTTTTGTCTGAAACTGCCTGGTTTTTACTTTTTCAGTCACTTCATTACTTCAGTGTGTGTGTGTGTGTATGTGTGTAAAGTGAGGTTTAAAAGAGGAGAGTTAACTAGATGTCTCCATTTGCTTTGAACTGGGCTAGAGTTTTCTATGCATCACAGCTGGCCTTCCAAGGAGCCCTTCCTGTTTCAATTTCACAAGACAAGGCACTGAAGAGCAGTTTAAGAAACATGTCCAGATTCATAAACATCTCTCGGGGTTGGCTCTTTCAAACCTCTAGATATCCACATTACTTGGACTCTAATGTGGTTCCTTTTAAATTTAGGGCAACAAATATTCTAACTCTGAGTCCAGAGCAGCAGAGTCCTTGGCAGTCATTCTTTTTCTCCCAAACATGCACAGAGAGTTTATAAACTGTGAGCACACTGCTTCCCCGTGTCACAAATCAACTAGCAAGACCTTCTGACATAGAAACAGGAGATGGTGGATTGGTTTTAGCTATCTGAAGTAGTGAGCTAAACACAGATACACACACACACACACACACACACACACACACACACACACACACACA
>JANHMN010000010.1:27320050-27347303 GCA_030674055.1 Rhabdomys pumilio | reverse complement strand
CACACACACACACACACACACACACACACACACACACACACACACACGGGGGGGCAAGAGAGAGAGAGAGAGAGAGAGAGAGAGAGAGAGAGAGGAGAGACTGTCACACTCCACATAGGGAACTGCTTTTGTTCCCCACAGATCCCCTGGGTCTTGAGTTCCTTAGCATTGTCTATTAATGGCAGGTACATCTGTCTCCTTGCGTTGTTTATCAGTTTCTACAGAAGCATTACTCTTCAAAACTTAAGTTTGGGGCATGTCTTTCTCTACAAATTGTGCTACGTCTCCTTTATTTCAGGCGCTTGACACATTTCCTTTTCTCATTTCCTCCCTTCCCAGTGTGTATTTTAGATTCCTTTCACTTTTTTTTTTGCGCCTCTTACTTCAATTTGACACTTTACACACATCCTTAAGCTTCATCTAATGTATCTTGCCTTCATTTTAAAAAGTGATGTGCTCAGGATAATGTCCTCCTGCTCTATCCTTCATTTAAATAAGGCTATGTATCTTTGAGGCTTTCTTAGATGGAGAATACACAGTGCTGGGGGGAGGGGGGGGAAGCGGTGCATCCTGGGAATCAGTGATCACTACTCAACTCTTAGGAATAAAACATATTTTTTTTGTCCTTTAAAATTTGCAAGTTGCAGAAATATAATAATAATGGGAAGATAAACCTTTAAGATAGATTTTTGAAAGCATACATGTTACCTTTAAAACAAAAACTTCAATATGAATTGGTTACATTACATTATTGATTTTTCTCCCCCCCCCCCCATGACAGTGTAAATACACCTTTATGTTAAAAAGCCCAAAGCAAACTGCTGATTTTCTTAGCTTTTGCAGAATTAATTATACTCTAGCTCAACATTTTGTATTTCCCTTGATTGAAGTATGGCTTATTTCACAAGGTAAGGACGTTTTCCACAGGAAGATATATCTATTACCTAGTTGCATAGTCTCCTTTGACCTCCATCTCTGCTGACCTATTAATTCATGTTTGTTTCTCTCTCCTTTATTCCTGTGGGGACGGTGACGCTGGGCTTTTCTGTGATATTCTCAGGTGGCTGGAGAAAGATACGTCTACAAATTTGTGTGTGACCCGGAAGCCCTTTTCTCCATGGCCTTCCCGGATAATCAGCGCCCACTGCTGAAGACGGACATGGAACGTCACATCAACGAAGAGGACACAGTGCCTCTGTCTCACTTTGATGAGAGCATGACCTACATGCCAGAAGGGGGCTGCTGCAACCCCCACCCCTATAACGAAGGATACGTGTACTAACATGAGTGACAGTCAACCAAGGCACCCCGTGCTTCGCCCCTTTTTTCAAGATACAGAGAATCACCGAATTCTCTTCAATGTTTGTTTGATTTCTGTCGTTTGTATTTTATTTTTTAAATAATAATACGAAAGGGGGCTTTTCCTGTTGCATTATTCTATGGTCTGCCATGGACTGCGCACTTTATTTGAGGGTGGGTGGGAGTAATCTAGACATTCATTCTTTGTAACAGGAAGATGACCAGTGAATGGGCAGAGGGGACTGAGGGATTCCTTTTTACTTAGGCTTGGGATGGGGTCCTACAGGTTTTCTGTATGATGAAGCTATATCATGTTTGTTCAGTTTCATAATAACGTAAGATAATTTTCCCTGGGTATCTGCGGTACAGTTGATTTCACGTTGTGTAAATATCTTCTTGGAGACCATTTGCCTTGGGCATTTCTCCATCATTACTGAGTCTCTGCAGGTGTACAAAAATCTACTGTAAATGGCAGTTTAATGTTAGAAATGACTGTTTTGCACCTCTTGTAAAAAAAAAAAAAGAATATTTAGCAATTGCATTTGTTGTTCCTTCTGTTTCATATTGCTTTACAGATGACTGGTAGAGAAAAACCCTAAATACGGGCAATTCTCTCTGAAGTTGAGTAATCACCAGGACTGTAAATGAGAGTCACAGTTTTGGACTCTGGCTCTAACTGAGTCATAGGCCAGTAGCATTACATGTATCTGGTGCCATCTTGCTGTTTTGGTACTACAAATACTGTCTTTTAAATACGTTGATGCCCATTTCACTTAAATAATGACATGTCATGATCCTTTGGGATCTTCATATACGTGTTAAAGCTGGGATCGCAATGAAGCAAAAAGAGAAAAAAAATTACCTGTCTCCTTTCACTATCTTCAGTACATAAATACATTATTTAATCAATAAGGATTAACTGTACTAAATCACATATTATGCTGTTCTACTCACAGCAAGCACTCTTTAAGACAAATATCCACTACACTAAATAGGTACTATAGTAATTTTTAGACATGGTACCCATTGATATGCATTTAAATGTTTCACTGCTGTGTTCTGTTGATAACATATATAAATATTAGATAATGCTAATGCTTCTGCTGCTGTCTTTTCTGTAATATTCTCTTTCATGCCGAATTTACTATGACCATTTATAAGCAACGCAGTTAACTACAGATAGCATTTCAGGACAAAATAGATGACTCAAACCATTTATTGCTTAAAAAAATAGCTTACACCCATGCTATGCTATGAGCAGCTTTTATGCACATTGACAAACGAAGAGTGAGCCTCAGCTTGCTAAAGGAAACTGTGGAAACTTTTGTAACTTTTGGTGAAATGGAACATTGTTTATGAACTGTTAAAGAATGAGGAAGTAACTGTGTGACGTAGTGCGGGCACTGATGTTGTCCTTCATCTCCTTTGGACACGCCTGTAAATGTGATCGGATTGTACGAAAGAAGATTCAAAGATCTGAAATTTCAAAGTTTCTGCCTTGTTTTCATTTTGTTTGTTGTTTCTTTGTTCGCTTTATTGTACATTTAAAAAACGACAGCATTGAACTCGTGCCCTGTTGTTGCATTCACTCTGAAAACTACAAGGAAACGGTGTCTTAATACCCCCTGAGTAACTGCTTACCAGATCCAAGCAAAGAAAATGAATTATGTTCAGGTGACTATCCTGGAAGAACAACTTCATAAAGAATCTATAGTGAAATGTTCTTTTTTAGAAAACCCTTAAAGCCCAAATAAACTTAGGGAAGCATTTCACCAGCACAAGAAAGAACTTGTGAGGGGGAACCCTCAGTATCCTTTTCCCATGCTCCGTAGATCACAGTCGTTTCTGTAACATGACCTTTCTTTAGCTCTTCAGATGCACAAATGGGAACTATCCACATCCTCTAGAAATATTCTGGTTCCTGCAGATGTCTATAAATGATTTCATTGACTGTGCTGCATGTGTTTCCCTTGGCCCTTCATGGGCTGATAAGTATGCCTTAAAAATCAGGACAGCCACCTTGACCATGTGGCTATTTTCAGCACTTGGACTTTCTAAGTAACCAGTGAAATATTTATTGGGTAGACACCCGAGATATATGGTGGAGCTCTTGGTAAAATAGAAAAGTTCTAAGTGTGTCTTTAAATGTAAATCACATTGAGGAGTCTTTTCTTTGTCTATAGTTCTTCCCCTTCCCCTTTGAATATTCTTGTTCTAGTTAGTCAGAGAGGAAGATTTGGACTCTGAGTTGTTCTAAAGAATCAAAAAAAAAAAAAAAGCATTAATTTTGGTGTATAAGGACAACTCTATGTTTTGTTGCAATAGGTAGTGTCTAAATGGACTATGTAAGTCATCAAGTATTCCTAATATAAAAAAACGTCAAAATATAGCATCATAAACTTTAGAAAAACGGAAGATTTTATGTTCTGATTTCTTTCTTTTCTTTTTTCTTTCTATCTTTTTCTTCAGATTGACTTAAAAAATCTAGTTGCTTATGTTTGCAAGAGTCTTGCATTTTGTATTTCAACAGCATTGGCTACCAAGCATAGGAATTAGTGAAGTAACTTTTTTCTTCAACTTGATAAAGGAAATGAAAAGCTATATCCACTAGAGTTTGATGTGTCTAGTTGAAGATGTGCATATATTCAACAATTTCTTAAAACAAAGAATGTTACCTTCCAAATACGTTGTGAGAAATTATTTTCTTAGAGGGTGCTCCAAAATCAAAGTCCACAAAACTGAGTGTGTAGTATTTCTTCAAACCACAGAAGCCTTGCTTCCTGTAGATGCTATAAAAAATTGCTCAGACTTGAATAATGATACAAATTTACCTTCTTACAATCCTGGAGGTCAGAATTTCAAAGTCAGCCTTAAAGGGCTAAAAATCAAGATGCTAGGAACACCACCTCCTTTTGAAGGCTCCAGAGAGGCCTTGCCTTGTTTTTTCTATATTCTGGGGATGTCAGTATTTCATGACTCCTAGTAACAACTTTTCAATTTTGCCTCCCTGTTTATGTCCCTTTCTCTCTGCAGTCACAGATCCTTCTGGTTTCTTGCAAGGACACTTTTGATTATACTTAGGGTTTACATAGAAAACCCAGGTTAATCTTCCCCTCTTGGCCTCCTCATTTGTGCCATTTGTCCCTTTTAAACAGATAAAAAATAGGTTCCTGGGATTATGATGTGGTTATGAGGAAGATCTGGCAAAGGCTATTTATTCAACTTTATTCAGTTTCTCACACAGCCAAAGACCCCAGAGAGCAAAATGATAATTGATTTATTCATGGACAAAAGTTCTAAGATTAGTACATACTAAGGAGTATTGTCATTTACCATTCAGATTCTCCCCTTACTTTGCATAAATATTTTTTTAAAAGTCGATATGAAAATTCTCCTATTTTAGTAAATCATCTGGATTATCACATCAGGCCTTTATATAATTTAAATATCCTTCCTCTTCTAGTTAAACATGTTATGATAGGAAAAATAACTAGCCTGTGATAACAGCAATAGCACCGTTAAATCTGATGCTCGTGCCACATTATGTTTTTAAAAAAGAATTTCTTTAACATCAGTGAGTTCATTCTCTATGGTTGTCAGGTCTGCAAATCATAATTGCTTATTCAGTAAGAATAATAAGCAGAATATGCTTTTATTAATTAAAGGAACAATTCTAAAACCTGACTCAACTTCTTTTTATATTGCAGTGAAAAGCATTTCTTGACTGATATCATGGTTTTTGAACCAGATTATAGAGTTCTAAATTGAATCATGTTTTCAATCATGCAGCCTTTCCAGATTATATAATGATGAAACACATTGGGAAAAAAACCAGTTATATGCCTAGTTGAGTCCCTAATGTTTTAAAATCTGAAACAAGATATTTTCCAGGTACAGTTTGGCATGGAAAAGAGACATTAAAAGTAGGCAAAAAATGGAAAGACTCAGTTTAAAGAAGGCAGTTTTGTATGTTGGACAGTTGCAACAAGCATTTTGCAGAAGGCAAGTTACATAAAGGTGTTTATGCTGCATTTAACACTATAGAGATAGATAGGTGGTGTCTAGGAGGATGGAGGGTTGGTGGCCACTTTTGAGTTCTTCTGAAGCCTGACCAAATTTAGTGAGAAACAACTACTATTTTTAGGACTTTATTTTATCTCATTTTCTAAAGTGAGACTGACTTAGACACTTTAAAAAATTATGGAAAAGTATAGTTTAAGACGAAAAATCTGGTTAGACTAGTGGGTGCCTTTATAGAAATATTGATAGTTTCGGAATGGTCAATGAAAAATGTATATATAATAGCCATGGTTGAAGAATCCATACATAAGGTAGGTTTTCTTTCTGCATATAAACTCCAATATTCTTACTTAGTTCCACTGGAAAATCATGTTACTACGGGGAAGACTTTTAAGTTTGCTTGGTTGTATTACAATTATAATTAGAGTTTGAAAAAGCATTATGAAATTCGTGTGGTGATAGCAAATTAAATATGCTCAAATTTTAAGTCTAAAATAAAAGCCCAGAAATTGAAAATATTGGGTTGTTGTGATAAAATATTGGGTTGTCGTATTCACTCAGAACGGTGGCGCATTCAGACCCTGTGAATACCATCTCAGTGGTGACTGCCTCTTAATCAGCTACAGTCCAAACAATTTATGACGGGACTGTAATAATTATGCACTATGGTCCTTTCTCCTTTCATTTTCTGAAGGATTTAGATATCATGACATGTAATACATTTTTTTCAGTTGTGTTCCAATTTATTTAGATATATTTTATTAAATCTCAAGAAAAGTGTTGAGGAGAAAAAAAACAGAATTTGGGAGACTCAACAGACTCAACAAGGGCATGTGACTTGTCTATATTGCCTCTGTTGTGACTTGATTTGTCTAATGAGCTTGACAAACTAGCAAATGTCATTGTGTTGAGATGTCAGAAGATCACGAGTAAATTCATAACTTGGACATAGCTGTGTCCTTGATTAAGCTTCTCATAATAAGAATTCCCATTACAATTATGTTTTGCTGAACCAGTGTTTGGATTGGCTACTCATTCTTACCTTTAGAACACTCTTCGTAGAAAAGCTAAGAAGTGAATAAATCACCATTAAAAACAACAGCCAAGACAAATGGAAATGAGTAAATTTCCTTTTGATTCTTTTTTCACTGGAGAGAATTCCAGACTACTGTTCACCAAAAAATAAATAAATAAATAAATAAATAAATAAATAAATAAATAAATCCAAGCATAGGCTCTACTCTCCAGTAAGCCGAGCATATTGCATAGTTAGTTTAGAGAAAAACGGGAGTCTTCAGAAAACTTCTGAAGCAAAACAGGGTCAGTCACGTGATTTAGAAACCACAAAAGTGGCTTACGAGCAAAATTGAACAAAACCAGGAAGTGTTATATAAACAGATCTTAATTATTATGTCCTGTTTCTGCTAAAGGACTAACAAAGGTATCATGTACAGGTTAATATTCCAAATCACTAGTAAAACCATCTCATAGAAATTTTCAAAGGTGGTGAGAAGAAAAAAAGATAAAGTGTGTTACTAGACTTTTCAGTCTGAAAAATGCCATATATTTTATTCAAGAATCAAGCTTGGGTGTGGCACTTGCAAGGCAAGGCTTTATTTAGTGTTACTACTGAGCTACGCTTCCCCCCAACACTGCTATTCGATTTGTAATGGACCACAGAAAGGTTTTCTTCGTTTTTAGAAATAGTTTTCAAGCTTAAATTTAAGCAAAATTTTCCATACGTTGTGAAAAACTGGTAGCCTGCACTCATGGTTAAATCGACTTGCTTGATAACATCCTAACAATCCACTGTCAAAAATATTCAGAGTAGTATATAACCACTCATTTTCAAAATGTTTTCACTTTTCTTAGTCATTGTTTTAGTGAGGGTTTTACTGTTGTGAACAGACACCATGACCAAGGCATCTCTTATAAGGACAACATTTAGTTGGGGCTGGCTTCCAGGTTCAGAGGTTCAGTCCATTATCATCATGGTGGGACTATATATGGCTGGGGTGGGACTATGTGCCCACTTTACCTTTTTCATGCTGAAATTTTTGTCTGTCTTAAGTCTTCCTCATCTTGTGTATGCTGTCACAGTCTCTGTGAGTTCATTTGTGCATTTGCCCTGTTGTGTCTGGATAATGTTGTTTTCTTGAAGTCATCCATCACCCTTGGCTCTTACAGTCTTTCTGTGTGACCCTGGACTCTACTCTTCTGCCTAGATCTTTGAGCCCAGAAGGGAAGTGTCTCTGACTCAACATCATCTAGTTTTGTGTGGGTCTCATGCATATCTTTATTTGCAGATAAGAAAGTTAATAGTACAAATGACCAAAACATTATCATTCAAATGAATTTGCATGCTTACCTCTGAAATTCACGATCAAGAATACCATGAAAAACAGTCAAATTATAAAAAGATTTCCTTCCTGAGATTCTCCTGCAGTTCAATGCTTTAGTCCTTTACTTCAGTCATACTAGGATGGACTTTAGATTACTTGTTTCAATTTGTTCTGTGTTGTGAAATCCGTGTATTCAAACCTTCACTTTCCCCACATGAGTCCTCTAGGAATTAACATTGAACATTCGCATAAAATCAATTGCATGAATATTAAATCCAAATTAAGTGCCTCCCATGTAAGGCAGATTTTTAGAAAGTTATCTATTTCCTCAAACTAAATAAAATTAAACAATATAGATGTATCACAGAGATGAGTATAAACTGGAACACATCATATAATACTGACTGTATTTGAGACTCTACAAAAGAAGTAATTTAGTGGTATTTAGTAATAGAAGAACAGGATAATTTTATTCAAATAAATTTGGAAGTTTAATAACGTCTATTTTATGATATAAAGCAGTAAGTTAATCACTAACTATAAATGCACATGGTGTATAATGTACAGAATATGAAGATTTAAGAATCAGAACAGTGCAAGCTTACTCATTAACTTCTGGACTACATTGACTAAAAGCATTGGCCAAGTGCTCACTCTGCGCACGTGCACACACTGGAATTCCTTACTGTGCAGTGAGAGGGTTGTTGTGTTATTCCATGTTACTAGCTCTAAGCAACAGTAACCAACTGGTGTAGAGCGTGTCAAAGCCCTGGCTCTCTTTTGTAGAGTGGGTGGCTATTTTTGGTTTATCACCTAACAACTGGCCTCTTACCCTGAGCCTAACACTGATGCTCACAAAGGGTCATAGAGATGAGTCACAAGATCCTACCGACAGTGATTGATGTCAGACCTTGATCTCTTTGTCCAGTGACTTGACTGATAATGGGAAACTCAAGTTGGTATCTGCTTGTGTCCCTACCTTGTGTGAGATACTGTTCTTCTGCCTGAGGACATCTCAGCTTATACTATTGCCCCTGTATAACATTAATTATGTCCAGTTTTACTCTCAACATTTGGAAAAATCTACTCCTTGCCTGTATCCTGAGTCACAAGATCTATCAAAAATGATCCATTTGAGATTCCTTGAGGGAAAATTTTACACTACTGTTCCAGGGCAAGCAACCCTGAAAAGATAATTTTCTAACTCTGAAGAAAACCAGTTTCTCCTTTCTATATATGATAACCCATAACAATTACCATAGATTTAACTTTTCTTATCGTCCAGGATATTATACTATCAGAAAAGGAATAGTAAAAGGTAGGGATTAGAAGCATAAACTTTTAAGAGTGAAGACAGGTCAAGGCGCTTAATCCTTCACTTCCGGGCTATCTTAGTCCTGGTTGCCTTGATGAAGACCATTTATCAGCTTTTGTCCTTATAAGAGTGACATTATCTTTAAATACTGCTTGGCAATCCCTGATGCACCGCCATTATGCTCAGAGAAGACAAAGCAGTTTAGAAGTCCAACTAATTCCTTCAGATTACCCAACAATTTGAAGTCTGTGGTGCTGCGAGGCCAGAAAATCATGATGCGCAAAGCCATCCTGAGCATTTGGCAAACAATTAAGCTCTGGAGAAACTGCTGCCCCATATACAGGGGGCTTTGTATTCACCAAGGAGAACCTCCCCAAGATTAGCAATACGCTAATGGCCAATATGGTGCCAGTTGACACCTGTGCTGATGCCATGGCTGTATGAGGTTACTGTGCCAGAAGACTGGTGTGGGGCCTGAGAAAACTTCTTTCTTCCAAGCTTTAGTCATCACTAGTAAAAATCTCCAGGGACACCACTGAAATTCAGAGTGATATGCAGCTGATAAAACCTGGAGACAAAGTGGAAGCCAGTGAAAACACACTGCTGAATACGGTTAATATTTTCCTCTTCTTTAGGCTGATAATCTAGCAGGTGTTTGTCAATGGCAGCATTTGCAACCCAGAAGTGCTCCATGTCACAACGTAGGCTGCACTTTCGCTTCCTAGAGTGTGTCTGCAACTTTGGCAGTGTGTGCAGATTACTTTGCAACTGCTGCCTTAGTACCACACTCTATCACCAATGGATACAAGCATGTCCTGGCTCTGCCTATGGAGACTAAGTATACTTTCCTACTTGCTGGAAACATTAAGGCCATCTTGGTTGATCCATCTGCATTTGTGGCCACTGCCTCTGCGACTGCCTCCACTGCAGTTTCAGCCCAGATTGAAACCAAAAACTAGTCAAAGGAGTCAGATAAGGATACAGGGTTTGATCTTCTAGACTAATTCCCTCAAAGCAGGCAGAGGAGTCAGCTTAATTTGAGAAACCTGAAAACAAAGACTTACTTCTCTTGGACAAGGATAAGGGAAAAAGAAAGAGGAGAAAAATGGAGGAGGAGGAGGAGGAAAAAGAAGAGGAGGAGGAGGACAAAGAAGAAGAGGAGGAGGAAGAAGAGGACTTAGCACACACTAAACTGAATACAAGTTAAGATATATGGACTCTGGATATATCCTCCTTAAAAATGAGGACAGTATTTTTTTTCTTTTTTACTTTTTTAGATAGAAAAAAAGTAGTTGACTAGAACAGCAATCAGAGGACAAGACTTTCAAAAGTATAATAATTTAGATTTAAAAACCCGACTTCAAGAATTATTAGAGTCTTCTTAGGTTCCTACTGCTGACATCAGTGAGCGTCAACTATCTTTGTACGCCTTAATCACTTAGATCATGTTCTGGAACCCAGGAAGGGAACACCAGAGTTTTTTTTCTTGATTTGTGCCAATACCTCTTGCCTGCTAAATAAGAAACATGTTTATAGTGCCAGCAATTCTTTGCCACAACTCTCCAAGTAAGTGGCATTTTAAGAACTATATGTTGAATGGTTCTTCTTTCTCAAGTCACTAAAAATAATGCTATATTCTAGCTTCAGACCAGGAAAACTGATCAGTATGGAATGACCTTTATGTCTTTCCATTTTCTTTAAGTGTTTTGATTCCTATGAGATATTAAAGCAGACTAGCATGACACTTCTTTATAAGTGCTATGCTTAGCAAGAACCAGAGTCATTTATCTCCATGTATAAGAGTCTAGAGAAAGAGGAAGAATGTCAAAACTATGTACATACAATTAGTGCATTAGTTTTCCTGGGCTGCAATAATGAAGCACAAATGGTGGCTTAGGCAATAGAAATGCATTCTTTCATAGGTCTAGAGACCAGTTGTCCCAGATAATGGTGTTGGCAGGGTTGGTGCCTACTGAGTACTTCATCCTTTCAGACTCTTTCCTTGACCTCTGGAGGTCATTGTCTCCCTGCATGTATAAACATGTTCTTCTATGTATTTCTATCTCTGTCCAATGTCCCCATGTTAAAACAATACTAGTTATACTAAATCTGGGTCCATTCCCATGACCTAAATTTAGCTCCCCTGTGTAAAGAACCAACCTCCAAATAAGGTTACCCTGTGAGATACTGTAATTAGGACTCTAGCATATTTATTTTTAACTACGATAGACTGGAACCTATAATAAGTACTTAAATTGTTCAAGTGAAAGTGAAGAAACCCCTAAGCATGATTAAGGCTTAAATCACAGTACTTTCTTGTGTGATGAGTGTAGAGAAAGAAGCTGTTTAATATTATGAAGATATTCCCTTTTTTCTTAAGGAGATGCTTGACTTAAAATTCATTTTCATACTCTTTGTATCTTTTTACAAATCAATGCTTTTATTCTAATACTATGTTTCAAAGAAATTAACATAAAGGGGTTAACACACTGAATAACGTCTAATAAGAAAATGACATAGAGATTAAAAAGTAGACAATGGAATGATATAAGAATAAAACAAACAAAGAAATAAAAGAAAAAAACAGTATTGAAAAAAGAATATTGTTCTCTACATTTAGGACCCAGAAGCTAACTATAAAACATGAACAAAAGCATGTTTCCTGAACTCAAATGAGAAGTTAGATGAGAAAATTTGATTTGAGCACTATTTATCATTTAAGCACCATTGAGCAATAAAGCTGCGTGGGTTTACACAGAACAAATCATGCCAAACAAATATGATTGCTTTTTTTTTTTTCGTTGAATTACAAGATTAGTAGATGGATGCAATGTGGGAGATGTAATACATTTGAAAAAATAAAAGCATTTGATACAGCATTTCATGAACTCTGAGACGCATTCAAATAGTCAGGGATATTAACACCAGTGTTCAGAATGGATATTACATAAAGGATTTCGGGGAGGGCGGGGAAAGCAATAATGAACTGTGATATGGCAGCCGGCGAACACATCATTATAAGCTGCTGCAGTGTGTTACAGTGATCACAGGATTTATTCAGCACATATTAACATTCACACGGCTTTCCTGGGCTTGATAAAAAGAAGTGGAATAAAAGGCCAAGAATGCACCCTAGGACTTCAGACAATATATACAATCAATTCAGATTTGGGGAAAGAAGAAAATAGATTTGGCCTCCTGGATTTTTACTGCTTTTGAAAGCAGTATTTACATCACTGGACCATTTCAGTTTCTATTGATTTAGACATTCTGTATCTCAGGATAAACCATTTCTTTAAGTCACTCGATTGGCCTGGCATTATATATAGGTCCACATAAAAGATCATACAACCTGACTTGGTTTCCTGACTCTACAGTGGTCAGCTTCGGTTAGGGTTCTGTATTCCACTGTCACACGTGAGAACTTCATGTCAGACACAGATCTTTAGGTGCAAATTAAATAGGAGAGGTAATTGAATAAATAGAAGTGAGTAGAAGTATCCCAATAAAATTCAGTTGATTCTAAATTAAGAGATGCTCCTGAAAGCACAAGGCCAGCAACATCATAGCAATGCTGTGGCACAAGTGAGAAATGTGTGCATTAAATATGAAGCATAGAAATAGCTAGGGAGGAGGGAAGTGTGTAGCATCATTCCTGGAATGTAAAGAAGTGACAGCAAACAGAAATTTACTTATGAGTTTATGGCATCAGGTATCACCCAAGAGATGCAACCTGATGTTTGATCTAGTAGATGAGGTTCAAGACAATTCATCAGCTTCTGAATATATTACTAAAATTACTTCTAGAAGATATGATTTATGCTGTCTAGAAACACCACTTTTTGGAATAACTAAGAGGTACAGAGGTAAATCAGTGCATACAAGGATGGTTATGAAGTGCCAGGACTGTCGTATGATGAGAGATCAAAATGCATACAATATTATGAGACAAAGGATAGGAAGTCGTCCTATAGATGGATAATATCTGTCACAATAAGTAGCAAAAGAGATTGCATGTCTTCTAAAGGGAAAACAAGCACACTGAATGAATGCACTTATTCAAACATTAATAACAATTAAAATCTCAGTTGGAGAACACCATATATCTGAATGAATCTGAAGAAATGGCTTGAGAACGTGCCATAGAATATAAAAATGTAATCAATCTACAAGCATAACTTTGGCAAAAATCATAAACAAATTCTTCACAAACTGATAGTTTAAGTAATGTATTTGGATAAAAATTTAAAATGCCAACATATACTCTTCACAGATTCACTATGAACATAACTGTTGTATTTTTTTCATTTTTTTTATAAGATAGTTGCTCCTTACCAATTCCTGGTTATTTGAACTGAATGATTTCTCCTAAGCAGAACCCACTGTAGAGGCACGCGATCTGTAGACACTGGCTATTAGATGCCAATAGATTTCTCAGTAATAGCCAAATTTTGAATGCATGCATACATATAAATACAGAAGCATGCACACATTTGTCAGTGTCTCTATGGTCACTCTTCCAGAAAGGCTTAAAAGCTGACATACTGTTACCACTTGAAGGCCACAGTTAAGGTTTTTTATGTTTAAATCCATAGTCCATACTTTCTTTATTTGTGGATTTACAGGTGTCTAATGTCACAAGAACCTTCCATCATTCAAGATATACCAATTATGTTGTATGATTTCAAATTTTAATTTTTCTCTGCTATTTTTAAATGTTCATTATGGGTCAGCTTCAAATTTACTTTTGCCTATCTGATAGTACACTCTCGAGTCAAAACAGGTGGTTATCATATGGTAAAGAAGCTTGGTATCAGCCTTAGTTAGGGTTTCTATTCCTGTGATAAAACACCGTGGACAAAAGTGACATGAGGAGGACATGATTTCACTTACACTTCCATGTCACAGTCCATTTTCAAAATAAAGTTATGACTATAACTCATGCAGTTCAAGAACTCAGAGTCAGGAACAGATGCAAAGGCTGTGGAGAAGTGATGCTTTCTGGCATACTCCTCATGGCTTGCTCAGCCTGACTTCCTATAACACCCAAGAGGACTAGCTTATAAGTGACACTGCCTACAGATAAGCTGGGCCCTCCCATGCCAACCAGGAAAATGCACATAGACTAGTTTACAGGCCAGTTGAACAGAGACATTTTCTCAACTGAGATCCCCTCTTCCAAAGCAATTCTTGTTTTTGTCAGGTTGGCATCAAACTAGCCAGCACAGTACACATCCTCTGACACAGACAGCTTCTTCTTCAAGAGTTTGCTTGGCACTTCTATTCATAGTGACATCACATAAAGACATCCAATGACAAAGTATAGGTAATCTTTTTTTCATGAAGAGGTAATTAAAATATATGAATTGTCTGCTTTTGTTTTTTACTAAACTTTTTAATTTCAAGGAAATGTTATTATTCATTATAAAGTTTGTTATAGTGGAGATGAAGCCTTTAAATTAGATCAGAATCACTACAATGATTTACCTATTTTCTGTATTTGGCCACTGTTCTGTATTTGGCCACATAATTGGTTAGTAATAGGAAATTCAAAGTCACACCAAGCATTAGAATGTATTCTACTTCCCCATTGCTCTTACTGAAGTATTTACTTTACTGTGATTACCAAGTATCTAGTTCTTCCATATTTCAACACAGCACATTGAATGTGCTCTGCCCATAAGGATAAAGAATCCAGGTGTGATGGTATACAGCTCTTGTCCCACCACTCAGGTGCTAAAGTAAGATCATAGCTCTATAGTAAGTTACCCTGGTTCCAAAATAGTGAGAAAATAAAAACAAACAAAACCAAAGATGATGACACATAGAAAATTCTCAGGCTAGGTAGAACAAGGAAGATGCAGAGGGCACTAATTATAATTCATTGTGGGAAACTTTGTATTATAAGTATCTAATAAGTATTTGAGTACAATTATGTTAGCAGTTAATCTTTCTAAAATGGGAATATGAAGACATCTTTATAGAAGAGCTGATATATAACCTGGTTGTTTAAATTTGATAGACAATTTTGGGAGGATAATGGAGACTGGCAGATAAGAGAAATAGAGAGAAAGAAAAGTCAGGATGCTTATGATCTTCTGGAAAGTACTCTCCATCTTTTCATTCAGTCTGCCCACCTCTAATAACAAAAAAAAAAAGCTGAAGGCATGCTAAGTCTGTTCAAGCTCCCAAAATTATGTCAGTACCATCCCACCCCACAAATTAATGCTTAGGGCTGATTCTTTAAGTAACAGAATCACTTGAAGAGGGTCTCACAGTTACTCAGTATCTAAAAGACAAATACTATAGCCCCTAAATTATTCTCTGTGGCAAATGTTAGGTGACGAAAAAGCACAATACAGCTAGCCTGTTACCAGGAATGAGTAACAGAGATGAGTTGCCTGACTATACAATCCCAGTGTGTCTAAATTATTTTTAAAATTTTTAGCAGAGTTGATCTTTCCTGTATCTTATGAAATTTTTGCAGGGAGTACCAGAAATCAGTTTAAAGGGGAAATGCTTAATTAAAAACATTTGATGCTCAATATTTCTTTTTTTTTTAATTGGATATTTTATTTACATTTCAGATGTTTTCCCCATTCCCCTTCCCCTGCCCAGGAACCTCCTTTCCCACCCCCGCCCCTCCTGCTTCTATGAGGATGTTCCCCTACCTACCTCCCCAGTCCTAGCTCCACACCCTCGAATTCCCCCACACACAGCGTCCAGCCTTCATGAGACCAAGGATCTTCTCTCCCACCTATACCAGACAGGGCCTTCCTCTTTACATATACAGCTGGAGCCATAAGTCCCTCCCTAAGTGCTCCCAGGTTGATGGTTTAGACCCTGGGAGCTCTGGTTGGTTGGTATTGTTGTTCTCCTCATGGGGCCACGAACCCTTTGAGCTCTTTCAGTCTTCACTCTAACTCCTCCATTGGGAACCTCATGATCAGTTCAATGGTTAGCTGTGAGCATCCGCCTCTGAGTATGTCAAACTCTGGCAGACCTCTAAGGACCCAGCTATATCAGGCTCCTGTCAGCATGCACTTCCTGACATCCACATCAGCATCTACCTTTGGTGACTGCGCATGGGATAGATACCCAGGTGAAATGGTCTCCAGACAGCCCCTTCTTCAGTTCTGTCCCAGACTTTATCTCCATATTTGCTCCCTTGAGTACTTTGTGCCTCCTTCTAAGAAGGACCTCAATATTTCTTTAGAATGAATAACTACCAGCAAAGAAATTTCTTTCTTTCAACATGCAGTAGGTGATAGACTCATTGGAACACGTCAATGAAATGAGAGAACAAAATGCACGCCTTGTGGATTGTTCATTGCAATAGCAAGATGGAATACATGTAACAGGATAGTTGTGTCAGAGAGTGATGTATTGTATGTGAAGAGGTACAAGTCACCAAGAGTTTTAGCGAGTAAATGTGTGATATGTGTGTTAGTAAAACTTCAGTGATAACAGAGAAGATGGTCACAGTTGAATAAATAGTCAAAGTAATTGAATGTAGGCAGAAAAATGGAAGTCCTCCTACAGAAAAGAAACAGTCAATGGGAAGATACTAAGGAAAAAGTTCCTGCACTATCCAAAAACAATAAAGAAGCCAGTGTAACTAGAACAGTGTTGGTGAGAGACTCAGGTTGGGACCAACTGGAAGAACAGTGTTAACTAATGATGGAGATGCTTTTTTTGGAAAGTGCAGGTGTTTGGATTCCAACAAATGCAGTGGGAGACTGTTGGTCTGTAGCTCACAAGCTGGTGTGGGTCCTGTTGGGCTGAGTTGTGGTTCCCGAGGGTCTGTTTCCCAGGTGTCTTCACTCCACACAGTGGCAGGCAGACGTCAGGTTGTGGGGAAACCTAAGTCTGAGTTCCCTAGGGGGACAGTACTCTCGGGTCGGGGGTCTCTGGGCCGAGGTGGATGGTGGGAGACTGATGGTCTCAGCCCTTGGGCATCCAGATGCTGCTAGGAGACCACAGAAAGACTGAGACAGGGGACATATGGGCTGGACGGGCCACAGCCGAGAGGGTAGAGGGAGAGAAGCTCCAGCGGTACCCTGAGGGAAGATGAGAATCATTTGGCTGGGTCATGGCTGGCTGGGCTAGCTTGCTTGAGTTGGTGGGCCTCCATGGCTGAAAGGCAGAGAGGTCCTCCAGTGGGAGATTAGGCAGCAGCTCATTGGTTGAAAACCCCTTCTAAGGTTCTCTACATTGGGCCCCAAAGACACGAGGAAGTCCATGGTTTTAAAAGGTTTATTGTCATGGTGGAAAGTGGATGAAACTGTACCCTGTGTCCTCAGGGCAGGCCTGAGGTTAAATATCTTTTCTGAGTAGGAGGAGGGTCTAAGAAGGAATGCTTAATTGGCTACACCCTCTGGCCTTTGGGTATCTCATTAATATGGAGATCTCTTGAGGCTCTGCAGCCTGTAGTCATGCCCTCTACCTGTGCTACCTGTGCTACATGACCTAAGGCCACAAACTTTTCTTTGGGAGGGGCTGTGGATAAGTGAAAGGAACTAGGGCCCAGGAGCAAGGCTGAACACCTACCATCCCATTAGGGTATTATCCAGGGTTTGAAGCCTATGCTCAACCAGGTACCCAGCTGCCTCTTACAGCCTACTGCCCCACAGGAGACATTCAGTGGAAATAAAACACCCCAGCACTTTGGCACTTTCAGGTTGTCTAGTCTGGGTTCTAGGATAATGGACCTGATTATTTCTTAGAAAAGTTCAAATGAAAGTATTTACATGAAGAGGAAAGAGTTCACATTATAGGATATAAACTTAATTTCTGTAATGATATTTTTCTCAGTTCTCTAGAGGAAGGCAGATTAATTCTAAAAAAATTATCTGTCAAACTTTGGATAGGTTGTGATGTACGACACATATTATATAGGTGACTGCAATGACTACTACTTTATATAGAAATTTTAATTGTGATACCTGTTCAAAAGATACAGAGCTGTACATGTGTACATGTGAATACATATTTAACCACATCAGAGACAGTCCTTTGCTCTTTGGAGTTAGGACATAATAACAGAGTCATCACTATTGGTTACTTTGATCTCTTCCATCTCCATCTTCCAAAGAGTAGCAATACTGCTTTTCTACGCAAAACATTCCCATAGTATCCCTAGGCCAGAGCATATTCTAGCATAATATTGCCACTTCTTCTTCTCTCTACAGATTTACACTAATTGATCCTTTTTCTCTTTCGTCACTACTGAATAATGATTCCACATTCAGGCCTAAACTCAGCAGATCAAGATCAGAGTCTGCTTCTAACATTCAGCTTACAAATTGACTTACATTCCCCACTTTCTTCTGAATGCCAGATTGTTGTTTTCAGTCAAGTGAATGGTTGCTAATTCTGCAAAGGAAAATGAAAATTAATGAAGAAAAACACTACACAAAGAGATTGTCAAAGTTTTTTTTGAGCCTCAAGGTATCAACCAATGATAACTACTGCTATCACCAGTTTCACTCAGAGATTATTGCTTTTTCTACAAAAGCCATTAATTCCAATGTTAAAGCACAAAACAGGCAACCAAAAGACTGGGCTGCACACGTGAGGTTTATCAGATGCTTCATAGTTGACTTAGTCCACACACTGTACTGAAGTCCTACTGTCATGTGGCTGTCTGGCTCCATGCTGGTGCTGGGTCAGATGACAAAGCAAAGAGTTTCATGGCTGTCTTCAGAAGAAGCCTGGTTGCAAGCAGCAACAGTAGCAAATCTTCCCAGCCCTTATTTCTACCAAATTCTTTCCTTGAGATTTTCTTTTTCAGTTTTCTGGGTATCCATATACATTCCAGACCCACTCCTTTATAAAAGCCCTAATATTTAGTTGTTGCACTCCAAATAGAAATGCACGTATCGTCTGCTATCTATGAAGAATCATGAGGTCTTTATGATAATATGTAGGAAAATTTAGTGTGTGCATGCTATGATGTGTGAAAGTCAGAGGACAGCTTTATTAACATCCTAGAGTAGGTTCTCTTTCCACCTTTATGTGGTTTACAGACATCAACATCAGGTCTACAGGTACACAAGACAAGCTCCTCTCCACAATGAGGCATGTTACAACTCTTTGTTTCCATTCCATCCCATCCTCAGTAAGAAAATTATGATATGAGACAAATAGCCTACAAAAATACTGCTGAGTTGATTTTCTGTTGGCCATCTACTGCTGAGTATGGGCCTTACCCAGAAGTGTTGTTTGTATACCCAGTGAGACTTCATTGGAGACAACCAACTTTTGCTTTTCAGGCAATACCAATTGGAGATGGCTTTTTAGTTAAGGGTTGAAGTTCTTATCCACTTTGCTCTCTCAGGGATGGGACTCTGTCTGGCTTGAACTTGTGTAGGTACCGTGTATGGTGCTGTAGTCTCTGTGAATTCATATGTGTCTCAATCCTGCTATGTTTGAAAGACCTGGTTACCTTGGTGTCCTCTACCCACTCTGGCTCTTTCAATCATTCCACTTCATCTTCCACAGAGTTCTCTGAGCCTGAAGAGTAGATGTGTGGTGAAGACATCTCATTTAGAACTGGAGGTTCTAAACTCTCTCTTTCTCTGCGCATTATCCTGTTGTGGGTCGCTATGTTAGTTCCCATCTACTGCAGGAGGAAGCTTCTCAATGATGGCTGAGGGAGTCACTAACCAGTGGGTACAGCACAATGTTGCTATGTTCCTCTAGCAGGACATGTTGCTTGGTTTGGGCGTTTTTAAAATTTTATTTATTTATATTTCACATTGCCTTTTGTTTGTAGTTAATGGTTTTCAATTTTGTGTTTTTATGGTGTGTGTGTGTGATGGTTTTTCTTTTATTTATTTTTTTTAAAAAATCTGAGATTTTTGTTGTTGTTTGCCTGCTTGTATATTTTCTAAAGAGAGAGGGAAAGGTCATAGAGTTGGGTGAGAGGGGAGGGAAGCAGAGAGGTGAAAGTTTATGTTCTGCATGAATAGTAGAAGAGGTTTCTGTCTATGCTGTCAAATGTTAACAAGCTCCTTGTGATTTTTTTTTCATTCAGAGGATAAAATACCTCCTTCTTGGACACACTGACTATCTTACACATGTTCACAGGCCACATGGGTTAAAAAAGTCATCAGAATGAGAACTCATCTCGTTCAGATTAGTGATGTGCATCAAATTTAAGGAGAAACCAAAAAAAAAAAAAATAAGAATTTTCTCATTAAAATAAACTCTACTTTTGTGCCTAGAAAATCACTTATTGGACTCGCTTCTGCTTTATTGCTCCAGGTGAAAAGTTATAAAGGTGACCTGGGAATAAGTATATCAAAACTGAGTTTCTCTATTTAAAAAATTTCTATGTTTTAAAAGTGTAGTCATCTTGCCAATTGTTCCATAGTTTAATACGCACACACTGATATATTAAGTCCTTCTACAAATTTCATCTCTTCTTGTTCTCAATAACTTTTTATTCTTTATTAATTCATATATTTTGTGTGTGTGTATGTACAGAAAACCCAGGTTTTAACAACAAATGTCCTTAAACTTTTCAGCTATATTCGTGATTGCTGCCTGGGAGCAGATAGTAGTAATAGGTATATTTTTAACATTCCAGATTGAAATCATAGTACGTTGGTCAATAAAAGAAGATGAATAGACGGTCAGAAATGCATTATTTAACTTCAACTTCATGTAAAAGTTAAGGCTATGAGTTTGCCTTATATAGGCCAATAAAATTAAACCACCTTGGGGATAAAAAAAATTCAGTTACTTACATAACTTTCTCACAGGAGAAATATATTCTGGTGTCCTTCTATTGTGAAACAGGCACTTTTGAAAACATGGATGATTTGGTAGCAATATCATAGTTTGGAGAAAGTACAGTTTGGATAGAATCCAAATGTCTCTGTTATTTTGCTCTCTAGCTGTTTGCCATATGTCAAAACCTGTCAATTGTATTCCAGTAGGGAATATAATTTCACTGTCAAATATTTATTCACATTTCATCCCGTGTCAAATTGTGACAAGAAAGTGGGGGTCTCTGTGTTTGATTGGCTTTTCTCTTTTGCAACCTATATCCTTGAATCCTCCTGGGATAAGAAAATTTGTTAACACAGGACTTGGATAGTGGTTGTTCAAGGCAGTTTAGCATTAGCTGAGCATGCGTATTTGTCTTGAGATAAACTCTGGGAACCTCAGTGCTGACTGACCCTTTGTATTCTCTCTCCATGATTTGGAAACACATTCTCCAGTCAGGTGTTCTCCCAAACAAAGGCTCCAAAATGACTGTCAGTCATTTCTAAATAAGTATTTATGCATTTTCATATCTGTGCCATTTGCTGTACTAAAAGTTCAAACTACAGAGTGGATAAATGAAGTTTCTTGCTCTTAGAGTTTACAAAAAGACATAAGAAGATACATCTTAGCCTCCTTGTTACATAAATAAGAAGACTGTTGAATACTTATGATCAATGAAAGGTAAAAGCCTGACTGAATAACACTGCATTGGCAGATACTAGTGGGGAGGACTATGAACTGGTCACTGAGTTACAAATTCGACTTCACTGCCACCTTTAACAGAGAGAGAGAGAGAGAGAGAGAGAGAGAGAGAGAGAGAGAGAGAACAATCAAAACTATGGAAGTGTGAAAATTAAAACAGGGTTCTTTACTAAGTTCTAGGAAAGTGACTGAGGTAGCCTGAGCTAAGTTGGTGCACTTAGATATAAAGTTTTAAAAGGAGAAGAGTATGGGGAAAGCATTCTGAGAAATGCAATAAAATTTTGGTTAACAGTGGTGTCTTTGAAAAGCACGCCAAGGAAGTCCCTGGTTTCTATGAGTATCAGAGCTGGCCAGATGGACAGCAGATTTTAATTTTAATCTGAGTCATGGGAGTCTCCAATATGACTAACAAATATCATGCTGAACGAAATTTATAAGATTAAAAAGTAGATCTACTTCCACATAGAAGAAAATAAAACTAAATAGAATTCAGTCATAATAATGACTGCAGGACCATTAGGGTAGAATTGGACTGACTGTGTGCTCTGTCTTTTAAATTTATGGTTCCAAAGACTTGCTGCAGAATGGCCTGGAAATGTATCATCTGGTGATAGGAATGGGCCATCTGAAACAACTGGGGCATTCTTATGGTCTCTCCTCCCTGAAGCAGTCCTTTGACATGCTAACCTAGGAAATTCCATGACCCTGAATTATAAAGACTCAACATAGGCTGCTTTCTGGTTTTTCTGGCCTGTATAGATGAGACTCCATCCTTCTAAGGCAGCTTTGGAGAACAGGCATTTTGTATCCCAGGCTCTTTGTCTCTTGCTGTCCATCTTTAAGAAATTTTGTGTACTTCTGCCTTCATGCCCCCTCTCTCTTTCTCTCTCTCATTACTGAGCTTCTCATCTACTTCATCTTCTCTCCTTACTCCATCTTTTCCTCTCGGTGCTCCTTTCCCCTTAGCTCCTCCTACATATTACCCTTCCTGTTAAAATAAAGCTTTTCTCTCAGAATACAACTAGAGCATAATTATTCCTATTTGTACCAGTGAGGTACAAGATAGTCTTAATAACCAGTCCATCTTTTTGTTGACTAGCCAGAACCTCTGCCGTCTCTCTTGACTAGAACACTTAGTTTTGAACCTGGCTTTTTCTTGGCTTTAGAATGAGTGTCAGCTGAGAACCCTCCACTCAGATCTTTTCTCTCAAGGTAAATAGCCTGGATTGGCTATGAGTCTATAGGTCTTCAATGCCGTCAGAAATCCATAACAACTAAATTAACTGAATTTATGGGAAGCACTAAGCATAGCTTCTAAAACTTAGCCAATTTATAGAGACCGCTGAACACCTGGACAACCCCTATACTACCGAACGTTGGAGCATCAAATCTTCAGCCTTCTGGCCCAAACTCATCTGACCGACTTTAGTGTTGCAGAATTATTAAGGGCTGGTTACTCTGTCTAGGCAGATATAATCAGTCAAATATTCTGCAAGTGTGTCCTTTTCTGGACATTAATTTGTCTGTAGATGGAGAGAGGCAATTCTTGCCTGGTGGCTGTCTCACCACAACTGGAGTAACTCCAAAGATGCTCAATTTCTTCTTAGAATCCAAGACAGGAAGCTGTCAGGAGCAGACAGGTCTCTAATCAAAATGAACATTAATATAGAAATATTTGTGACATCAATTCTATTGATTTCTGACGTTTTGAAATCCAACTATCCATGTAAGGTAACCTGGACTGTTGTCTGTTAACTCCTCTCAGCTATTTCTAAATAAAATATAGAAAACACCCTAACAATAAGCTCAAAGTCATGAATTTGCTATAGTCCCTTAACTCACAGGCTAATCATCCCAAGTCAGTTTAAAAAAGTTAAAGAAGGACTGGGTCTAAGCCTTGTATTTCTAAATGTGTTATACAGGCACAATGCCCATGAAAGTATCAATATTCATTTCATTTCATATCAATAAGAAGCTTATATCAATGAAAACCTTAAATTTGAAATCCAAGTGAATTTTGTACCATTTAAGAAATTATAACTTCATCTTGATACCGAATTATACAGATTTCTACCAATAGGTTATGGCTATGTCATAAATCCTAGCTAATCCTCCATGTTCCAACAACATCACTACTGTTCCCCAGAGAGACAGCCCCATATTAACCACCTTAGTCCCCAAGCCCGGGGAATAGGAGCGCTGACTCTTCTTTAACTTCTTCAAGCTGATTACGGGCATTGAGATATTAGAAGAGGGGTGGGGGTAAGAGTAAATTGATAAGCTTCTGACACTGTGTCTTCACTGCACCCAGATGGAATTCCCAGACACCGGAGGTTTGAATAGGTCTGCTCGTTTTGCTTGATGAGTAGTTACACCAAGGCTGTGTATTCTGCAATATACAATTCTCTGGACAAGTTTAGTTGGTGGTTCAGTCTTTGTGAGCCCCCAAAAGTCCAAGTTATATGACTGTTGATCTTTCTGTGGAGTCCCTGTCCTCCTCAATCCTTCCCCCAACTCTTCCACAAGACTCCCCAAGCTCCATCTAATGTTTGGCTGTGGGACTCTACATATCTTCCCATTGGCTACTGAGAGGAGCTTCTCAAAGAACAGCTATGCTAGGCTCTTGCTTGCAAGCATAACAGAGTATCATTTGTGGTGTCAAGGATTTATTCTTGTCCATAGAATGGGTCTCAATTTGGGCCAGTTATTTGATGGCCATCTCCTCAGTTTCTGTTCTATCTTTGTCCTTGCACATCTTATGGGTAGAACAAATTTGAAGTCTAAGTCTTTGTGAGAGGGTGGCTGTCCTTATCCCTCCACCTAGTAATCTTTTGGATAACAACCAAAGGCCAGTTTGAATTTATTGTTCAACGTTTCCTGTTTAACTGTGGAAAAGTTCTTACTGAATAAGAAATGACACAAATGTGCAATATTTCATAGCAGATAAACTTGAGGAGAGCGTTTCCTTTATGATTTGCATCGAAGGCCTAAGACTGATAAACATTAGTGCACTAGGAAACACAGTTGAAGAAAAACAATAAAACAAACAACAGAGTTATTAACATAGGTAAGACCACTGAAAGCTACATTCATCACTGGCCAGCACAAGCTCTCAGTGTTCGATGATACAAGTTAACAGAAGCTTCTTCAGCATCAGATGGGAATATATCACACAGCATTGGCAAGTTGCCAAAACCCACCCTCCATTGATTTTATCAATATTTGGGATTGATGTCTTATTACTAACTGAATTCATTTATCAATGGCAGGTATGTTAATAAAGCTTGAATTCATTATTGAATAAACACAGTAATGTTTGATGAACACAAAATAGGATAATGGGAGGGTAGAATTCTAAATTTCTGTGTGTAGAAGAGCAACAGGCTTAAACTGGCTGGTCTGTTAGCAAGGTTTCCTGAGTATAGCAGAAAAAAGGCTCTTACCTGCCTGTTACTGCCACCTGTGTCTGCGGTTAAGGAGAAAGCCAGGAAGATTCTTACATAAAGATCCTGGATTGTATTCACTTGGTAGTTGAATTGTCTTGGTAGTTGAGATTTTGTTTGTCTTGTGGGTTCTTTGGGGCTGTTTTCTGCTTCAGAAGAACTCTGCAGTTTTGGTTTTTGCACCATAAGGTATATCCAAGCTTTGCTATCCACATGAAAACTCAAGCAATGAATTATCACCTTAATTTCATGAATAAAATACGGGTTACCATGCATCTTTAAGACTGTTGATCAACAATAAAAGTTTAGATAAGAGGAAATTATCAGCACACACTGCTGAAAGAGTTTACTAGTCTACTAGTTTTTTACACAGCTTGGTGAAGGCAGGAATTGACTCCTTTTTGCCACAAGAAAGGGTGATGATAAAGGTAAAAAGAGTCTGGATTTGTTGATGTGTTGGGGAAAGAACTTCATATAAAAACGTATGGTATTATTGAAGGCTAGTGATATGTAAGATGCTGTGAGGACTGATTCTGATCCCAAAAATACAGGAAGCAAATTGTATGCTGAAGTTTGTACACTTCATGGTTTCCATCAAGAACTTTTCTCATTTTTTGCTTTTGAATTAATTTTCCTTTGAAGGAGAAACCTTAGTTGGATTCAGCTTTTCCTACCTACTCTCTAGAACAAGCCCATCTGCCTGGATGGTACTTTGTGTTCAACAGTACTCTTGGTTAGTTTTTCAAGTTATGTAATTATGCTGGCTATTCTTAGTTGTCAACTTAGTTACATCTTGTGTGAACTTCACTCCAGAAGTGGAGGATTTACCTGTGATCCAGATCTTGAGGTTGGAAGACAGGTTCAGGCATAGTGGCCATGAAAAGCTTAGGCCCAGGTAAGGTAGTATATGCTTTCAATCCCAGGAGATTGAGACAAGAAAATCTCTGAGTTCATGGTCAGCCTGGGACAAAGCAAGTTCCAGATACTGAGCTGCACCTTCTGCTAGAGACCTACATAAGGACATCAGAAGAAGGAAGATTCATTCTTCTTCAGCCGCTTACACTTACTTGATAGCCCATCTTTAGAAGACCAGCTGAAACAACTAGCTTTGTGGGACTGAGGAACTACTAGATTCTTAAACTTCCTATTCATAGCTGCCCCATTGTTATGTTAGTTGGGCTGCATACTGTAGGTCTTCACAATTAATTCCCTTAATATATATAAAGACATTCCATAAGGTTGTGACTCTAGAGAACCCTAAGACAGTAATACTAAATTTGATATGTATTCTGTGATTTATTATATCAGTTCTCTAATGTTGGATGTTTTGTGGCTCTTGGTTTTGCTTTTATTTTTATTCCTGTATTTATACTAATCATTAATTGTCTATGCAGGTCTGTGTTTGGTTTTGGTTAAATTCTTTGAAGTGGAAGTGCTGGGTTACACAATGAATGGCTATGCCTTGATTTCAACTTTTATTGGAGTTTAATTACCAAGCACAAAAGTCCTGTCAAGGTTGTTTTAGAGAACACAACAAAGCTTGCACAAAAGGTAACCATGCAAAAACAAGTCAATGGAATCTCTTCAGTTAAGGTGAATGATTGGAAAAGTGCAGGGAAGCTAATTGAATATGAGAGTAACTGACTTACTTCTGGCTGCAGGGACATGTCAATACGTTCTGAGCTTATGAGCAATATTGTTGAAGGCCCTGGAACACTGTCCTTTCTCTACTTCTAAAGAGAAAAAGAAATTTTTTTTTAAATGTAATGAATAACATTACATATCCAGAGAACCATAGGAGCCAAAAGTACATGCAGACATAGGGGATAATTGTTCATATTCAGAGGCAGTGTTTCCAATGGTGTAGCCATAGCAAAAGAAAAAAACAGCTTCCACTTTATGATCAGAAGTGATGGCTGAAGTACAGAGAGGTGCCCAGACAAGGAAAGTGTAGTGGGTAACATGAGCTCAGACTGTTTGGCAAAATCACCAAAAGTACTTTGCCTAGCAAAGAGTTTCTAAAATGTCTTACTTAGGACCCTTTGTGCTTGAGAAATTCTTAAGTGTCCTTGGGCTCAGAGATGTACAAAATATGTATATGAGTCAAAAATTTACTGACAACTTTTCATGGTTCTCAAGATTTTATATATATATATATATATATTATATATATATATATATAATGTATATATATGAACTGTTAGAATATTTCATTCTTATTAATTTGTGCTTGAGAATTAGAATCATAATGAAATTTATTTTGAGACAAAATGTTTTAATATGATTTTTTTCATTTATTAAAGTTGAAAGAAAATTTGCATATTAATAAGATAGTACGTTTTTAAATTTTTACATAA
>JANHMN010000010.1:27300626-27318119 GCA_030674055.1 Rhabdomys pumilio | reverse complement strand
AGAGAGAGAGAGAGAGAGAGAGAGAGAGAGAGAGAGAGAGAGAGAGATGCTTAAAGTAGTTTAAAGATAAATTTTTCACCCAAAAAGAACTAATCACTGAGAGGGTCCCTGCAGGTGTCACGGCAGGCAGAGAAACAAAATGCTAAGTCCTTCAAATGAAAACTCCCATTGTTCAGTTCGACTTAGTCAAACCTGATCAGAGTTACAGAGAGTCTGATTCCAGGTGGCTTTTGCCAGCTTATTTTAAATAATAGGTTTTAGAAAAAAAGTGTCCAGGCAACAATCATTCCAATTCCAGGTACACATGAAGCTTAAGCTGTGATTACATAGAAACTCCTTTGCACAAGGATGGGTTCTATAGCTAAAAGACCTAGAATCTAGTGTGGTCTCTTGATTGAAATAGCATAGTATTCAGCAAGCCATAAAAATGCATGGACCGTCTTCCCCTAAGGACAGGTTCTATTAACTGAGAGCTAAAGATACGGTCTAGGGAGGGAAGTTTGAGATAGGTCTAGGGAGAGAAGTCTGAGATAACCATTCTGGGGACTTTGGGTGTGGTCTGCCTCTACAGATAGCCAAAGGTCGGTGAGGTCTGCTATAGAGATAGCTAAAGGTTAACATCCAGTCTACAACTGCCACTCCCAGCTTTCTGAGTGGAATGCAGGTATTTTATTTTCTCCATTGAGAAGACACCCCTGAGTGTTTAATATTTCTAGTTTCCTTAGACATCTGTGGGAGCAAAGACCTTTGTGTCCCCAGCAAATCACAGCAATTGCTCTTCTATCATGTAGCATCCAAGACAACCTTCGGGGGTCACAGCACTAGGAGGTAGAATTTTAGAGTCTAAAAACCAAGTGTCCTTGGCAAACACCTCTGGTTTCCATGAGATTTTAAGAGACTTGATACAGCATTAAATTGATCCATTTTTATGCTTCAGTTTTTAATTAAGAGAGTTACATGAAATGAAAGCCATTTGGTCAGAACACCTAATAAATCTTTCAGCAGGTGCTACTGAGAGATGTGTCCTTGTCTTTGGAATCACGAAGCTAGATTAATGTGAAGTTAGAAATATAGGCTTCAGGTATACAGATCTCAAAATGGCATAGGCGACAATAAGGTTAAAAATACACAAAAGTAAGCAGAACTTATTTTAAAAATACCAATTCATATGACATTTAAAAATAGTTATTAAATTATTATTCAGTCTCCCTCTCTCTCCCTACCCCCTTTGTGTGTGTGTATGTTTGCATATGCGTGTTTACAAGTCTATACCACAACACATGTGTAGTATCAGTAGACACATTTCAGGAGTCAGCTCTCTTCTGCCATATATGTTCTGAGGATTTACACCACAGTTTTCAATCCTTGTATAATTCTTCTATTCTGGGTAGCTATTTATTCTTTAAGTCTTATTTTTTTGCATATAATTACTAAATTTTGCACTTGTTACTACTTTACACATTCTTTTATTATTTTTACATTGAAACATTCCTTGTTATATTAACATTTATCCTGGAGATTGTGATACTCTCTTAATCAATAAGCATCTAATATAAATTACAACTTTCACCGTATTCTAGACAACACACCAACCTCAAAACTACATATCCATCCTTAAACACTAGAGTTCTTTGTTTTTTTTTTTTTAAATCCTCTGTATCCACTTAATCTTACATACTGCTTCTTCAGATTCTGCTGCTCATTTAAGGATCTTCCATTATTAGTTGCTTCCCTCTTGAAAACTACATCTCTCTAAAAAGACCCATGGAGTATTCACCTAGAAAGCATGTGATCTGCAAGAGCTTCTGAAATAAAATGAGTAAATCCTTTGAGAATGTAGATCAGTGATACAGCTATGTCTGTTTTGATCTAACAGAAGCAAGGGCATCATGGTACAAGGGACAGCAAAGAGAGTAAACACTCTTAGAGATCTCCTTTGGATTATAACTCCATACCACCCAGCTAGCTTCAAATTTTGCCTTTACAATCCTAACACTACCTGTCAAATGTACAGACTGTTATTTGGGGTACATGGAGTAAGGATCACATTAGCTTACTTATGAACAAAACAGTCTCTCCAGAGTCAACACTCAGGTAAACTACTTAAGTTCAAACTCAAGAGACTGGAAGCTTTAAACAATAGCTCTTAGATCAGTAAATAAAAAAATTACCCCGTGAGTAATGTGCATATTCAAATACTATGTAAGTTATAAAGTATCTTTACTTTTGTTTTATCCATCAATGCACATAATTTTACACAACAATTCTGAATTATGTAGCCGGCTTTATAAAATCAAGAGCATTTAGAATTTTGAACACCGAATGTCAATTCAGTTCACGCATACATATTATAGCTAACTATGTAAAGTTATTGATGATTGTTCAATTTTTTTTTGTCTACACTATTCAGCTATAACATTTCTTTGAGCAAAAAAAAGCACTTCATGTTCCCAGCATAAAGTTCTTTGTTACCAAGAGTGTGCCCTGCCCTGGTCTGAACAGCTGGAATCGAGGTTTATTTCAAGTTTCATGCCTGCTTCAAAGATTGTTGGCATCCAAGCAAAGCTTTATGAAAATACATAGACATTATAAATGCCATGAAAAATGTCATTTTTCTGCTCTTGAAACCTGTACCAGTAAATGACAGTTCATTATTGATTTGTTGGTACAAAAACACACAAAAAGCACCAAGACCTATCTGACATCTTAATTCATATATGTCTTACAGCCAGCGAGAAAAATCACAAATAGCATACACTTTTCCTCCATAGCTCTTAACAATAGAGCTGATGGGGTTTCCACTCCTATCTGTCCCTCCATTTTGATTCTTGAACTGCTCTTATGAATATGCCTCTAAGACCAAGTCTAATTCTAACACAGTCTTTGAACTAAAAACAGGTAAAATGATACTTTTTAACGATGATACTCAAATTGGGGGAAACTGGTACTTTTAACAACTAAGTTCTACTGAAGGTAAAACAGACAGAACTTACAACAAAATATATCTTTATCTCTCTTGGTTCATCAGAAGGATGAAAACCATCACCCCTCTCTCCATATGTGTAATCTCATCAAAAGCTTTAGTCAGTTCACAGACTTTTCAGAATAGCATTATCCTAGTGTATATTGATTGTGCTGGAGGGCACCTCCTTGTGGAGAATAATTGATTTTTCTTTGTTAGCAAAGTGATTTTAATAGTCTTTCTACAAACTGTCATGTCTCATGCCTCCAGAAGCAAGATGCAGCCGTTAACTAGAACTTACTAATCAATGTATAACCCACAGAAAAAATGTGTATCTTTGCTGTGAGAAAATACCTCCACAGCGGTTACTCGGAATGGGACTTTAACTTGTTTTGATAAATAGGTTGCCTGGGGAGTCTCAGGTGGTTTGCTGAAGCATTGTTTTAGCCCTGGGTGGGAACTGAGGCATTCTGTAAAATTGTCATGAAGATAGCATAGGCCTATGGACAGACTTTTGCCATTTGATGTTGCTTTAGTCACTTTGTTCCAAATTTCCCTGGAAAAGAAACAAGCCCAAAGTAAAGGTCACAGATCTGAAGGGTGAATGATGAAACTAATGTTTGTATTGCCCTTGATATTTGAAAATGGCTTTTCTGGTTAGTGGTGTAGCATGAATAAAAGTCAAAAGGAGAATCTGCAGCTTACTGAGGTACAACTGTCTGTTCTCTTTGACCAGTATTGACCACTGCTTCCTCAGCCTGACAGGAAGTATCCCTTGTCTTTTTTTTTTCCTCTTCTTGAATCTGACTCAATTCTTTCCCTGTGTGTGGAGACTTTCTTCCGATGTACAATCATGCCAGAATCCTAACACACTTCCTGCTAGTGCTGCGCAAGCTTGTGAATATTGGTAATGATTTTGTATCTGACTTACATAATACTATCACAAGGTTTCTGGGGCTGTATATGTGAACATGAGCTTCGATCCTTCAAGCTAGTTTTTGCATGTCATGTGAAGAAATCTATGGAAAAGTTGTGAAAGCACAAATATTGTCATCATGTTACACCCATAAGTAGCTGGATCAACTTGTGACTCGAGTCTGTCTCTTTATCCATGATACCGCAGTATTTATAAACAGTGCCCTGCAAGTACTTACTACAAGGGTTGAGGTCCCCTTTGGAGTTGAACTACATTAGACCCCTGCCTTGTCTAGGGTATAGAAGACCTTTTCTTTGATTCAGTAAACAATTGTCAATGTCTACTGCATATCAGATAGTGGGATAGACTTCAGGGTAAAATAGAAAATAGAGAAGAACACAGTCGACCGATTTTAAGAAACCATCACTGATGGATATCTCACGAGGAGCTAACTCTCTTGTTGGTTATAAACTGTTTCTTGGCAAATTCTACTTTTGTATCATGCTTAGAAATGTAAATGTTTTTATGATCTTAACAGTGGTCCCCTTCAAATTTGCATATTGAAGTCAGAACCCCTAATAGCATGGAATGTGATTTTATCGGGAAATAAAGTCTTTGTACATCGTCAAGGTAAGGTGAGGCTACTGAGGTTGGCTTTAATCTAAAATGACCAAACTTATTATGAAAAGGATTCAAATACAGAGGTAGGATGCCATAAAAGATGGAACAAATGAAGCCACAGTGAGGTCAGTGACATATTCCTAGTACCCGGAAGAGAGGAATGGATGGATTCTTCCTCACAGCTATCAAAGGAAAATAACAATTTCAAAGGACTTCGGAGAATTTATTAACCTTAGTTCCAACTTCTAGCCCCTAAAATGGAGAGACAATCACTTTCTGCTGTTTTAGCTGCTCCTCTTTTGGTACCTCACTGTAGTGGTTCTACTGAATTAATACATCACTTTGGACCACAGATAAAATGCTATCAAAAGGAAGTAACAAGCAGCTTTTGGATGCTTGGTTTTTTTTCTTTTCTTTTTTTTTTTTTTTCTTGTAAGTGGCACAGTGGCATTTTCAGGACTGTGCTTTTCCTGAGTTAATTTCATCTTAGGGGAAGAGGACTGACAGATACAAGTCACCAGGACACACCTTTATAGGTGAAAGGTAGCAGGAAAAAAGAACAGAAGAAATGACAAACTCGGTGATCTCGGAAGACAACAGCACTGATCCTTATGTTTGTTAGAGAGTAGAGGGAGAAAGAAAGAAGGAGGAAACAAACTCTGGTCCTTTTGCCTGAAGAATCAATATCAAGAATCAGGATGGAACGAGCAGAGAAGCGAAAACATTTCACAGACTTCTCCTTGGATTTTCACATGATCAGGTGGGAAGATTGAACAAAACAAACTGAACACAGAGAATCAGCAGCTTGGGATTTCAGATCAGCAATGAACTTTGTAGCAATTCAGATAGATTCCTCCAGGCTTCAGGATTTCAGTATTTTTAGAGAATGGAAGCAGGGATGTATCGGTAGCTTCTTTTCTTCCGATTCTGATAAATACTGTCTTTAAAGAATGTGTTAAATTCGCTTTCATTTTAGAATGTTTGATGATTCTTCCATTTCTTGGTGCTTGATGCTGTTTCAATAAAATCAAAGCCTGGAGACTTTACCTGCCCAGTGGTATTCTAACCATCTCCCGTGCTCCTGGAATTTATATAGGGTCCACAGGCACAGAAGATGCAAGTCTCAACGGATGTGCTGCAGTCACAACTCTGCGAAGGAAGTGAAACAGTAGTTACAGACATAAATGGGAAACAAAAGGAGAAAAAGTTGGAAAATGAAGTGACATTTCAGAAAAATAAAAAGTAGCTTAGAAAAACATGGGAAAAGTAAACTCAGATAGGCTTGTGTAGGAGGAGAAGCCGAGGGCAGATGCAGCAAGCAGCAAGCAGGTGACAAACAGGTGCACAACGAGGCATAAAATCATCTATCAGTTATGGAAAATTCACATGAAGGCTTCACTTCTGGCTCTGCTACCAAGGGGACTGGTCTCCCTGAGCAAGGCCGTCAGCGCGGATGGCTGCATTTCAGGCCCGAAAGCTTAGCAGCCGCAGATGAGGAAGAGGTAACCAGGCTTAAGTGCTGTTTGTTTTCACAAGACTGAACAAATCACTCACCACAGCAGCTAAAGGAGGCAAGGGTTTAGCACACTGTGGCCTGTTGGCCCAATCTAACTGACTTCTGTTTTTAGAAAAAAGCCTTTGCTGGAACACAGCCATGCCCCTTTGTATACAGATGTCTTCGGCTGTTTTCGCACTACAATGACAAAGTTAAGTTATTTTGACAGAGAACATATGGCCCCCAAGCTGGAAACATTTACTATTTGGCCTTTTATAGATAAAAAGGATCTTTGGCCTCTGCTTTAGAGGCTTTCTAACCTAAGCTCTAGAAAACTCTCAGCTCTTCAAATCAGATAAATAGGCTTGATATAGGCTACTCTTCCTTTATCCTACAGTTATCTCTAAACACAAAATAAGGTAATCAAAATTTTCCTTCAAGCTAACACCACAGTCAAGGACAACTTCCACTTTTAACATCCCATGGTGCTGTGCTGTTTCAGCCCAGCGGCTTCAAAGAAACCACTACAGTGTCTATCAATTGTATTCATGCTTCACTAGATGTTTTTGTGGCCTTACAAGGCTTCTTAGAGCACGAAGGCTCACTAATGACCCCAGCCACTCAGAATGGTGTGTGAGTTGTTGCAGGTTAATGTGAGTGTGTGAGGTGTCCCAAGTTAATGTGAGTGTGAACCAGCAGCGGTGCTTTGGTTCTCAGTTGCGTTGTTCTTTGGATTTGACTAAGGGATCTGTCCCTCTGCTAGAACTCAGATAGAAACGCTTGTATTAGGGCCGCGATATCTTATGTAAACATGCTTTGGCATCCCTTTTGCCCACTAAATAGAACACGTGATGTGGAACAAAGGTTAGCCACTGCCAGTTCTCTCTTCAGTTAGGACGTTGTTGCTTTTCCACCCCAGAGGCTTCTTAACTCTTCATTCTCTGAGTCTTTATTTTCTCAGCCATTGCCATAAAATTCTACATTATAACAAATGACAGAACTTAGATCGAAGTGTAAAACTTCTTTCCATGGCTTTGTAAACCTCTCTCTCTCTGTCTCTCTCTCTCTCTCTCTCTCTCTCTCTCTCTCTCTCTCTCTCTCTCTCTTTCTCTCTCTCTCTCCCTCCTTCCCTCCCTCTCTACCCTGGCCCCTCTCTTGCTGGCTCACTCTCATTCCTCCTTCCCTGAGTGTTGAGGGTTCTTTTTTTTTCTTCTTTTTTCTGTCTTTTGCATCCAAGTCTCACAACTATAACTCAGATTTAACATTCACCATGTAGTCCAGACAAGCCTTTACCTTGTGCTAATTCTCCTGCTTTTACCTCTTCAGTGCTAAGACTATAGATATGAGTCACAATGCCTACCTCTGGGATTCCAGGTTACATTTAGAAGTAGTTTATATACTTTACAGTGATTGGTGATATTGACTGGACATTTGCTATATGCTGGTTACTGAGCAACCGTTTTATCTGACCTTCAAAGATTATTAGGGACTCTTCATTACTATTCAGCATTCTTACTACATGATTTTAAAAAGCAGACAATTAATACGGAAGTATATTTTCAGTTCTTTCAGGGCCTTAAAGTCTGCATGCACTCTGTGAGCTGAGTATCAGCATTTGTCATTTCTCAACATGACTAATTGTTGTGGGTAGACTGTGTTCCACATACAAAAGACACTTTTAATGTGGCCTTATTTAGAATGAGAGCTGTTGCAGACATAATTAACTAAGATGTAGTCTTGTAAGGGTACGACATGCTCCTAACCCAGTATGACCGATACTCTTAGAGCCAAGTAAAGCCAATCAAGGAGATTGCTTTCAAAAGGCAATGCAGAGATGAGGTTTGTGGGTTATGAGGTAAGGGACTACAAAAGTTGCTACCAAAATAATCCAGAAGGTAAAAGGGGTCAGGGAAGGATGCTCCTACAGCCTTCAGAAGTGCCCTGGTTTGGCCTCTAAAATTAAGTCAATAGATTTCTGTTGTTCAAAACTACCTAGGTTGCTGTATTTGATGATGGTATCCTTGGGAAGTTAATAAAGGCTCCATAATTAGAGAAGTACTAACATTCTATGATTCAATAAATAGAGAATCTAGAATGGAATAGAAACCAGGAGAGTGGTGCAAGAGACTCAGAACAATTTTCTAGCCAAGCATGGTGTTGGAAACTCACAGTTCCTGCTATTCTGGAGGTTAAGGGACAGTTAAATATAACAACTCTATTGGTGGTACAGAAGGTTTGTAGCCTTATGTAGTCCTACTTGTCTACTTTTACTTTAGCCCAATATAGTTCTAGTGTTCTAGACACTAAACCTATGTAAATGCAGTTAAGCCATCACTGAAAGCCAGATTAGAGGATACAGTGAGCCTCTGACCAAAATAAAATTTAAAACACCCTATAGCTATTAAATCATATATTTGATAACATCCAATTTTAATGGGAGATTTGTAAGAAAGAAGAAATATAACACAGAGAAAGGTGAGTATGGGTATCTCATTATTAACAAAATTAGTATTTGGGAATTTGGTGCCAGTGACTTGGTATAAAATATTTATAGGTAGCTAAAACAAAACAAAACAAAATAAGAATTGTATTTCTTTTGGACACATTCTATCACATAGCCCAGCCTAGCCTTGAAGTGAATAGGGAGCTGAGAATGGCCTTGAGCTCATGTTTATTCCTGCCTGTCCTTTGCAGATACTGGGATTTCAGATAAACACCATCACATCAACCCCGACTGAATTTACAGTCTCAAAGTTAAAACGATAGCCATGTGACACACTATAGAAATGGCTTATAAAAGGTTGAAAATGAAGCTCAAGCAATAGTTTAGGCCATCAAGCCACAAATTGCTACATTTAAAATAGCAAAGATTGCTTTCCATTGAGATAACCTACAATCATTATGTATCTCAGTTGAACTCTCTTTTTCCAATATTGGAATGAGACATCAAGGTTGCCTGCTCTTCAGTTGCTTAAGCCAATAATTACCAGCTTCCAGGTGCTTCACATATAAGAACAGGCACATTGTTAGAGGGAAGTACTTTTGAAGAATCAGAGAAATGCCAGAATATGCAAGGTCTTGCTTCTATCATTATATTTAAGGAGACGAGTGTAAATCTACTTAAGGTAATTAGAAGTGTGAGTCCAAGGGGTCTACAGAGACCCAGATGTGAGAATGTATGGCCAGTACTTAAAGGTACACTTTCCCCTTTCTCTTGGCCTTTGGAGCAGCTTGGATTTCTTTTTGTCTAATCTTGCCTTCTCTGATAAATCTATTTTTCCTTTAAGACAGAGTTTAAAACTCTCTTCCCCTACCAAGTGTATTCAAACTGCCCATTTTGGATGCAGAGCTGGAAAATGTTGCCCTTGATCCAGCAAAAATACATTTTAATGTTACTTCTTACAAAATCTGGAAATCTGTGTGTTAGCCTAAAGAGTGTGAGTGCTTGGAATAAGATTGTTACTTAAATATCTAGGATCTAACATGGTATCTGACTCATAAAGCCAAACGGTACATAGACTTAGTGTCTAGTACACTAGAACCATATTGGGCTAAAGTAAAATTAGCCAAGTAGGACTACTTAAGACTACAAACCTTCTGTACCATCAATAGAATAGCAAGGCAAATCATTAGAAAGAGGAAACAGCCATTCTGCGTTGGGTGAAGTGTGTCTTACAGTAATATTAATTCACATTTCCCTGACAGGAAGGATTACTGAAAATATTTTAAAATAATTAATAGCCATTTGTGTTTCCTTTTGGGAAAATTGCCTATGCACTGCATTTGCCCATCTCTGAGTGACAGTATTACCTCCTTGGTGTTTAATTTCTGAAATTCTTTGTCAATTCTGTATTACTATATGGGCTTAAGTGTAGCTGGTAAAGATTTTCAGAGGTTTGTCTGTTTGCTTACTGATTGATTCTTTTGCTGTATAGTCAGAATAGCTTTCTTCAGCAAATCTGACAATGGATACTGGAGAGGACTTGGGGAGAAGAGAACATTTAGTTACTGTTGGTCAGAGTACAAATTAACATAGTGATTGTGGAAATCAGTGTGAAGATTTTTCAAAATATTAAAAACAGAACCACCATATGACCTAGTTATTTCATGTCTAGCTTTATACCAGATAATTACATATCCTACCATAGAAGTATTTGTGCAAACCAATGTTTACTGTTGCTTTATTCACTCTAACAAATAACTGCAATCAGCTTAGTTGCCCATCAACAACAGATTGATAGCACCCATTTTGGGTAGCTCATAATTGCCTGTAACTACAGCTCTAGGGGAACTGGTGCTTTATTCTCCACTTTATGCATGTACCATATTTCCAGATATGGGCAAATATGTATGCATGTTTGTATGTCTATCTGTATCTCTATCTATCTATCTATCTATCTATCTATCTATCTATCTATCTATCTATCATCTATCTATCTATCTATCTATCTATCTATCTATCTATCTCATGTTTGTATGCATGTATGTGTGTATCTATTTATCTATCCTTTATCCATATCTATACATAGAGAGAGACACAATAGATACATTATAACTAAACATTTAATAATTTTAAAATTAAAAACTCAAAGTAGTATATCAGGTACCCGTGTCTCTCTTGTATCAAGAGGTAAAATGGAGACTTTATAGAAGTATCGAGCACACACATGCTCACTCACAAGAATAGTCACTGCAGCCAACATAGAGTAATATTGAAAGTAAAATATCAGACAGTGAATGAGTAGAAAAAATTAGGTGCCCATTTGTATGCAGTAGAATATTGCTCAGCTTTGAAAAAAATAAAACCTTGCAATAATGATGATTGCCGAGGACATGGTGCATGATGAAACAAAGGCGTCACAGAAGAACAAATACTGCATAATTGCATTTACGTGCAGTATCTACAGTAGTCAAGCATTAAGTAAAAGAGTGTGTCGTGGTTGCCAGGAGTTGGAGGATAAGGAACTGAAGAGCTGCCCATCAACAGATAAGGCACTGCAGTATCTAAGATGAGTAAGCTTTCAAGGTTGACTGTACAGCCTTGTACCTATTTAAAAAACAAAAGCTACATTGTACATGTAAATATCTGTTAGCTGAGTAGAATTTACTAATGTTTTTTAGTACATTAAAGCAATACAAGAAAGAATGAGTAAACAGGCAAAAATGAGGAAAGTATTAGAGAAATGTGAAAGAATTTATCAGTATTATCTACTAGATATGATCAAGACTCTTGCCTGCTGATACTTCTCCTATGCGTGTTTAAAGAAGGTCTTGTTAAGAAACGAAGCCAATTTCAAGTCATGAGGACTTAAATCTGAGTTCACTGAGGTGGGTACAAAAAACACCAGGAAGCCTTTCATTAATTCAATCCTCTGAGGGCAGAAGGACATTGTGAATTCTGTTGGTTCCTGATATGGACTAAGCGTTCTCTTTTGTTGCTTTTCTTGGCACCATTGCAATCAAACACGGGCCATCATGCACTTTAAAGAATACAATGGCCTTATTTTCAGTACATTTCCCTGCCTCAAGTGTGTCTCCCTTTCTTTCATTTTACACACTGCTTTTCTGTGCTGTTTCTTTGTGCTTCACTTTCCCACAGATGAAAACATATTTTCCTGAATCAAAAATCTGATTCCAAAAGGCTTTTTGTTTCGTATGTATGCATCTGTATTTGTGTGTGCAGATGCATAAGAGAGAGAAAGTGTACAGAGGTCAGAGGACAACCTGTTTCCTGTGGAAGTTAGTTCTCTCCTTCCTCCATGTTTGCTCTGAAGACTGAACCTAAGTTGTTAGGCATGACTGCAGGCATCTATGCCTGGTGAACCATCTCCTCATTCTTTAACTTACATTGTAATGGATCCTTCAAACTCACTGAACAAACCATCTAATCCCTCTCTAATCATCCCTAGGAAACTCTTTTCATCACACTTTATTCATTTATATAGATATAATTTAATCATGAAATCTGATTGGAGTTTTTTTTTTTTTTTTTAAATTTTGAATGAATATTTTGGGTGCTAACCACCATCTGCTAACAGAAGAGCCCAAACTGCAAACGTCTGCTTTTTCTTCTAATTTTTTTTCACTTTAATATTTTTAGGAGCTGCCTGGAAGATTCTTGTAACTATAGTTCCATCAAGGTCACTTCCTTTGCCAGAGTCCTGGTGTCCATCTCTACTGAACTGTAGCTGCTGATCTGAGGCATAATAGTTTTCCTTAGCTAAGAGGTAGGTACAAATTCACTGTAACACTCTCAGTTCTGTGTTATTGAGCTCATGGTAGGTACAAATTCACTGTAACACTCTCAGTTCTGTGTTAGTGAGCTCATGGTAGTCACATACAAGTACTGTTGTCTGCTTGCTAGGCTGGATCATCTGCTAGTAATTCAGCACCCTCCTTCACCCCTTTATCACCAGGAAAAGGTTAGAATTACACAGACATTGTAACTGATTCTCTGCAAAGCTCCAAACCAGAGTTCAGCAAGCTGAGATACCTGTGTGGTTTTTTTTTAAAATGTTTAAATATTTACTTATTTTCTACTTCACAAAGGTATCAATTCTAGATATATCATAATTTATATTATAAATGATTTATAAAAAAACTTTGACTCACTGTTAAATAAAAAAAGCTACAAAAGCACTTGAATCTGCAGAACATTTTTTTTATTCTTCTTCCATACAATACATCTCAATACCAATTTTCCCACTCTTCTAGTCTTCCCAGTACCCTTTTCCATTTCCTCTCTCCCCCAGATTCACTCCTCCTCCATTTCCATTCAGAAAACAGCAGGTATTACAGGGATATCAACTGAACACAGCATAACAATTTGCAATAAGACTAGGCACAAACCATCATGTCAAGCTGGACAAAGCAACCCAGTAGGATGGAAAGGTGCCCAGGAGAAGGCAAAAGAGTCAGAGGTACAGTCACTCTCACTGTTAGGAGTCCCACAAGAATACCAAGCTATATAATCATAACATGTAGGCAGATGACCTGGTTCAGACCCATGCAGGCTCTGTGATTGCTGCATCAGTCTCTCTAAGCCCCCATAAACTTTGCTTAGCTGATTCTGTCAGCAGTGTTCTTCAGGTGTCCTCAATCCCTCTGGCTCCTAGAGTCCTTCCTCCTTCTCTTCTGCTGGATTCTACCTAATGTTTGACTGTGGGTCACTGCATATGCTTCCCTCAGTTGCTAGATGAAGCCTCTCTGATGACGACTGGGCTCAGCACCAATCTGGGAGTATAGCAGAATAGCATTAGCAATTATTTTATTGCTTTTTGTTTGTTTGTTTGTTTGCTTTGTGTTTGGTTCTATCCTTAGTCTCTGTGATACTCAGTCTCCTTTTCCTGGCCATATAGGCAGTGTTGGGCATGTGCTCCCTCTTTTAGCATTAGACCAGTCACGGATTGACCACCCCCACAAGTTTTGCACATGACCCCAACACATTTTACGGGCAGGGCTATTTGAGTTGGAAGGTTTTGAGGCTGAGTTGGTGTCCTTCCCCTGTACCCCTCTCTCTGGCAACTGCAGATTTCCATTCATTCTCCTGACCCTCTGGGCCTCTCTCCTATCTCTCTGCAACCTGGGTATATGCCCAGGAGTGGTATAGCAGGGTCTTGAGGTAGACTGATTCTCAGTTTTCTCAGGAACCTCCATAGTGATTTCCACAGTGGCTGTACAAGTTCGCACTCCCACCAACAATGGAGTTGAACCCCCCTTGCTCCACATTCTCATCAGTACGAGCTGTTACTTGCGTTACTGGTCTTAGCCATTCTGACAGGTGTTAGATAGAATCTGAAAATACTTTTGATTTGTATTTCCCAGATGGCTAAGGATTTTGAACATTTTTAAAATTGTTTCTTAGACGTTTAAGTTTCCTCTGCTGAAAGTTATCTATTTAGATCTGTCCTTTTTTTTTTGTTTGTTTGTTTGTTTTTTTTGTTTGTTTTTTTACTTGGAAGGTTTAGTTTGTTGATGTCTAGTTTCTTGAGTTCTTTATACATTTTGAAACTTAGTCCTCTGTCAGACGTAAAGTTGTTGAAAATCTTTTCCTATTTGGTAGGTTGCCATTTTGTCCTATTGAAAATGTCCTTTGTCTTACAGAAAGTTTTAGGTTTTCTTAGGTCTCATTTATTATGTGTTGATCTTAGTCCCTGCGCTATCAGTGTCCTGATCAGGAACTCGTCTTCTGTGCCTATGCATTCAAGGTTATTTCCTATTTTTTTCTATCAGGTTCAGTGTATATGGTTTTACATTCAGGTTTTTGATCCACTTGGACTGCAGTTTAGTATAGGTAATAGATATGAATGTATTTATATTCTTGTAATTTGCAGATATCTAGTTAGACCTGTAACATTTGTTGGAAATGGTTTCTGTTTTCATTGTGTATTTCTGGCTATTTTTTTTTTAATCAAAATCAGACTATAGATGTACATTTATGCCTGGGTACTTGATTCATTCCCATTAATCAACAGGTCGGTTTTTGTGCCAATACCATAAAGTTTTTATTACTATAGCTCTGTAGTACACTTGAAATCAGAAAGAGTCAAACCTCCTACAGTGTTTTTATTGCTCATCATGCCTTTAGATCTTCTGGGTATTGATTTTTATATATAAAGTTGAGTTTGTCCTTTGAAGGTCTATAAAGAATTATGTTGGAATTCTGGTAGGGATTGCATTGAATCTGTAGATTGCTTTTGGTAAGGTAGCCAGTTTTACTATGTTAATTCTATCAATCAAAGAACATGAGAGATCTTTCTATCTTCTGATATCTTCTTCAATTATTTTTCTTTTTCAAAGACTTGACTTTTTTTCACCTAACCCTCTTATTTACTTGGTTATAATTACACAAAGAGATTTTATATTATTTGTGGCTATTATGAAGGGTGCTTCTTTCCTGATTTTTTTCCTGTCATTTGGTCAGTTGTTTATAGGAGGGCTATGGATTTTTTGAGTTAATCTTGTATCCAGCACTTTGAATGTTAGCAGGAAAGAAACTTCCAGTCCAGTTCCAGTTTGGTTTCTACATGTCTTATGACCCAAATGTGCTTTTTTTTATTGGATATTTTCTTTATTTACATTTCAAATGTTATCCCCTTTCCCAGTTCCTATGCCCCGAAACCCCCTATCTCATCCTCCCTCCCCATTTCTATGAGGATATTCCCCTACCCAGCCACCCATTCCTGCTTCCCCACCCTAACATTTCCCTACACTGGGGCATTGAGCCTTCACAGGACCAAGGGCGTCTTCTCTCAATGATGCCCAACAAGGCCATCCTCTGCTGCAAATGCGGCTGGAGCCATGGGTCCCTCATATCAGCAAGTGCTTCTTGGCATCAGCAATAGCATCTGGGTTTGGTGTCTGCAGATGGGATGGATCTCTAGGTGGGGCAGTCTCTTGTACTCACTGATCAGTGGATATTAGGCAAAGAACTGGAAAAAACCTATGATAGAATTCACAGACCATATGAAACTCAAGAATAAGAAAGACCAAAATGTGGATCTTTCAGCTCTACTTAGAAGGGGGAATGTAATAATCACAGGAAGTAGAGGGAGGGAGGGATCTCGGAGGGAGAGGTAAGGGGAACAAAAAAGGGGGGCGGGATCAGGTGGGAGAGGAGACAGCGAGAAGTACAGAGGATCAGGAAATTGAGAGGAGATGTATAGCAGTGGAGGATGGGGAACTGGGGAATAGCCATTAGAAAGTCCCAGATGCCAGGGAAGCAAGAGATTCCTAGGACTCAATGGCGATGACATTAGCAGACATACCTAATAAAGGGGAAATAGAAGCTGTAGAGACCATATCCAGTGGTTAGGCACTGCACCCAGCTGAGGGATGGGCCCACCCACCTATCTCAAAAATATTAACCAAGAATTGCTTCTGTCTAAAGGAAATGCAGGGACAAAGAGTGGAGCAGAGACTGAAGGAAGGGTCATCTGGAGACTGCCCCACCTAGGGATCTCTCCAATTTTTTATGTAGGCATTTAGTGCTATGAATTTTCCTCTTGGCACTATTTTCACCTTGCCCCATAAGATTGTGATTATATATATATATATTCTATAAAGTCTTTAATTCCTTCACTCATTTTTTATTTTGACCCAATTATTATTCAGTAGAGAGTTGTTGAGTTTCCATGAGTTTGTACGATTTCTGTTATTTCTTTTGTTGTTGAAATTCAGCTTTATTTTGTGGTAGTCTGATAAGATGCAGGGGCCTAATTCGGTTTTCTTGTATTTGTTGAGAATTGCTTTGTGACTGAGTAAGTGGACAGTTTTGAAGAAAGTTCTATTAGGCTCTAAGAAGAATGTACATTATTATGTGTTTGGATAAAATATTCCGTAGGTATCTGTTAGGTACTTTGGGTTTATAACATCTGCTAGCTCTAGCATTTCACTGTCTAGTTTTAGTTTGGGTGGTCTGTATGTTGGTAAGAGTGGAGTATTGCAGTCCCATTATCAACGTGTGAGGATCAATGTGTGTTTTAAGATTTGGCAATATTTCTTTTACAAACATGGGTGCTCTTGTGTTTGGGGCATAGATTTAAGAACTGAAGGACTGTCCTGTTGAACTTTTTCTTTGATGAGTGTGATTCTGTCCTTCCATGTCTCTTTTCATTACATTCAGTTTGAAGAGTATTTTGTTAGATATTAGAATGGCTGAAATAGCTTGCTTCTTGGGTTCATTAAATTGGAAAATTTTTTCCAACCCTTTACTCTGCAGTAGTCTTTGTCTTTGTATACAGCAGAATATGGACCCTAGTTTTGCATCTGTTCTGTTAGTCTGTGTCTTTTTATTGGGCAGTTGAAATAATTGATACTGAGAGATATCAAGAACCAGTGATTATTAATTCCTGTTATTTGTTTTGTTTTTGTTGTTGTTGGTTTTGGTGGTGGTTGTGTGTTGTGGTGTGTCTCTCTCTGTGTGCTTCCCTTCTTTTGGTTTTGCTGTTGTGGGCTTATTTTTTTTCCTGTGTTTTCATGGGTGTAGTTAAATTCCTTCAGTTGGTATTTTCCTTTGAATACCCTTATATAGAGATGGATTTGTAGATAGATGTTTAAATTTGGCTTTATCATGGAATATTTTGTTATCTCCAATGGTTCTGATTCAATTTTTTGCTAGGTGTAGTAGCCTGTACTGGCATCTCTGATCTCTTAGAATTTATAGCACGTGTCCAGGCCCTTTTTGAATTTTTATTCTTTACTGAGATTTTGGATTAATTCTAATAGATACACTTTTTTATGTTATCTTGTGTTTTCTCCTTGAAGCTTTTAAAATTTTCTTTGTTAAGTATGTTTAGTGTTCTGATTATTGTGTGGCAAGGGGACTTTCTTTTCTGGTCCAATCTATTTGGAATTCCATATGCTTCTTGTGCCTTTGTAGGAGTCTCGTTCTTTAGATTAGGACATTCTTTTATGATAATTTTGAAAATAATTTTGGGCATTTAAGCTGTGATTCTTCTTCTTCTTCTTCTTCTTCTTCTTCTTCTTCTTCTTCTTCTT
>JANHMN010000010.1:27279086-27290650 GCA_030674055.1 Rhabdomys pumilio | reverse complement strand
TCTCTCTCTCTCTCTCTCTCTCTCTCTCTCTCTCTCTCTCTCTCTCTCTCTCTCTGTGTGTGTGTGTGTGCTGACATTTGCATTCATGATCCTCAGCTCAAGGCTGGATTATATTCCTTGTGCTTTTATAGAAGCAAAGGAGTCAGTACCAAATGTTCTAGCAATTCCTGCATTCTTTAACAAGTGTCAACCTTCATCCACAAGAAAGTACTGGAAAAAAAATATTGTCCTAATTTTCACTTAATATGTGTGAAGAAATGGTAACTATTCATAATAAACAGCTGCTAAACATCTAGACATAATAGTTGTTCCAATGAAATGTATTACTGTAATTGCTTCAGTGCAAGAAAAACTAGCCACATTTTAAAAGAATTGCTGATTTTACTGTTGTGTCTGACACACAAAACTATGGATTATCAGGCCTGAGTTGTAGAAAAATTTTCATCACCGTGGAAGAAGTGAGTTTCTTGTTTCAAGGAAGACTATTGATATGTTTTTGTTGCATAGACAAGAGATAACATCCAAAAGTCGTGGTATACTTGTGAATTTTAGTGTAAGGCATTCCAAGAAGTTAATTCTCATATAGTATATTAAACTAATTATTTTGATGACAATCATTTTATTTAACAATTTCTATCATATCAAATTGATTGTCCTGTTTGCTTTTGGTTGACAAATTCATTCGGATCAAATGTTCAGCGGAAACAGGAGTTGATGAATGCGCAATGCAAGAATACATCCTTCTCCAAGTCTACGCCTGTCCTTAGTTTCTAATCACTTTCCAGACACTACAAGGATTTTGGAGTAACAGATTATACCTAAAAATAGTGCAGAGTGTCTCCAACTCATTGAGGACAGACTGAAGCTTATGTTCCAGTATGAAACTTAAGCCCTAGGATCAGTGAGAATGTCCCCAACTGTCTCAATCCTGTTTGAAGTCAAAATGCCTCTTTGTTAGTGACCCAGAACCCAATCCATGCACCAAATATACATATTATCTGTTGTAAACAAAAATAGACAACATCTCTGACACCCCCAAACCAGAACAGTAAGAAGGATCGGGTAATCAAGTCATTAACTAGGAAGTTACTTGCATTAGATTATCCTGATCTTTATCTAAATGAGATTGACACTTGTCTTCAAAAGGCAGCTGTCAATCTCATCTTCTTAGAAAAGTCACTACTCAGAGACTGACAACTAAACCTCTATTCAGTAATGGGTGTATAAAGAAACAAGAAAGATAAAGGGAACAGATGATTGAAGAGAGAATCAAGTCTCTGGATTGCCAGATGCTTCCTACTGCAATAAGGTCACATATAGAGCATGACATTAATGGCAATGCTTCATAGTGTCCAATATCGATGCCTTCTTCCAGATGAGCAGAAAATTTCTTGTCTGGGGCTCCACTGCTAATTTGATGCACAGGTATCTTTTGTAAGTCATGAAGATGAGCATGGCCTCATAGCTGGTGACCGTCTGGACGATGTGCACTCTCTGCAGGAGGTGGGAGGAGTCCAGTTGCTGTCCAGCAGGTAGCAGACCCTCTAGGGCAGTGGTTCTTAACTGACCCTTATATACAATTTTTCATGTTGTGGTGAGACCCAGCCATTTAACTATTTTTGTTGCTACTTTATAACTCTAATTTTGCTACTGTTATAAAATGAAATGTAAATATCTATATTTTTCTATGGTCTTAGGGGACCCCTGTGAAAAGGTTGTTGGACACCCTCCCCCCAAAGGGTCACGACAGACATGCTGAGAACCAATGCTCTAGGGCTATATTGAATCCTTTATAGAACATTGTTAGAAAAAAAACCACCACCACTAACACTATAGCCATCTCTCTAGGTATATGGATGAACAAACTAGAAAACGGTAGTTCCACATTCTTAAAGGCAAAGTAGAATGTTGTAGGTAACATCATGTTGCTGTCTTCTCCAGCATGGGATTGGGAAGTCAAGGTGGTCAGGTGAGAGTGATGTGGCATGGTGCTGAGGTCCTCATGGTTCTTCCCCATATGGCTCATTCCTACGTAGTTTCCAGTTTTCCAGGAAATGATAAAAGTCAGCAGAAGCATCTTTGTATCAGTTCTCAGCAGATATGCCTATGTCTAATCTGTTCCTTTTTGAAGACATTTAGGGAACTTTGCCCAAGCTGTGAGTGAGTGAGAAAGGCTGGGGCAGGAAGTGAGGTTTCTTGACTGCTACTTCAATAGTACCAAGATGGTTATTCTAACCTCGGAACAATAGTACTAAGATGGATATTGTAACCTCGGAAGACTGGATCTTTATGTGCTCCATATCCTATATTTTCAAGCCTGAAATACTGACAAGACCTACTTCTACTTTTCTTTTCCTCATGCAGCTAATGAAATTCATGATCAACATGCCTGCTCACTGCATCTCAATTACTGACCAAAACAACTCGGATATTATGGTATATCTAAAAAATGAACATAACGACCCTGAGATTCCACCTAACACCAATTAGAATGGCTAAGATAAAAAAAAAAACTCAGCAGATTGTGGAGAAAGAAGAACATTCCTCTGTTGCTATGGAATTGCAAACTGGAACAACCACTCTGGAAATCAATCTGGAGGTTCCTCAGGAAATTGGAAATAGTTCTTCTTGAAGGCCATGTTATACCATTCTTGGGTATATACAAAAAATATGCCCCTCCATACCACAAGGACATGTGCTCTACCATGTTTATAGAAGTCTTGTTTGTAATAGCCAGAAGCTGAAAACAACCCAGAAGTCCCTCAGCAGAAGAATGGATACAGAAAATGTCTTTCATCTCCCAGGTGGAATACTATTCAGCTAGTAAAAAGAGAGAATATAATGAATTTGCAGGCAAATGGATGCAACTTGAAAATATCATACTGAGTGAGGTAAGTTAGACCCAAAAGGACTTGCATGGTATGGACTCACCGATAAGTGGATATTAGCCAAAAGATACAGATGCCTAGGATACAACCTACAGACCTTAAAATGTGTAACAAGCAGAAATGCCCAAGTGAGGAGGTATCAACCCCACTTAAAAGGGGGAAGAAAATGGTCACAGGAGATAGAGGGAGGTAGGACCTGGGAGAGAGAGGGAAGAAGGAGGGGAAAAGGGTGCAGTTTCAGATACGGAGGTGAGGAAACAGGAGAGAAGCCCAGAGGGCCAAGACTATAAAACATTTTTGGAACTAAGCAGCCTTGGGGACTGGGAAGTGGAAAGTACCAGATACCCAGGAGGTAAGACATTCTCAGGACTCATTGGGGGTGACCTTAGCTAAAATGCCCAAGACTGGGGAAAGGGAACTCTGAAGAATTTACCTCCAGGAGATAGGGCCTCAAGTAGAGGGACAGGGTTACTAACCCACAGTCAAAATTCCTGACCTGTGGGAAGCCATGGCAAGGCCTTACTCTTGGCAAACACTCACCCTTGGCTCTCCTATCTACTATTCTTTCTGCTTACCTTCCATGATTCACTTGTCAGTTCTCAGAACTTCAAACAAGGCCTCATAGCAACCCACCTTAGTAACCCTTCCTCCTGATCTCTAGATTTAGCCAACATCCTGCTAGATAGATGTTTTTAGAACCCCTGGTAATGGAAAGGCTTTGTGAGAATAACTTAGTTAGACTCTGTAGCTGCAGCTAGCTTCCTCCACCTGCAAAGCCCTCTTTCCTTTCCTACCCCTCCCCATATCCTGTTTTCAGAGTATATAACCTGTGTGAACAATAAAAAATTTGCCAGCTTGATCAGACTTCTTGACTTGCTGTACCTCCTTATTTTCTCTCGCATCTCAGTCCTCTCCATGGGTCTAAGGGTCCCACTTGATTGTCCAGCTGGCCTGGACATTGACCCAGAATTATTCCTGTCTAATAGAATTGCAGAAACCAAAATGGAGAAGATATTGAAGGAAAGGAAGTCCAATGACTGGCCCAAGTTGGGATCCATCTCATCCATCTCATGGGACAGGGCCACCAAGACTTGACACTACTATGCTATGCTGTGCTTACAGACAGGAGCCTGGCATGGCTATTTACCCAACCATTGGACAGAAGTCAGGGATCTCTATGGCTGAACTAGGGGAAGGATTGAAGAATCTGAAAGGGAGAGTGACCCCAAAGGAAGACCAGCAATCTCAAATAATTCAGACCCCAGAGAGCTCCCAGAGATTGAGCCACCAACCAGGAGCATACACAGGCTGGTCCAAGGCCCCTGGTGCATGTGTAGCAGCAGTCCATCTGGTCTGACCTCAGTGGGAAAAGATGTGATTAATCTTCGAGAGGTTTGAGGTGGGGGGGTGGAGAGCACCCCCTTGGAGGAATGGGATGAGGAACTGTGGGAGGGGGGACTGAGTGGGGAAAAGAAAATTTTTCTAAAAAACAGAAATGGCCATTTAAAAGACCTATGAGAAAAATACCTCCCCGTAAGAATGTAGGAAAGAAACTCATATGTCATCTCAGGATTTGTTTGGGAATTTTTGTTGTTGTTAGTGGTTTGTTATTGTTGTTGCTGTTTTGTTGTCATTTTGAAAGAAAGAAAGAAAGAAAGAAAGAAAGAAAGAAAGAAAGAAAGAAAGAGAAAGAAATAGAGAAGGAAGAACAGGAGGAATGACAGAAGGACGGACAGAAGGAAAGGAGGAAGAGAAAGCATTATTGTAATGTTTCAGTGCTGGGGGTGGATCAGGACTAGGGAGGGTTTGAAATTACCAATTCACACACTCACAACCAAGTTCACAATTTTAGCATTACTAATGCTACACACTCCAGCCCTAGAGTATAGTTGGTGATATAGGACTTTGGAGACACAAAATCGAGGTATGGGAATTGACAGTATGAAGTAGGCAATTTGACCATAAAGAGATGTATAAGGGTGGCTGTGTTGTTATTAGTGCTCCAGAAACTTAGTTACAAATTCAATAATCCCATATGGTAGGGAGGAAAAACTTCCCTAACATTAATAGGAAAGAAGAATAAATGATTTGTATATAAATAAACTTATTGATGCCATGATTGAATTTAAAAATAAATTATTGAAATTTAGAGAAGATTCATCCTTTGCATGAATCAATGAAAAAAGATACTAACTCTAGTGCAAGCCAGGTAACCACTGGTATGACCCTCTAAATACCCATCTCCACGGATTTAATATCTTGCTTAATTTCTTATACCTAAATATGCCAGGACCTGAAAACTTGTTTAAAATGAACATCAAAAGGGCAGAACATTATTTCTAAGGTCATGTCACAAAAAGAAAAAAAATTAAGAGTCTGCAACCACCTTTGCACTTCGCTGACTTAAGGGAAAACTTGTAAAGACAATATCCAGAGGTTTGGCAAGGCCCCCGTTGGGGTATGGGGCCACCCACTCTTCTCCAAGTTCTTAACCAGAATGGTTCCTGTCAAAAGGAAATACCCAGACAAAGTGTGTAGCAGAGACTGAAGGAAAGGCCATCCAGAGATTGCCCCACCTGGGGTCCATTCCATATACTGACACCAAACGCAGACACTATTGTGGATGCCAAGAAGTGCTTGCTGACAGGAGCCTGATATAGCTGTCTCCTGAGAGGCTCTGCCAGAGCCTGACAAATACAGAGACAGATGCTCACAGCCAACCATTGAACTGAGCACGGGGTCCTCAATAAAGAAGTTAGAGAAAGAACTGAAGGAGCTGAAGGGGTTTGCAACCTCATAGGAAGAAGAACAGTATCAACCAACCAGAACCCCCCAGAGATCCCAGGAACTAAATCACCAACCAAAGAGTACACATGGCGGGACCCATGGCTCCAGCCTCATATGTAGCAGAAGATGGCATATTCTTGCATCAATAGGAGGATAAGCCCTTGGTCCTGTAAAGGCTCGATGCCCAGTGTAGGGGAATGCCAGGGTGGTGAGATGGGAGTGGGTGGGAAGGGGAGCACCCTCATAGGGGCAGGGGAAGGGGGTTCCAGGGGGAAACCAAGAAAGGGAATAACATTTGAAATGCAAATACATAAAATACCCAATTTTTAAAAAAACACCTACTAGGTTGTAAAGCCGTTTTTCATAGTAATGCAACAATCCTGAACCCCATCACTTGGTAAATTCCATTTGCATACACAGACATAAGATTTGAGAGTATATACTCACTGTTTTAAGTAAATATGCATGCTTATTTATCATCCTCAAGATTATGTGAAACTCTTGTAAAATTGACCTGCCTACATCTTTTGTATTCTACAAGAATAAAACAACTTTTCACGCAGCTATGAAGATGTAGACAGCAAATTTCTCACCCCATAGATTAAACATTTTCATGTAGCCCTTTGGATATAACAGTCTTGCTTCATTCTGAACTGAAAACACAGATAAGAAAGAGTGTTTCTAAATTTAAGAAATATGTTCTTATTACTTCAGTAGATCTCTCTCTTTTTTTTTCTATAATTGAGTTTTTCTGGTTTACAATTTATGTATCTGTCTACCTATTCACCAATCTATCTGTCCTTTCAATGTGTATTTAGTTACAAAATATCTACTGGATTTAAGTGTGCTTGTGTGAGGACAAGTTCTGCCTTGTAGTGATCCTTCTAATACTACTATTCTAAGGAACAGAGGAATAGAGGGATTTGTGGTAAAGCCCATATACACTGTAGTGTTATGGTCTAATTCTGAAATATTCCCAATGGGACCATGTTTTGAGTGCATGGTCATCAGGAAGTGGCACTATTTATATATGTATATGGGCTGGGGGCATGTTAGATTTTTCCAAAGACCAGAACTATTTGGCAGAAACAATTCACAAGGACAGGTCTTGAAAAGTTTCAGCCATGTTCTCTGCTTTCTGCTCTAAAAAAAATATGAACTGAGCTTCTCTGCTGTATCTCTACCTCAATGGACTGAATTTTTCTGAAATAATGAGCCCAAAATATCTTCCTTCATCTAAGATGTCATTGTCAGGTGTGGGATAACACCAAAAAAAGAGTGAAGCATACACTGAATATTATCAAATCAAAATAGAATTTAATATCCTAGTCATCAGTGAATTTTCTTTAGTTACTTCTCTTCTTAGCCTTTTTTTCCCTCTTGTTTTTGCACACTCTTGGCAAACACCTTACGATAAGAGGTCAAATTACATTCATGTATTTTTTTGTGCTACAGAAGTAGATTTGTGGATTTATCTACTCTTTCAAAGCAACCAAAGAAACTACTTTGTTAAACTACTTAAAAAACAAACAAACAAACAGAAAATCAACTTATGTTCTCACTTCTTATTTAATAAATAAAAACACATTACAAATTTAGATCATTGTAACATCCAATTTTAATGATGAAAACAACACTCTCTTAGCATCTCTCCTTGAGGAACATGGTTCTGAGTAAATGAATTTATAAAAAGCCTCAGCAAGAACAGTCAACAGTGTTATTTTTTAAGCTAGAATGTTAAATTTAGGGTAAACGATGTTCAAACCATTCTAAAACAGTTTCCTCATCTTTGCTCCTATAATAAAATAATCATAGATGTGCTTTCTCACCACCAGAGCAGATGGCTCTAATGATTTTCTTGCCACAGTTAATTCCTTTGCAAACAATAGAGACAGGTTGGCAAATGTGTACTGAAAGTGCGATGTCACTGTTCATAACTGCTCTGAAAGTTTATTTTGTTCTATCATTACTGGAAAATGGTGTTTGCCTAAGCGAAATTATTTGTGTGAACCATCCCTGAGACAGTGCTCTTGTTGTGATAAATTACCTGTAAAGTGAATGAGCATCACCTGGCTAATATGGTTTGGTGTCACAATTGACTTCATGGAACAAGTGAGCACACCTCTGTTCTCTGAGGTAAATTTTATGAAGGAAGCATACTCTTTCCTATTTGGGAATATATTCATTCTAGTGTGTTTAAGACATCATTCGGAAGCTACCGAATATAGTGTGTATATTAGCAAAAAGCTCTAAAGGAAAAAAATGCTTTAGTAAAATTGCATTAGGTTAATACAAATATCAAAAAGGGGATTATGAAACTAAACAAGGTTTTGAAATATGCAGAAATATTTTCATAAACTTATTTTCATTATTTTAAGTTGCCTATGATTTTCTGAGAAAGGCATAAGTAAAATACACATATACACTTCTTTAGTAATACCAAAAATATATAACTCAATTTGAATTACCTTGAACACAAAACATTTGGGATGCATATTTATCAATATCTTTATGGCCTCAAAGTGAGTGAGTGATTAGAGATTTTAATCTTGCCCATACTTTCCATTACAAATGCATCTAGGAAATAAATATTCTATTATAGAACTAGCATTTATCACTTATTGATGTGAGCAATGCTTCCAATTAGAACATACAAGCCTTGTTTACTTCCTTAGCTGATCTTACTTAAGCTAAAATACGTTTCATGATTTGTGATTGATGGTTTGCCAGAGAAACCATTTAAAAGGTAGCAAAGATAGACAAGGTGTTGGGATGCCTCTGACTATAATAAATAACATGAAATATGTGTTAAGAAAACTGTGAAATTAGATATTGAAGAGCACTGATGCTTGAGGTAGTCGATGCTTTGATTCAAAGTGGAATTATAAATAAAAGAAAGTTGCACTTTAAATTGCCCTAGACCAAGAAAAGTTACAGGTGGTATTGGTCATCGCCTCTCATATATGCCTTGAGGTTAGAATAATCTAAGGATATCTGGGGATAAAATACCTATTCCCTTGACTTTCACAACTGCAGGAAAGAGTCACTATTCATGTTGTAAAATGTTGGTTTGCATGATATTTATACTTCACTATTCTAAGGAATAACAACCGCAACAACAAAAAACTATTGGTGTTAATCTTCTCCATGCATTTAAAAGTATACTTAAAAGACATAAAGCAACCTGTCTAAGCCATTTTATACAAGCTAAATCCATCAGAATGCTTCGCACAAATATTTTTTGTGTCACTTCAATATTCATATTTATTTTCAGAAATACTATTTATACCCCAAATATGTCTTTCCTTGTGACAGTATATTATTTTTTTTATCAAAGTCCATGAAGTTTTCTAACAATTTACATTAAACAGTCTTTGAATTTAGTTTTAGAAAAATAACAGAAAACTTGTGTTTCTATTTGTGCAATTTGAAAAGTAGCATTTCTAATTCACTAGTCATTGAACGAGTAACATTTCTAAAGTTACTCTGACAGGAAACTGTTTTCAATTCATTATTTTGTTGGTTTCTATATCTTCTATATAAACATAAAAGTTTTTAGAAAAAATTAAAATTAGAAAATTCAGTCTTCCTGCATCCTAATTAATTTGCTGAAGAAATACTTTTATTCTGGGATCTTTTAAAATTATCATTTAATTAATTTTTTCCAAAATAATTATCCAGCCTTTTGTGGATGCCAGGCACTGGGTATAAAATTCTGGACAGGACCACATCCTGGAGATACTATAATCGAACTCCTTTGACCTGCAATTATTTTTATGCTACCATTTAACTCATAAAAGTCTGTGATATTTTACAATTTATTAAAATTCTTTACTTAGTATCTTGATGATACTAAATGCCATTTACATGCCATTTACAAGCATGGTATGCACCCAAAAGCAGTTGTTTTCAAGTCAAGATTGCCAAGCAGAACATGATATATGGAAATTCCATGCTTTAAAAATGTGTTATCATACTCCATCAAAAAAGAAAACATAATCGTCCAAGAGCAGGCTCTCTCTGTAGGAAAATATTTAAAAGAGCTAGAGGAATTCAATATCCATTTAATGTCATGTTGTGATAGTGTGCCAATATTTTAAAATCTTGAGTTTGAGATCCACAGTGAAAATTGAGGTTAGTACCTAGGAGGTAACAGCTAGAAATTCTTGGCTCTTGGAATTAAGGCTTTCTCTGAGAGTGAAATGAGACACAATTGTCACAAAACAGTCAAGAGCAGCCAGCTATTGAAATGGCTGCACCTAAGTAATAACGTGCCTGGGGTGTCTACAAACAACCAACAGCAAATTTTGACTACTAGAGTGTCAAGGACTGCCTTAGCTTGACCAGAGCTGTAGCAAACTCAATTTTGTTTGCTCCTACCTGTTTAAAACAAAACAAAACAAAACAAAACAAAACAAAACAAAACACTATCTTATTCTGAGTGAATTTGAGTTGAGAAACAAATCTTGACGTCAAGACTCATTTTATAAGTCTTCATTCTAGAAAGAAAATATCATCCTGTATTTACCAAAGATTGGTCCAGTTCGTAACTTAGCTGCATAAGTTTGACAAGACAAATAGCATGTATATTTTGACATCACTTTTTCTAGGTGTTCTCTAGTATCCTTAGAGGCTACCTACCCTCTAAAGTTAATTTGTGTACTAGGACTGATTTAAAACAGTGTTGTGGCTTCTTGTTAAACTATAAAGAAAAAAACCTGTCTATACAGCTATCTAAGTGAATATATGTGTAAGGTAAACTCAATTTATAGTTGGTCATGGCTGTTTACTCTTCAACTATGGGAGAAGTTTCTTGGGCATCAGAGTGACTACAGATGAGTTTAAAATTTTCTCCCCGTTTCTCCTGTGCAGGGAAAGCAAGTTTGCATAGTGATTAAGTGTCCATGCAGATACACATCTGATCTGTGAATGCACATAACAGGAGTAGAGTTTGATCTTCCAGAGGTGGTAGCTGTCTTCTATTGTGTGGACTTACATGACATCATTATTCAGAGTGTTTCCTTAAGCATGGAATTGTTGAGATTGTAAATTGTTATGATAAGATTTAAACATTAAAAATACTACTTTGGACTGAGTTGTGATAGCAATTCAAAGGTATTCAGAGTTCATATGCTATTAATTTCTTTTTTTTTTTTTTAAAGATTGATTTATTTTATTTATATGAGTACTCTGTTGCTGTCTTCAGACACACCAGAAGAGAGCATCAGATCCCATTAGAGATGGTTGTGAGTCATCATGTGGTTGCTGGCAATTAAACTCAGGACCTCTGGAAGAATAGTCTTAACCACTGAGCCATCTCTCCAGCCTGCTATTAATTTCTTCAGTCTCCAAATAACTTACTGCTGAAAGACTGTTTACAAAATATCTAGTCCAATGATCTCCTAATCTCTAGGAAAAACTTTCAGGGAACAAAAGTTGCCCTAGTGACTATTAACAATATGAAATATGTCTTAGATGCTGAATTCATAAAAACAAATAAATATTAAAAAGAATATAAGTCTTATGGAGATCTTATATTCTCCTCTGGGCTATCTCCTTTATGTAGTGAGATAGAGACAGGATGGGTGGAATTTTGATCTTGCCTTATATTGCATGTCCTGATTAGCCATTAGAGTATAATGGCTAAAACCTTATAAACCCTTATAACCCCTTAAACCTGTTCTCATAATACTTCCCTGTACTAAATGAAGGTCTTTAAGAATTGATAATCTGGATCAAGAAACATAGATGATATTGAAGAATTATGGAAAAGGGAGCTTTGATTCCTCTTTGCTTTTCTCTGTGTGTCTGTCTTGTGTCTCTGTGTCTCTGCGTTCCTGGATCTCTCTCTCTCTCTCTCTCTCTCTCTCTCTCTCTCTCTCTCTCTCT
>JANHMN010000010.1:27248080-27279076 GCA_030674055.1 Rhabdomys pumilio | reverse complement strand
CACACACACACACACACACACACACACACACACACACACACACAAATACACACATCTTAATATGTAGCCAAGACTGGCCCCAAACTTCAGACACCTGCAATTAACAGTATCTGTCTTCCTGAACGGTGTATAGGTACAGATCTTGGAACTATGGCAGTGATTTAAGGAATTTGCAAGTGAAAATAATACCTAAGAAGTAAATGGAGAAATGAGGGAAAAAAAAGTATTTAAGCAATAGCCTTGATGTGCTGAGTCGACCTAAATCTGAAGCTGTATCTACTTCTCACCATCCACATATGTATGTATGTATATATATATATATATATATATATACATCACCCTACCATTCTCTTTATGAGGAAGTCTGTTGCTGATGGCTTTTCAGTCATAAAAATGAGTTCTTGGTGTGGTGGCACTTGGCCTCCAGAATTCACTGTGCAGTTACTGATCTTGTGTCCCACAGCCTCTCCCATGGTTCATATTCGATGATCAATGATAACTATTGCTCCTTATCTCAAGATCATTAGACATTGAAGAGGACTAAGTCCAAAGTTAGACCAAAAGGTAAACATCACAACATACTTAGGTTGTGTAAACAAGCTTACAGAGTTCACTCAAAACAATGCAAGCAACCTCACTATTCCAGTATTTACACTGAAGGCTGGTTGAAAAAATCATACACACAGTCACTCATTTGTAAACAGATAGATTCTCTATCCTACAACGACTTTCATCTCACCTTGGGTGGAAACTATTAATTCCTATTTTCTTTGTGATTCTTTGAACTATATCATTCTCATTATGGGGAATGTCATGAAAAAAAAAAAAAAGGCAGCAAGCCTCTGCATGAGGGCTGTGAAATTCATCCGTGGGTGACAGCAATCAGCCTGCTCATCTGACACAGTGCACACAAGAATGATGCAAACACACAAAATCCAGGCAACAACAAGGAAAAAAATATCTAAAAATGGCCTGGAGGAGATATGCTTTCGGATTGTTGGGAGCAGGTCAGAGTGACAGTCTGGCACCTAGACATGGTGTTAGCAGGGAGAACTTAACCTGAGTCTTTATGCCTACTGCCAGAAAAGTGGCTGGCATTATGAAGGAACTCTAATCCAGTGAGGTAGGGGAGGGGAAGTGCTGCCAGTTTGCACAGGAAGGCCTTGGTTTGCTGTTTTTCTAAGGAAAGGAGGCTACACAGCACCCGTGTGCTGCTTGGTACTGTGTGATGCTGGTTTCCTGTTTGCAACAGCTCTTTGTGTTCTGTTCCTGTAAACGGGATTTTAGTGAAAACCGGAGCAACTATGGTACAATAGATGCTTAAGATAAATCAGAGCAGATAACTGATGTTTCACTGACCCAATATGAGGTAAATAGCTTCACATGAAAACATTTTACACGTCACCTTCTGGTGTTGGTCTTGTAGCGGCAGCTTTTATGTGGCTATGGACTGTAGATGAAGCTTGGAAACCACGGTCTCTGACCAACATGTCTGATCCTGCTATTATCTTCCCACGCTCCTGACCTATTCTCGTGAGGGCAGCAGCTTTCTGGAAGGATAACTCCAACACCTCATACAGTGTTCTTGTATGTCATAGTTTTAAAAGCTCACTTTAGAGTGTTTACAAGGTTAGGATATACACTGAAGCAATAAGAAAAAAACAAACGCCAAAGAAAGAAACAGTCAGGTTTAAAAATACAGGTTAACTACTTCATAAATGATGCTCTCCTTTAAATAGGAAAAATTATCCAGGTAAGGATTGAGCTTTGAACAGAATGTTTGAACTTCTTTTCCAGTCCTTATTGTTGGGAACAAATCTCTCTTTAGATGAATTCTTGTTCGAGCATGTGTCTAACTCCTTTCCTTTGAAGTTATTTGCAAAAGGCTCACTTCTACAAGTTTCCAGGAGCAAAGAAGCTACCAATTCAAGTTTGATAACTTGCTATTTAAAAAAATTAACCGATGACTTTTAAGAGCTCAGTAGGGCAACAGGTCTTAAATACATTCTGAAGAGAACCTTTCACCACTAACAGTGTCTGAGAGGGCTAGACTGGAGGGCAATACATATGGAATGAAAGTGGCTACATTTATCAGAGCATCAGCTGGTAATACCAATTAGTGGTCAGGAAAGGTATTCTGTCCCAGATTGTAGCTTTTATATTAAAATGTCATGTTTAAGCTCCTGGTTGAATGGACCAGCACATCTTGGAGTTAGGAAATATGGTGGACATGAGCTTTTGGAGCATTATATACATCAGGAAAGAAATTCTCTCATGCTCAACTAATATTTAGTCAATGGAAACCGAAATAAAGAGATAGTTTTACTGAAGAAGATATTATTGAAAAATTTAATTAATAGAGCAACTGATCGATGTTTGGTGCAGTGAATTATTGTGTTCTCTAACCCACAGATATATAGATGATACTTTGAAATCTGCCATGAACTGATTCTGTATCACCATATTAGAATCAAATATGGAAATCCAGCCACCACTGTGATAGAATGCTGAGGTGATTGAGTCGTCCATTCATAATTTTGTTTATTTACTTAGAATTAATTAATAATTTTAGCTTAGAATACCAACTAGCAAGTTTCATCTGGCGCCTTGAGTTTAGGCTTTTCAGTCCTTATTGTTGTGAAGAGTAAGTTTCTGTTTTTAAAATGACCAATTTATGGGATTCTGTTTTAGTAACTTATGGAAACTAAGACAGACTTATATTTTTTGTACCTCTTTGGCCCTTCCTCTAGATCAGTGTCATGGCCCCTCTCTACCATAGTATTATGTAATGATAAGATAGTTAACCATTTTTATGGTTTGTTTGCAATGTATTAAGATATATTAAAATAATTTCAAGTTATCTCCTGATTAAAAGGTGTGACATGATTTGGGGTTGTGTAGGGATTTGTTGCATTATATAATTTTAGGCAGGCTTGAATGTTTATTTTTAGAATATAATATAAGGGAATGCAGGGCAGAATGCAATAAAAACATTTTTATTTTGGAATTCTTAGAATTTCTGTGGGGGAAAACCGCCATTCATATTTTGAATTGGCTTGGTTTGGATTGACTAGCTTTTCTATTGTGCAGTTCTCAGCACAGGCAGAAGACCCACATGTAGTCAAGGAAGCAGTGCTCTCTGACATAGTAACTGGTCTGAGGATGCTAATTAACCACTTATAATCAACATTGAACTAGAACAGTTAGAGTTATCAGAAAATCAGTGAAACCCACATTTCTGTGAAAATTTCTCAGTAAAGGCAGTTTATGTATAAAAAATTCTAGTCTTAGTCACAATCGTTATAAACATTTTCTGACTTTGACAATCATATAAATTTTACCATTCTTATTCCATAAAGTTAGTGTGAAGATTAAAAAGGGTAATATTTAATCAGTCCATGACCTTGTCCAGCTTAAACTGAATCTAGATCTGCATACAATAATAAATAAATTCTGATACCAAATAAATTACATTTCTGTCAAACATTGCCTACATTGAAGCATTTGACTGATTTATTGTTTTTAATTATTGCTATATTTGGATTACTCAATATTTAATTAAACAAATATATACCCATCTCTCTCTCTGTGTGTAGCACATTTATGAAGTGACGATGTGGTCATAAGAGGACAGTGAATCTTCTGGAACTAGAATTATAAAAAATTATGGGTGCAGGGTATTGGACCTAGGTCCTCATAAAGAGCAGGGTATGCTTTTAACAGCTGAATATCCAGAAAATAGGTTTTTTTCTTTTCTTTCTTTTTATTTTTTTGTAATTTATTTATTTTACATCTCAACCACAGTTTCTTCTCCCTCCTCTCCTCACAGTCCTGCCCCCCCTCTATTTCCTTCTTCTTTTCTCTTCAGAAGCTTCCCATGGATATCAACCAGCCTTAGTATATCCCAGGTCTTTCTCTTTCTGGAGATGCCCCCTACCTCCTGACCTCCATGCGTTGCAGATTTCTATTCATTTTTATGGTCATCCAGTCATCCCTCCTGTTCCTCCACATACCTGATCCTGAACCTTTCCATTCTCCTCCCAATTCTTTCTCCCACCCAGTTTCCTTCCTCCATCTGCATCTTATGAATATTTTATCCCCCCCCCCACATGCATTCCATGTAAACATTTAAATCAATAGTAAATTATCCTTGGGAACCCACAGACTACTTAGGCTGGGAAAGCAGGCTTACTGTAGATTTTACTCTTTCTCCTTTTCTCCACATCCAATCTTCACTATAGTTATACCTAGAAGGACACCAGAGTAGTACCCTGCTAGGCAACATCTATATACCACACTATCCTAAGAACAAGAGAAGGCACAGAAAACAAGAAAATATAAACCTAAAAGAGATAAGAACAGACACCAGAATCTAGAATTACAGTCATCAAAAACCTATATGCCTAGATGCTAGTATAAAACCACAATCAATAAAAGCTAGGACAATATGTAGAGCCTAGCAACCCTGCCACAGTGTGCCTTGAGAAATGTAACATAGCTGCAGCACAAGACAGAGACCTTAGATAGCCTTTATGAATATAATAAGTGTCTTTAAAAGGAAATGAATAAATCCCTTCAAAAATCTGTGAAAACATAAGCAAGCATTAGAAGGAAATGAATAAAATAATTCAAGGACTGAACGTGGAAATAGAATACAATAAAGAAAAAGAAAATTAAAAAAAAAACAAAGAAACAACAAAAAACAAAACAAAACAAAACAGAAAAAAAACCAAAAAGAAAACGAAACCAGCTGAAACTGAGGAAAATCTGAAAATGAAACATTTAGGAACTCAAACAGGAACCTCAGAGGCAAGCCTCACAAACAGAATAAAATATACAAAATAAACAATATTGAAGACCCAATAGAAGAAAGAGACATCTTGGCTAAATAAAATGTTAAATCTAAAAAATCTCTGGCACAAAACACCCAAAAAATTCAGGACACTATGCAACGACCAAATCTAAGTAAACAGGAATAAAGAAAGATGAAGAAACATGGGTTAAAGGCACAGAAAAATATTTTCAACAAAATCATATAAGAAAAATTTCCTAACCTAAAGAGGGAGATCCCTGCCATAGTATAAGAAACAGAGAACACCAAATAGACTGAACCAGAAAAGAAAGTCCCCTCAGAACACAGCATTAAAACATTAAATTTGTAACATAGCTATAACACAAGACAAAAACCTTAGAAAGCCTTTATGAATATGATAGATGTCTTTAAAGAGGAAATGAAGAAATCACTTTAAAAATCTATGAAAAAATAAGCAAGCACTGAAGGGAAATGAATAAAACATTAAACTGGACAAAGAAAGAATATTAAAAGCTTCAAGTAAAAAGGACCAAGTGACATATAAAGGCAGACCTATTATAATACATTTGACTTCTTAATGGAGATTCTAAAGAACAGAAAGACAAGTTCAGACGTTCTACAAACTCTAAAGCACCACAGATGCCATCCCAGGAAGCTTTACCCAGCAACACTTTCAACTTTCCAATAGATAGAAAAATATGATGATATTCCATGATAAACCCAAATTTAAACAACATCTATCTAAAAATTCATCTTTGTAGAAAGTATTAGAAGAGGTTAACCACACCCGAGAGAAACAGAGAATAAATAATGCCAAGTCAATAAATCAAATGAGAAGAAACAGACACAAACTTATTACCAGTGTCATGACATCAATAACAACAATGAAATGACAGGAATCAAAACACTGCTAATTGATAACCCTCAAAATTCAATGGTCTAAATTAAAATATGAAGACTAAAAGAATGGATGCCAAGACAGAATTTATCCTTCTGCTTTACCCAAAAAGCATGCGTTAATATCAAGTATAGACATTATTCCAGAGGAAAAGGATGAAAAAGGATATAAAAAGCAAATAGGAAAAAGAAGCAAGCTGTGTAGCTATTCTAATATCTGACAAAATAGACTTCAAAACCAAAATTTATCCTAAGAGATAGAAAAGGTCTTTACATTCTCAAAAAAGGAAAATTCCACCCCAGAGAACATTGTGATTCTTAACATCTATCACCAAACACAAAGGCACCTAAGGTTATAAAAGAAATACTACTATAGCTTAAGTTATACACTGACTTCCAGATACTGATAGTGGGAAACTTCAGTACTCCTCTTTCTCATCAATGACACATCGTTCAGACAAAAACTAATCGGAGAAATGCTGGAGCTAATTGAAGTCATAAACCAAATGAACCTAACTGATATATACAGAAAATTAGATCCAAACACAAAAGAATATACTTTCTTCTCAGCACCTCATGGAACCTTCTGCAAAATAGACCATGTACTTGGACACAAAACAAGCATTCCACAGACATAAAAAAAAAATAGTAGTAGAACTATGCATCCAGTTTGATCACCACAAATAAGAGCTGGATATCAACACCAACAGATACAACAGGAAGGTTACAAACATGGGAGTGGAACTACTCTTTGTTGCATGAAAACTTGGTCAAGAAAGAAATTAAAGACTTTCTAGTCTTAAATAAAAATGAATACACACGCAACATACTCAACACTTATGTGTCAAAATGAAAGTGAAAAAAAAAACTTATGTGAAAAAAGTTCTAAGTGGTAAGTTAATAGCATTAAGTGCCTATGTTAAAAAAGAGAGAGAAATCAATTTCTACTAACTTAACAGTACAACTGAAAACTCTAAAACAAAAAAAAAATAAAGTCACACAAAAGGAGTCGATAGCAATAAATAAACTCAAGACTGAAATCAATAAGATAGAAATAAAGGGAATGATAAAGAGAATCAATGAAACAAAGACCTGGTTCTTTGAGAAAAGCAACAGCATAAACAACACACCTTTACCCAAACTAAAAAAGAAAAGATTGAGAGAAAATATCCAGATTCATATAGTCAGAAATGAAAATAATAATGAAATTCATAGAATATTAAGGATTCTCACACTTTAAAAATCTGTATTCCACAAAACTGAAAAATCTAAAGGAAGTAGTTAATATTCTTGATATTTATCATCTAACAAAGTAAAATCTATATCAAATAAGGAATTTAAATAGACCTACACTCAACCCCTAGTAAAATAGAAGCAGTAAATAAAAGTCTCCCAAACAAAACTCAAAACCATCCAACCAAACAACAACAACAAACCCCTGGGCCATATTGTTTTAGAACAGAAATCCACCAGACTTTCAAAGAATTAATGTCAATATTCTCAAATTATTCTACAAAAAATACAAACAGAAAGAATTTTGCCCAATTCTTTTCATGAAGCCACAATTATGATACCTAAGCCACATAAAGGCCCTACTATAAAAGTGAATTATAGATCAAGTACCTTTATAAACATAGATTTAAAAAATTTCTATAAATTACTTGCAAACAGAATCTAAGAGCACATCTAAAAAAGCAACCACTATGACCACGTAGCTTTTATGCCAGTAATGCAGAGATGGTTCAACATATATAAACCAGCAAGTGTAATCTACAATATAAATAGACTGAAGGGCAAAATGCCACATGATCATTTCACAAAATCCAGAAAAGACCTTCAGCAAAATCCAACACTACTTTATGATAAAAGCTCTAGAGAGATTTGGGTTACAAGGGACATTTCAAAACACAATAAAGGCAATTTCCATCAAGTTTATAGCCAACATAAAATTACATGAAAAAAAAAAGTCAAAGAAATTCCATCTGGAACAAAACAAAGTTATCTACTCTCTCTATACCTATACAATATAGTTTTTGAAGATCAGTGCAATACAAAATTGTAAAAAGAATAAGTCAAAGTATTGTCAATTGCATATGAAAAAATAGTATGCATATGTAACCCTAAAATTCCACTGGAAGACATACATATTTGATAAACACTTTCAGCAAAGTATCTGGATACAAATATCATTGCCCTCTTATATTGCCCCAGCCCAAGGGGATTCGACAAGACCTTAAGGAAGTGGACAAAAGAATGAAAGGACAAGAGACACAAAGAATGAAAGCAAGTCTGGGGTTCTGATCAAGCTCCGAAACTTTAATTTTGGGGGCAGGTTATAAAGACACAGCAAACCGGGAAGTTTGGGTGAGGATCACTGCTTAGGGCTATCCCACTATTGAATCCTTATTGTCTAAGACCAGTTCACTGTCATATCCTTATTGCCCTAGACCATCCCATTGACATAACCGGCTCCAAGGAAATGCCAGACGTTCTTTAAGTTCCTGGGACCTGAGACCTGTGAACGTCCTTTCTTAACCTTGTACTGACTAATCTTTCTAGAACAGCAGGTAATTTCCTGAGGTTCTCTTAGAACAGCAGGCAGTTTCCTGGGTTTGATTCCCAGCATTATATAAAAATGACAAATAGAAAAAAACAAACAGGGAAACAACACCATTCACAATAGTCTCAAATTATAGAAAATACCTTTTGATTATATTATTACACCATACAAATAAAAGCTTTGTATGATTAAAAATATGAAGACTTAAAAAAGAAATTCAGCAAGGTCTTTGAGAGTGGAAAGGTCTCCCAAGCTCATGAATCACCCAAAGAAATGTTCAGTATCCTTAGCCATTAGAAAAAGGCAAATCAAAACAATCCTGAGATTCCACCTAACAGTCAGAATGGCTAAGATCAAAAACTCAGGTGACAGCAGATGCTGGTGAGAATGTGGAGGAAGAGAAACACTCTTCCATTGTTGATGGGATTGCAAGCTGGTACAAACACTCTGGAAATCATTCTGGTAATTTCAGTACTACCTGAGGACCCAGCTATCCCACTCCTGGTCATATCCCAAAAGATTCTCCAACATATAACAAGGACACATGCTTCTCTATGTTCATAGCAGCCTTCTATATAATAGCCAGAAGCTGGAAAGAAACCAGATGTCCTTCAACAGAGGAATGGGTACAGAAATTGTGGTACATTTATACAATGGAGTAATACTCAGATATTAAAAACAATGAATTCATGAAATTCTTAGGCAAATGGATGGAACTAGAAAATATCATTCTGAGTGAAGTAACCCAATCACAAAAGAACACACACACTATGCACTCACTGATAAGTAGGTATTAGCCTAAATGCTTGGAATAATCATGATACAATTCACAGACCACATGAAGCTCAAGAAGAAGGAAGACCAAAGTGTGGATGTTCTGTCTTTCTTACAAAGGGTGACAAAATAGTCATGGGAGAAAATATGGAGACAAAGTATGGAGCAGAGACTAAAGAAAAGACCATCCAAAGACTGCCCCATCTGGGGATTCATCCCATAGACATTCACCAAACCCACATACTATTGTAGATGTCAAGAAGTGCATGCTGAGAGGAGCCTGATATAGCTGTCTCCTGAGAGGCTCTGCCAGAGCCTGCAAATACAGAGGTGGATGCTTGCAGCCAACCATTGGTTCCCAATGGAGGAGTTTACAGAACGGACTGAAGGAGCTGAAGGGGTTTGCAACTCCATAGGAAGAACAATAATATCAGCCAACTAGGCCCCCTCCAGAGCTCCTAGGGACTAAACCACCAACCAAGGATTACACATGGAGGGACCCATGGCTCCAGATGCATATGTAGAAGAGAACAGCCTGGTCAAACATCAATGGGAGGAGAGGCCCTTAGACCTGTGAAGGCTCAATGCTCCAGTGTAGTTGAATTCGAGGGTGAGGAAGCGGGAGTAGGTGGGTGGGTGAGTGGGGGAACACTCTCACAGAAGCAGAGGAGGGGGTATGGGATGGAGGTTTCTGGTGCGGGGGAACCATGAAAGAGGATAACATTTGAAATGTAAATAAAGAAAATATCTAATAAAAATAATTTGAAAAAAGAAAAACAAAGAAATTCTTAAAGGGGAAATTAATAAATTTCTTAAAGAAAGCAGATACAATACAAAAGATGGAAGAGAGCCTCTCAGCCTTAGAAGGTACAACACAAGAAATTGACACATTGGTCAAAAAATGTTAAATCTAAAATATTCCTGATACAAAACATCCTGGATATGGAACACCATGAAGATGAAAACAACCCTAAAAATAATAGGAAGAATAATAATTCCATGTCAAAAACCAGAAGATATATATATTTTTACTTTACCAAAATTATAGAAGGAAAATGTCCTAAAACTTTAAGAAGGTCATGCTTATAATGGCACAAGCTTAGTGAATAACAAATAAATTGAACCAGAAAAGAAAGTTCACTATCCCATAATGATCAAAACACTAAAAATACAGAACAAAGAAGAATATTAGAAGTTGTAAGACATAAACAGGCCAAGTCATTTATAAAAAATATAGAGAATAACTAGAATTACATCAGACTTTTTAATGGACAATATAAAAGCCAGAAGGGCCTAGACAGATATTCTACTGACTCTAAGAGACCACAGATGCCAACCTAAACTACTACATCCAACAAAACTTTCAATTATCATAGCTGAAGAAAGCAAGATACTCCATGCCAAAGTTAAATGTACACAATAGCTATTCACAAATCCAGCCCTCCAGAAGTTGCTAGAATAAAAACTCTAACTGAAGGTGGTTAACCTCAGCAAAGAAAACATGGAAAATATAATTTCACAGCAGTAAAACAAAAAAAGGGGGAAACACATACACACATATACATACGTGTGTGTGCGCACGCGTGCACACACACACACACACACACACACACACACACACACAAAGCGACTACTACTACCACTACCACCACCACTATCAAAATAACAAGAATTTATCATCACTGGTTATGAATATATCTCAATATCAATAAATTCAATTCACCAATTAAAAAAAACACAGGCTAACAAAAAAGATATAAGAACAGAATCCATAATTCTGTTGTATATAAGAAACATACCTAAACATTACAAACAGACATTACCTCAGAGTAAAGGGTTGGAAAACCTTTTCCCCACAAGAGGACCCAAGAAACAAGCTTGTGCAGTCATGCTCAATAAATATGCAACAAAATAGACTTGCAAACAAACTTAATCAAAAGAGATGGGGAAGGACATTTCATACACATCAGAGGAAAAATCTACCAAGATGATGTCTCATTTTTGAACATCTATGTCTCAGACACAAGGGCACCCATATTTTTAAAAGAAACATTTCTATAGCTTAAAAAACACATTGAGCCCCATACATTAATAATGGTAGACTTCAGTTTCCCAATTATACTAATGAACAGGTCATTCAGAGAAAAATTCAACAGAGAACCAATGGAGCTAACAAATATCCAGAGAGTATTTCACCCAAACACAAAAGAGTATACCTTCTTCCCAGCACTTCATGGAATCTTCAAAATTTACCACATGATTGGAATAAAGCAAGTCTCAACAATGAAAACAAAGTTGAAATAAGTCGCTGCATCCTATCAAAAGATCAAGAACTAAATCTGGATTTCTACAACAGCAGAAACAACAGAAAGACTACAAATTTATGGAAATTGCACAACTCTTTACTGAATGTCCTCTGTGTAATGGAAAAAAAAATAAAAGGCTTCCTAGAATTCAGCAAAAATGAGAGCAAAACATGCCCCAATGCATGAGACCATAAAACTCAAAAAAAAAAAAAAAAAAAAAAAAAAAGCCGTCCTAAGAGGAAAGCTCACAGAACTAAGTTTCTAAATAAAGAAATCAGAGAGATCTCATATTAGCAACTAACAGCAAACCTGAAAGTTCTCAAACAGAAAGAAGCAAATATACTCGAAAGGAGTAGATATAAGAAAATAAACAAACTCATGGCTAAAATGTGTAAAGTAGAAACAGAGCAACACAAAAAATCAATGAAACAAAAAGTTGGTTCTTTGAGAAAATCAACAAGATAGACGAATCTTTAGCTAAATTAACTAAGAGGCAGAGAAAAACAATTCAAATTAACAAAATAAAAAATAGAAATGGGATATAACATCACACATTAAAGAAATCCAAAGAATAATTGTCATATTTCAAAAACCTGTATTCCACAAAATTAAAAAAAAAACTAAAAGAAATTGACAAATTTCTTTGTAGATACCACTTACCAAAGTTAAATCAAGATTAGATAAACAATCTAAATATACCTGTAACACCTAAGGAAATAAAATTAGTCATTAAAAGTCTCCTATCAAAAAAGAGAAAGAAAAGACAGAAGGAAGGAAGGAAGGAAGGAAGGAAGGAAGGAAGGAAGGAAGGAAGGAAGGAAGGAAGGAAGGGGGGAGGAAAGAAGGGAGGGAGGAAGGGAGGGAGGGAGAGAGAGAAAGAGAGAAAGGAGAGAGAGAAAGGAGAGAGAAAGAGAGAGAGACAGGGGAGAGAGAGAGAGAGAGAGAGAGAGAGAGAGAGAGAGAGAGAATGAGAGAGAGAGCAAGCCAGCAAGCCAGTCCAGGGCCAAATAGTTTTAGCACAGAATTCCACCAGACATTTAAAGAGAAACTAAAAGCAATCAAACTCCTCAAACTATTTCACAAAAAATGTAAACAGAATTACTGTAAATATCATTTTCATTTTCTCAACTGAAGTGATGAGAGCCATACATAAGTTGTGCAAATACACTGCTTGGGCTGAGCCCAGAGCTCTTCTGTTTCTGTTTTAATTATTCCCAGGGCTAGGCCTGGAGGCTTATAGCTTCTGTATGATCAAATTTTTCAAGATGACAGGTCCGATCTGGCTTTTCTTGGCTTCTGACTGAATTGCTCTGCCTGGTCTCCTACAAACTTTCACAATAAGTTCTAATCTTCTAGCTATTTCTTTCTCTGGCTCATTCTATCTTTACCTCTGTCCAGTTCATTCTTTCTGTAACCACTCTGGAAAAATTGTAATACACACATACCACCCATCATATACTAAACTACATTTTTCTCTCTCATTGTTCTTAAGTAGCCTCTTGTCTGTCATTTCTCATGTGAGTTGGGCATATCCTATCTATGAGTCATTCTGTCAAATCTTTCTCTGATTTGTCACTTTGTCTATCCTTCAATTAGATATCACTTTCAAATCAGGCTGCTTTCATCTACAAACTAACCTGACCACCATTGTTAGGAATTAAAGGTGAGTGCTAAGGGTGTGTCTCTATTCCAGCCATTTCATACTGTAATACAGGACATGTCTGCATTCCAGCAGGATCATATCTTTCCAGGGTAGCCATGTTGCTGGATTAAAATTCTCTACACATTACAGACCAACTTTCCTGGTCAACATTATTGCAAAACTGCTCAATAAAATACAAACTGATTCTAAAAAGATCATCTACCATGATCAAGCAGGCTTCATTGCTGAGATGCAGATATCAAATCTATCAAAGCAATCCACCATATAAACAAACTGAAAAAAAAAAACTGCACATAATGACTTCATTAAATGCTGAAAAGACCTTTAATAAAATCTAACATCAATTCATGATAAAATTCTTGAAGATATCAAGGATACAATAGACATGCTAAACATACTAAAGGCAATCAACAGGAAGCTGATAACCAACAAATTAAATGCAAAGGAACTCAGGCAATTCCACTAAAGTCAGAAACAAGACATGAAATCATGAAATTTGTAGGCAAATGGATGGAACTAGAAAAGATTATCCTGAGGAAGGAAACCCAGTCACACAAAGACAAATATGGTATGTATTCACATATAAGTGGATATTAGCCCTAAAGCAATGGATAGTCATGTTGCATTCCATAGATCCAAAGATTCTAAGTGACAAGGAAGATGCGGGAGGGGGGGGCACATGAATCTCCCTGTGAAAGGACAATAGTGTAGACATTGCAGATGCACTGGGAGTAGGGAGGGAGGGGAAACGGAGGTTTCAGGAAGGAAGAAGACAGGAGGGGAGAGTTCTAGGAGAGACAACTACAATTAGGCAATATTTGGGGATGAAGGGAAGATAGAAACCTAGTGCAGTGGAAATTCCCATGAATCTATAAGAGAAACCCTAACTAAGACTCTTAGTAAAAGGGGATTCAGAGCTTTAGCAGGCCATTGCCTGTAACGAGGCAACACTTCCAGATGAGGAATTATGACACCAACCCAATCACAAAAACTTTGATATACAATTTGCCCTGACCACAAGATGTGCTAAGGTAAATGTGGCACAGAAATTGTAGCCAAAAAATGACTGGTCCAACTTGAGACCCATTCCACAAGAGGTACCCCATCCATTACACTGTCTGGAGTGCCAAGTCCCAGGGACTAAAACACCCAAAGATCTAGAATAGAAACAAGCATAGCCGGACCCAAACAAACAAACAAAAAATGTCAGACTGGAGAGATGGCTCAGTGGTTACAAGCACTGACTGCTCTTCTAGAAGTCCTTAGTTAATTTCCCAGCAATTACATGGGGGCTCACAACCACCTGTAATGGAATCCGATGCTCTCTTTTTCTGTGTCAGAAGACAGCTACAGTATACTCATATACATTTATAAAAAGGGCAATTAAAAGAATTATCTTTTTTTTGATGAAAAAGTCCATTTACTTTAAGAAAATGTAGCAGAAACATGTCTTTATTAGAGTAATCAATAGCAAATAGACAAACTCAAACCTGGGAAGAGAATATCAATGCTAACATAGTGTTAAAACAAACAATGCCGTTATCAACAGGATAGACGATAAAAAAATAGCCTCTTAAAAATTAAAATCTGTGTTTAGTAGAGAAGCAAAAAAAAAATCTATTAGAACTAATATGATTAGGAACTCGTGGTTTGGGAATGGTGGCTCATGCCTGTAATCCCAACTCCTGGCAGGCAGTGGCAGGAAGGCTGTCCCAAGTTCAAAGCCATCCTGGTCCATGCAGTGGGTTCCAAGGCAGCCACAGCTACATAGCAAGACCTTGTTTCAAAAACAAAATAAAACAAAATAAAACCTCTCTCACACAAAGAAAAAAAAAACACAGGCATTCATTAATTATTAAAACAAGCCAAAAAGAATATTGATAAATTACCAAGGGTATCAGTAAATTAACTCAACAGGAAGCTTCTACAAGCTTGATATTTAATTGCTATTTAAATTAAGAGTATAAAATATTTTTGAAATATTGGGTCATTTTATTTGCCTCCTTTCTAACTTAGGGTTGGGATAACACTGTGACCAGAAAAACACTCAGAGGGATTTAGTTTTCACTGTTTCAAGTATTAAGAACATGTAGTGGGATAAATTTGTTGTACAAGTAACACATGCTCAGGGCCAAACCAGTGCCTGCAGGTACCTAGGCATTCCCAGTAACAGAAAGGTGGGGCAAAGGAGACGGAACTCAGGGTCAGGTCATTGGATGAATCTGATAGTCCTGGAGCTCTGGAAGCACAGAATAGAGCCATGTTTTCTAGAACGAGCAGAGTAGGGCAAAAGGACACTGGAAGCAAAGATTCTCAGGGCTGTCCCTTGTGGAAGCTGACAGCTGTGAATATGTATGGCTTGGTACCCAGTGTGTGGCCTGCTTCAGCCTGTGCCCCTCCTTAGTGGTGTGTTACAGCCATATAGGTCTATGATCCTGGCACTTGTCAACAGATTCTTCCTGAAGGCAAGCAGACTGTGAGCTGAAGGAGAGTGTGGTGGTTCATTTTCTACTGTCTTCCACCGAAGGGTACAGAAACGGTAATGAATGCGTGCAGGGGGCATAACTGGACAAGCTGACTTGACAAGAGGCTATGCTGGATGCCCTGGCCAAGAAAGTTTCCCACTCATTTGTCTAGTCTATATGTTAATTTTACTTTTCATCACTGGCAAAGTAATTGAGCTGATTTACTCAAAAGATGAGATACTCAAAGGAGAGAATCATGGTTTTAGAGGTTTCAGATTATCATGATAGGAAAGGCATAGAGAGGCAGATCTGATCACATCATAGCAGGTGGGAGGGAAAACAAATAATTCTTAAAGATGTTCTTCTATACTCATAGATTGGTGCCTAGGACAATGCCAACAGAGAGGCTTTATTGAGCAGCTGATGGAAAGAGATATTGAGAGCCAGAACCAAACATTAGGTGGAGATTGGGCAGTCCTGGAGAAGAGTAGAAGAAAGGATTGTAGGAGCCATAGGTATTAAGAACACTACGAGAAACCCACAGATCAATTATTCAGTTGATCAATTAACCTGCTTTAATAAGGGCTCATAGGAACTGAAGTGACAGTCAGAAAGCCTGCATGGTTCTGGGCTAGGCCCTCTGTATATACGCTACAGTTGTGTGGCTTAGTCTTTTTGTGGGACTCCTAACAGTGGGCTGTCTCAGATTTTTTTACCTTCTTCTGTGACCCTTTTTTTCCTTCTACTGGCTTGCCTGTTCCAGCCTTAATATGAGAGGAGGTGTCTAGATTTTTTTTACAATCTCTGGGAGACTTTCCCTTTTCTGAAGGGAAATGAAGGAGGAGTGTTTTGGGGTGGAGAGAAGGGAGTTGATGGGGAAGTACTGGGAAGAGAGAGGAAACTTTGCTCAGGATATAGTAAATGAGAAGATTAATCGATTGATCAAGCAGTAAATAGCATGATATTGACAAAAAAATAGACATGTTGGTCATTGGAGTTGATTTGAAGGTCCAGATATCCACACATCTAGGGAAATCTGATTATTATTATTATTATTATTATTTTTACAAATCAATATATAAGTCCTTTATTGTCCTCAAAAAGCCCAAATTGTACCTGTGATCAGGATCTTGTTTCTGGAGCTAGGAATCTGAGGTCTCACTTGTCAACCTGCTGCACGGTTCCCTTCTCAGACACATAGATGCCATCCAAAAACTTTCTGATATCTTTATCTTTAACTGTTGTAGCTTGCTGAATAAGAGCTGCTGAATTTGAAACAAGTTCAATATCATTTCCTTCAAGGATCAATTCATCCTTCTGGGCTTGGGAGACAGATCAAGCAACACTTGTCCTCATCCAAATCCTGCAGATATATTTTTCACCCAAGAAATTTCGGATTTCAACTAAAGATCCATTCTCCTGAATAACGACGTTGATGGGGAAGTGAGCACACACAGACCTCATCTTGTAATGGAAGCCCAGTGTAACACCCTTGATCATGTTCTGAACATGACTGCAGATGGTTCTGACAGTGGCCAGTTGCTTTCTGTTACCCCACCATTTGTCAACTCAGAGCCTTTTCTTTTTCTTCTCCAAGAAATCAATCCCTGATGTGATTGAGGTTGCTCCGCAGAGTACCTCTGGGACTCTTCACAATGACTGTGAGCCCCTTCAGAGTGATGTCAACATTTTTTGGAATGTCAACAGTCTGATTGCCGAGAACCGTCTTCATGCACTAGATGTGGTAAAGAGAGCGGGAAATTTGATTTTTAATAAATAAATCAAAAATACTGGAAAACAGAGTATCTTCAATAAATGGAGCTGATCAAACTTGATGTCTGCACATAGGATTATGCAAGAAGATACATCCCTATCACCATGTATAAAACTCAAGTCCAAATGGATCAAAGACCTCAACATAAAACCAAATACACTGAACCTGATAGAAGAGAAAGTGGAGAAAGCTCTTGAACTCACTGGAACAAGAAAGAACTTTCCAAACAGAACACAAACATTAAGACCAACAATTAATAAATGGAACTTCATAAAACTGAAATATTCTGAAAAAAAAAGAATACTGTCATTTGGACAAAGAAGCAGGCTACAAAATTTTGGAAAAGATTTTTTTTCCAAACTACACACTGATAGAAGGCTAAGATAGAAAATAATTAAAGAACTCAAAAACTAGATATTAATTTAAAAAGTAATCAGTTTGAAAATGGTTACCTCTTGTGGTCTTGGCCAAAGGAGCCAAACATTCTTTAAAAATTGGTATATATTCACATATTTGAGTAAATGTAAAATTCCAAACTAAATGTTCAGGACAGAAGTGATGTATTTAATATATAAGTTTGCATTTTCTATTTAGATAATGGACTTTAATTTTTTAAAAAGTGTAATTTTTAAAATATATATTTTGTTGATGAACAAGAAAGATTTGTTCTTGCGTTGGAGCTAAGCAAGCTGTCAAGACAGAAAACTAAAACATGTTTTAAAATACAAGTTATTAATATGACTGGGTATGAAGAATTCTTTCTGTATACTTTATTAAGTAAAAAATTAAAAAATTCTTTCTAGCTGGATAGATAAAGGGCATTTAAGCACTTTCTTGAAAAGCCTGCAACTAGCATATTGTACACAGGGTAATTCTCCAATCCCCCCAATTCAAAGCCATATTTAATAATCATAGATTAGTTTATGTTTTTCAAATTAACTTTTAGAATACTAAATATATACAAGAATTTTGATTTGATGAAGAGAAAATTGAACAAAATTTGCAGAATTACATCATTATGCCTCTTGTTTCCTTATTGCATTTCTACATCAGTGTTCCCTGAGCTTCCTGCCTTTAACAAATGATCAATTATGGTTATAAATTGGACAGTATTTGACTGAGAATTTACAAAAGCAATGTACTATTCAAAACAGATGTACTAACTAGTGTTAGCAACGGAGTGATCTGACTATGTACACCTACAGACACATATGGAGGATCTTAAACTTCTCTTTCTAGATGAAGAGTACTCCTGGGTGTTTTTGATGAAAGTATTATAAATTGCAATGCATATCAACATGATTCTTATTTTGCGCCTGTCTGATTTGTGAGCCAGTACTTGGAAAATACTACTGCACACTAAAGTCATCACTTTCACAGAGAGATCTTGACGGCAGACCATTGCCAGGGAACTAGATGCTGACCGCAGCAAGCAGCTCACCACTATCTACGTTGTTGTTATTGGTATTTGGTTTGGAATCAGTATCATTATTGAAGTCAATATAAAATTTGGATTCACATCTTTTTTTTTCTAGTATAAAGTGCAAATAATACGAAAAGTTAACTCCATTTTAGGATCACTGTCTATCGGCAGTGTTAAAATTCTAGTAGGTTTTAAAATGCGCAAAAGCATTTTTAGCCTTTCCTACTTGTAAAGACTTCATTTGTTCTGTGATACTGTGGCATTTTTATATGGTTTTTGAATACTAATGTTTTATTGAGTGGTTTCACACCACGTTGAAAGAGTTGTAACTTCTCACATGGGTAGTGGGAGCAATGGTAAGAATAAGGTTATTTACTTCTTTCATGGTTTACCATACACTTAATTCAAAATATGTTCATGAATCTCCTGTAACGTATTATCCATTTGTTTCCTTTGATAGCTTGTGCTTTCCTTGAGGACAGAGGCCTCTGTCTCATTTGTAATGTCAGGAGTGTCCTCTTGTACATTCCACACACCATGTATAAACAGAGATGTGGAAAATGAATCTACAAGCTCCCATAAGTAAACACTGATTAAATGATGAAAGTCTGAAATAGAGCATGCAACTAAAGAGAAACACGTGTGCCACATACCCATATGCCTTTATCATGCCCTTCCTATTGCTAACTTCCTTGCTGCCATCGTATGTACAGAACCCACTGTCTTAGTTAGAGTTTGCTAATCTTTTGCTGTGAAGAGACACCATGACCAAAGCAACTTTTAGAAAAAAACTTAATTGTGGCTAGCTTAGAGTTCAGAGAGTTAGTTAGTCTATTGTCATCATGACAGGAAGCAGGGCAGCACTCAGGCAGACATAGTGCTGGAGAAGAAACTCAGAGGTCTACATCTGAATCTGCGGGCAGTAGGAAGAAAGAGTTACCCTAGGCCTACCTTGAGCTTCTCTACTTATACACTTCCCCCAACAAGGCCACACCTCCAATAATGCCGCTTCCAATGAATCTATGGAGACTATTCTCATTCAAACCACCACACCCACTATTATTTTTTAATGAACATAACCTTCAACACCAAAAGATTAACACTAAAATGAAGGATCTCTATATAGGCCATAATCAGGCTATCATCATTCTCAAACACACACACACACACACACACACACACACACACACACACACATAAACACACACACACACACACACACACAGTAACACATTAAAATGTATATTTGTATTAAAAATTGGTGTATATCTGGTTTGATTTTATCTAGAGCCAAGAGTCATTAAGTCCCTTTCAATAAATATTAAGACACAGGACTATTGTCACGAAGCTGCCATTTGATTCCATAGGATTGGGGTCTTTATTAGGTATTGTTAGATGCTAAGCCTGAGTGTCCTATTTCCTCCCAGGAATTATTTACAAATATTAGGAACAAGGAAGTCTATGAAGATGAACTTGGCTGTGGTCTGTCTTCCTGGTGTTCTTTCACTGGACAGGGAGAACTCTGACAGAGGCTGTTTGAAACATAGGAAATGTTGACTCTGGCTCCAGATTTTGACAGTGAGCTGAAATCGCTCTAAATCATGATTCTATAAATGTATCTCAAAGTAGTTTTGCAAATGAATATGGGATCGTGTAGTTTTTCTTCCATGCATTTGTTTATTCAGCAAATGTTTATTTGGTGCCTGCCCTTGGCCTCTACTATGTGTAGAAAATACAGAGATGAAAAGGAAATGCCATGATTCAGGTTCTTAGAAGTACAGAGAGTTCAGAGATTAATGAAAGAGAACCATTAAAATAAGCAGTTAGCATTTAAGATCCTCCAGTATACGTAGCCATAAAACATACTATGGGGACATTAGAGCAAGCCTTGCCCAGAAGGTCGTCTTGGACTTTGTCAGATGAGAAACAAAAATAAAGTAATTAACAAAAAGAACCAAAAACACAGGACAGTATGGACCTGCATGTATGTTTCAAGTACCCACAATCACCTCTTTTTATTGAATAAAAGGCAGAGGAGAAAGTCTAAGAAATGAGACACATGGGTAAACTAAGGCAAGGCTATGGACCAGGCTTGATGAAATTTTTCTATTATCAATCATGAAAAACTCTTCAACGCTGTTGAGTCTGCTAAAAATAAGAAAAATCAGTTAGTAAAGAGGCTTAGGAATTGAGCAGAGAAAAGTTTAAAACTAGGTAGTCTAATAGGAAGTAAATGTTTATTATTAATCAATTGGGAGTTTTAACTTATAAACTCACAGAGAAAATGATAGAAACACACAAGACCTAAATAAGTTCAACCAGACAAAATTCCTGAGCTGAGAAGGGGAAGTAGGCACAAAGTCCCACTCTTAATAACATGCTATTTTCATTTGATCCCTGCTGGGGACAGGAATGTCACTTGACAAATCAACAGCATTCAAGGGCATATCTCACACCCAGGAACAGTTGACAAACACAAATTGTACTTCATGTTGTTGATTTTTATTTTTGTCCTGTGTATGTGTGTGTGTCTGTGTTTTGTGTGTTCTATGATATTTTTGCCTTACTGTTTTTGTCTGTTTAAAATGTTTTTGTCACTTTTTGTTGTGTTTGTTTCTTTGAGAAGAAAACAAAAGAACATGAAATTGGGTGGGTAGGGCTGTGAAGAGGATATGAGGAGAGTTGGGGAAAGAGAAACAATATGACCCCAATACAGTTTTCTCTAATAGAGTGACACTGGGTATATCAACCACTCCAGGAGTTCAGGAGTGGTTGACCAATATATAATAGATTCCTCAAGTTTTTTGTTTGCTTTTATTTGGTTAAAATTTGGTGGTGTTTTTAGAGGGAGAGTTTATATTATTTTATTGGTTTGGGTTTGTGTGTGTGTGTGTGTGTGTGTGTATTGAATATCTGGTTTTAGTAATTTTGAGAAAGAACTTAAGGCTGGGTGTGTAGAAAGAGGGGAGAGGATCATGAAGGACTTTGGTTAGAAAAATAGTATGACCAAAATATATTTAAATTTAAAAAAATATTTGAAGTAATAAAAATACAATAAGAAGAGTAAAAAATATGATAAAAACATATTGCATGAAAAATAGTTTTAAATAAAATAAAAAAAAAAACAGAAGGGATGCATAGAAAGAAACCATGGTCAGGGTGTAGTTCAGGGAGGATGCTGATCTGAAATCAGACTTCAGGGAGGATGCTGATGTGAAATGCCATAAGGATAGCTGCAGGGAAGCCAACTGCACAGGGACTAATACATAGCTAATCTGAAAACTGATGAAATGGGGCTCTGGGAAAATGTGAATGGAAAGGCGAAGAACACAGGATGTTGTTGTGTGTCAGTAGCATTTTCCCAAGTCCCAAAGTTAATAGGTTGAAATCTTAACCCCGAGGACCACAGAAAGTGACTTTATTCAGAAGCCTAAGACCAGTGGCGGATGAACTGAAGTGAGTTCATCCTTCAGGAAGAAAATAGGCCACAAATGCATTATGCCTGTGTCCTTTTTTTTTTATTGGACATTTTATTTACATTTCAGATGTCATCCCCTTTCCCCATTTCCCCTCCCTAGAAAACCCCTATCCCATGGCCCCTTTTCCTTTTTGCTTATATACAATTTTTTAAAATGTTAATCAAAGGCTTTATAAGTTTGGTAATGCTCAGTCAGATGTATAACCCAATACTCAACCTAGATATATCAACTATCTTTGACTAGTGGAGACATGTGAACATCTGCCTCCATGTCCCCTCCCCTCTTTCTCTCTCTTTCTCTCTTTCATCACCTAGCTTCTTCCTTCCTTCTTCACCTCCTCTCCTTCTCTTCCTCTCCGTACTCCTCCCACCTTAGCTCCTCCTACATATCACCCTTCCTGTTAAAATAAAACTTTTCTCTTAAAGTACAATTAGAGCATAATTATGCCGATTTGTACCAGTGAGGTCCAAGTTAGTCCTAATAACCAGTCCATCATTTTGTTGATTAACCAGAACTTCTGTCATTTCTCCTAACTAAAACACTTAGTTCTGAACCTGATTTTTTTTCTTGGCTTTAGAATAAATGTCAGCTAAAAACCATCCACTCAAATCTTTTCTCTTAAAGTAAATAGCCAGGATTGGCTATGAGACTATAAGTTTTCAACCCCGTCAGAAATTCAGAATGACTGAGTTAACTGAAATTATGGGAAGCACTAAACATAGCTTCTAAAACTTAGACAATTTATAGAGACTGCTGACAGTCCCTATACTTCAAAACGTTGGAGCATCTGATCTTCAGCCTTCTGGCCCAGGATCTTCTGACAGACCATAGTGATGCAGAATTATTAAGGGCTGATTACTCTGTCTAGGCAGATATAATCAGTCGACTATTCTGCAAGTGTGTCCTTTTCTGGACAGTAATTTGTCTGTAGATGTGAAGAGGAAATTCTTGTCCAGTGGGTGTCTCACCACAACTGGAGTAACTCCAAAGATGCTCAATTTCTTCTTAGAATCCAAGACAGGAAGCTGTCAGGAGCAGACAGGTCTCCAATCAAAATGAACATTAATACAGAAATGTTTGTAAAGTCAATTCTGTGGACTTCTGACGGTTTGAAAACCAACTATCCATGTTTCAGAGCCATAGCCTATTGGTAGAAATCTGTATAATTATTTTCAAGATGAAGTTATAATTTTTTTAAATTGTACAAAATTTACTTTGATTTCAAATTTAAGGTTTCTATTGGTACGAGCTTCTTATTGATATAAAAGTGATATGAATATTGATACTCACAGTCATGTCAGTATAACACATTTAGGAATACAAGGCTCAGCCCCAGTCCTTCTTTAACTTTTTTAACTGATTTGAGATGGTTAGCCTGTGAGTTAAGGGACTATAGCAAATTCAGGGCTTTGAGTTTATTGTTAAGGTGTTTTCTGTATTTTATTTAGAAATAGCTGAGAGGAGTTAACAGACAACAGTCCAGATTGCCTTACATGGATAGCTGGTTTTCAAAACGCCTGTGTCCTTACAAAAGGAGGAAGTAGACTGGCAAGAAGGACACTGTGTGACTGTGAAGGCTGAAATTGGGTAGGTTCTGTGTCCTCAAGCCAAGAAATGCCAAATATTGGCACAAGTCCCCAAAAGGTAGGGCAGATGTGACTACATTCTCCCTTATAACCCTCAGCAGAAATCAGCTTAGACATATTTTTTTCTTCTTCACCTTTAATATTCCAATGTAATGAATTTATACATTTGGGGGTTGGTTAAGTTTATAAGAGTTTATGGTACTTTGTTATGACACTGTCCGAGAACTCAAAGAATTGCTTCTCAGTTCCTCAGCTCGGGAAATTTTGTATTGTAATTGGAAACATCATGTGAACTTGATTTGTTTTCAATGTTGTATAATTTCAGGGAAAACACCTTCTTCAGTGGCCTTCAGAAGTTCTGAATCTTTTGCTTTCAACAATGAACCTAATGGCCCCCTTATTAATGTCATCTGAAATTTACAAAGGGGTCATGAAGTTCAGTGCCAAGACTGATTCTTATTTTGAACATTATTAGTCTACTCCAGTTAAGCAATGCCTCATAGAGGTTTTTTTTTTGGGGGGGGGGGGGGGTTGGGAACTACAGAAAAAAAATTTAAAAATCATCTAATTGTTGCATTCAATGAAGTACATTCCTTACTTAGAGTTAGGTGAGCAGCCCACACATGTAACATGTCAAATAGTTTGATGCTACATTTGCTTTATAATTCTTTAAACTCTATCTTAAAAAACATAACAAAGCCTGTTAGCGCCTTCCCTTGATCTTTGCAGAATGCTATGAAAATAATAATAAACCTCTTGGTTGAATAAACAATCTGCCTGTGACAATTGCTCAAGTGCCTTCTGGCAAGTCTAGTCCTTTCTGCTCTCTTTAAAGCTGCAAAGTGCAAATTGCTTTGCAGCAGTGAAATATTCTGGTCAAAGTGGGGGAGGGGGGGAGGAAGCAAACAAAGTTGCAATCGGTGATTGAATCATCTGAACTTTATCAGTGTCTTTGTAAAACTGTTTCTTTTCTAAGAAAGCACCACTATTTTCTTTCACCAATCAGCAGAAAAATATAAAGGAGGAAAAATACAGTGTTGTGACTTATGTCCAACTTTTAGAGAACACTTCCCTCAAAACCTTGTGAGGATTGGTAATGTGTCACATGCTTCAAACAGGTCATGGCTTATTCTTCTCGTACAGAACAGTGAGGTGCCTCTTACTCAAGAGTGGGCACAATCTGAATTTTTGTGGCAGTGTCTCATGGTCCCAAGAACAAAAAAAGCATATGCCTTACACACTCTGCACACCTCAGCCCACATCCTTCATGTTTCCTTTCAATGTTACCAGTTTTAGCAACTGTTCCCAGAAAGTCATTATTTGACTTTATTTTTACTTTTTCTTTCTGTGATTGTATGTGAGCCTGCCTAAGTTAATGTGTATTAGGAACCCACAGACTCTAGTAGAGGGCATTACACCTTTTGTAATTGCACTTGTATTCAGTTATAAGTCACCGTGTAGGTGCTGGGAACTGACTTTTTCCTCCAACTTTGCGAGTCTTTACAAGCATCTGCAATATGAGTTAGTGCTCTTAACTCTGAGCTCCAGACATTTATCTTGTCGTGATATTTCGACATCTTTTAAAATGAACTCTTTCATAATTGAATGTTCATTACGCAGGCAAAGATGTAGAAAATACAGAACAGTATTATGTATTTGATGCAAGTTTACATATCTTGTTTTTCTTTACAATATTAATAATCCACCTAATTTTGACTCTTCCTAATATTTTATCTTAGCTTCCTGCTTATTCTTTTATCCACTATATCATGACTTCTGATGTTCCTAATTGTGAGGTCCTTTGCTGGCCTTTATCTTTTGGTCCTTTCTGTTGTATTTGCAATATGGAGCCTTATTTCTATCCACTTGGGTTTGAGTTCAGAATTCTCTTAGTCCTCTTTACGTCTGACTGCTATGATTTTGTTTCTTTTTGCATCTTCTACAGCTTTTCATGATCTTCGGAACATCAAGTCTAACCACTCCGTTGCACCTCCCAATCAAATATGTAGACGGAAGCTCCTCAACCACTTAGCAGTCGGCAGTCTCCCGATCACTAAAGGTTTGTCACATAGAAAACTTATAGTTGGTATGTTGAAAAATTTTGTTACTGTTTAATTTTCTCTCTTTAGCCCATATTTTACATCTTAGTTTAAGGAACTACAAGGAATCTTAGAAATATATAGGAAATTTATCAACACATTGCTCATAAAATATCTTAATTTATCACATAATCATAATTTCAAGAAATTAACCATTCTTTCAAGTCTGTTTCAGAGGCCATCATCTTTGTTTTTCTCATTATTTCTTATTTGGTCCTTTCTTATTTATTCATTTTGTAAGTGCCCTTCCTTCTCCATTCTTGCACCAATCAAAGACATCTCAAGGATCCCTCAGAAATACCCAAATAAATAGTCAATCTCTGTGTTTAAACTCTTTTAGTGTCTTCTTAAAAATAGGGAGACAAAACCCAAGATTTATAATTTGGAGAAAAATCTCTCATACTTGATTCTTGCCACTCTGCGATCATACCTCTTACTACTCAACCTTTACAGCCCAGCAAGGACCATGCGATTTATGAACTTCCATCACAAATCCTGCTTCTTTTCTACGCTTTGTGTCTCTCCATTTATTATTGGGGAAACTCTTTTCTAGTTCACCCCTGAGATATTTCTAAGAACTCAGTTCAGTGTCACTTTCCTCCAGCAGTCTTTTAGTGCAGACTCTTCTGTGTTCCCTTCAGGGTAGAGAAAGTGTTGGATAAATATTTGTTGAATGAATTACTCCACTTCATCTTGTTGATATAGGCACAGGACAATCTGAAAACATATCAACATAATATTAGAATGTCTTACTCATGTTAGCTAGGGTCAAATTGGTGTGCCCCACATTTGTTTATTCCATGTGGACTGAAATAGAAAGATTTTTTTTTCTCTGAAAATTGCTCTGAACAATGATATAATTATTTCCCTTTGATAGCATAGTAACTAAATAGTAGGTTGACATATAGAAATTTCTATGGAAGTGCCAATTTTATCTCTTTGGAAGTTGGGAAATTGAAATTAAATTCTGACTAATGGGTGTAATTTAAACAGTTTGTTCCTAAGCTTTGGAAATCAATTCATAATGGCCTTTCCAGAAGCTCAAATTTTATATGCAAATATAATGTATCATTGAGCAGCAATATAAATGTATAGTAACAAGCATTAGTCCTTACCCTTAATGCTCAACTAGACTTCATCAATATATTTTTTATTACAAAAGATGACATTGGTGGAAAATTTGACCTTTAATGTACTTTATGTACAGCTTATTCATTATAGTGTATCTATGAGGGTCTTAAGTTTTGGGAAACCTGTCTAAAAGGTTTCAAAGTTGAAATTCTTCTAAGAATGAAAGTGAAAGCTTTTGCAGATGCCATGGATAGCAAAGAAGGGGATAGAAAGTTCATGGAGATTTTTGTTGTTGTTGTTGTTGTTCTTTCAGTTAGGATGAGAAGTTAGTGCTACCAATCAAAAGATCTAAAGAGAATTTCCTGTCCTCTATTCTCATTATGAAATGGTCAACATACAAAACAATATATGTAATGCATGTATAAGCCATGCAATATATCATTAAGAAAATTTTTCTCAACCGAGTGATACTCAGTGCTAAGAAAATCACTTTAATAACAGCACTAATTGTATGAAAGTCTTATAGTTGAGCCACTCCCACTAAGGGAGAAATGAAGAGGCCAGTTATTTTCTTCAATGACCTGTCATAGTCTTACTATGAAACTGAATGAAATCTGAACTGCCCAAGGAAATGGATGTACTGCAAATTGATCCTTTAATACTCTGCCTTTACTTTCTCCTTTTGTATAAATGTTTTCTGTGAAATGAACTTGTTTCCAATGCTTCCACATTATCACCTGCCTAGTATAGTAACATGGTTCTTTTGAGAGTAAAATGACCCTTGGGATGGAGGAAAGACTGGTGTATCACAGGAGGCAATGTTTTTCTTTCTTTCCTTCTTTCTTTCTTCCTTCCTTCCTTTCTTTCTCTTTCTTTCTTTCTTTCTTCCTTCCTTTCTTTCTTTCTTTCCTTATCTGTGTAGTACTGAAGAAAGGCAGTAAAAAGAGTGATCCTCCTGTCCTCACGGCCATCCTTCTAGCTAATGCTGACTTAAAATTTAAAGCAGGTGAAGCGCTGGTCTGCTGTAAGAGATGCCTGAAGTGGCAGATGGTGGATTGTGTCAGGACCAGATTGTTCATGCCCAGTCTCATGCCCTTATGTATTTCAGCTGCTATTTGTCATTTGTTACAGCGGTACCATTATCTTGACCAGTAATGCAGTTTCCCAGATATTTTGAAATCCTTAAAGCTTATTTTTTGGAGAGTCTGTGCTGGAACACCACCGGCTGTGCCTTGTGTGCATTCTATTAGGCTAATGTAGGGTGGAAATAGCAAATTGACTTTGATAACGGATTTTCAAGTGTGCTCTTTGCGGATGAAATGCTGTTTCACTTATCATGATTTTTGCAGGCAGTAATTTATTTGTAAATGTCTTGACTGCACTTTAATGCCACTCTGTCTCTGGGGGTGAGTCTGTATTACAACCAGTTACAGAGATAACAAGGTTAGGAATACATCCTCACATGGTGGTCTTTGTCTAGGGCCTGAAACTTTGTTCTGTTGTGACAACCTGACAAGAACAAATGACTCAACAAGCTGTAGCAGCAGGAAGGTATGGAGGCTCCAAATTAGCATATGGATGCCATATCCATTATATTTGTGGGTTCCTTCCATAGGGAAGTCAGAAGCTAAACTCAGACCATTAAGAAGGCTGTTACATCTCTCTTCAACTGATGCCGCTCTGAATTCATGAGGATGGTGGGAGTGAAGATAGGAAAGCCCAGACACATTACCTTTAAGTGAAAGGGATCCCTACCCATGGTCTTGTTTTCTTAACATGCTTCTCTTTAGGTGCTCTCATTCACATCTCAGATTAGGGATCACTTTATCTTCATGTTAGTGGAGGAAGACACGATCCAGCCCATAGTAAAGTAAGCTTTCTATATAATAGTCAGCTGGTAAATATTTCCAGTTCTGTTGGTCACAAGATCTCTCTTCTTTCTTATTATTATTTCTCTACTAATGTAGTGCAAGAGCAGCTATAGCTGCCACTAATGTACAAATTAATGAGCATGTTAGATTAAAACTTTTGTATTTAAAGTAAAAGCAAGCTGTGGACAATTTTAGTACAAATTTTTAGGTTAAGCGGAAGGTGATTTATGAATTGTTTGCATACCATATTTACATACCATTTTGAGTCATTGTGAAAACACCCATCCCATGTAATCCAAGTCATTCCATCCTATGTTCCTTTTCTTTCTTTTATTTTAAAACTTTAAGTGTGTGTGTGTGTGTGTGTGTGTGTGTGTGTGTGTGTGTGTAAGAGAGAGAGAGAGGGGAAGAAAGGGGAGGGTGAGAGAGATAAGAAGAGATTGCTGAGTCTTCCAGAGCTAGAGTTATGGACAGTCATGATACACCTAAGATGGGTGCTGGGTGGAGGAGCAACAAGCACTCAGAGCCACTAAGCCACCTTTCTAGTCTCTTAGATACCCTTTCTATAGCTTTATTAAAATTCAACATTCAATAAGTGTGTCACCATCATTCTCTATTATTATGCCTCATGGGTGATATGAATTCACTGTTATTAACCTACGATTTTATCAGCATAAATTCTATTCTAACTCCGTTTCTTCCAACTCTTCCCATAAGCCCTCAACTTCCTCCTCCCAGCTTCATGCATCCTTTTTTAAATCCACTGAGTTCACCTAGTGCTATAGGTATGTGCATGTGAGCAGAATCATCCGGAAGATAATGGTCAACCTCTGAGGGCTGCACCCAAAGAAAACTGACTCTCTGTCCCCAGAAGTTATCACTTGCCAATAGTTTTTCAGTAGGAGTCGGACTTCATGAGCTATGCCTTAAGGATTTCTTTGTTCTTATGAATCTTCATTAGCTTTTGTTGGTTTCATTTATTTTTATATTTTGTCAAACAAAGGACCTTGTCCTTTCTGGAAGAGAAGTACCACCCACTGAGCTATAGTGTCTTAGTAAGTTAGCTGAGCTGACCTTGAGTTCTCTGTGTAATCCAAGCTATCCTTGTCCTGCCCTGGGCCTGTCTAAGTAGTTATGCTTACAGGCTATCAAAAACAGCATTAACTTGTTTATTTTCTTTAACGATAAAGAATCTGACTGGAGTGAGATAGAATCTCAAGGCAGGAACTTTGCTGTTGTTCTTTTGAAACAGGGTCTCAGTCTGTAGTCTAGCCTTGCCTTCAACATGCTATGATTTTCAGATTGGCCTCTAACATTCAGAGATCCTCTTGCCTCTGTCTCCAATTGACAGCATTGGGGACATGATTCGCTATGCTTGGCTCAGTGACTTTCATTTTGCTGATGACTAAGGATGTTGAACATTTTTCATATATTTGCTGGTCATTTTGTACTTCACTTAGAGGTATTATTTCAATTCATTTCTACATATATGGAGGGAATTATTGGGGTTTAATTAAGACATTTCTTAAATGATGCAAGAATGGTCTTAAAGAAAAGCATACTTTATTTTATACATCTGAATATTCTGCTTGCATGGATATCTGTATGTCATGTGTATGTCTGGTGCCAGTGAAGACCAGAAAGAGGACGAAGGATTTCTTGAACTGGAGTCATAGATGGTTTTGAGAGGCCATGAATATACTGAGAATGAAATCCTAGTTTTCTAAAAGAGCAGCAAGTGCTCTTGGCTGCTGAATGATCTCTCCAGACCCCCAGAGCAATCTTTTAATCTTAACAACAGTCACATAATTGAAGTCTTTTAGAAAGCAAGCTATTACTGCTACAGTCAAAATTTGGGATAGAGGGTGACTGTGTTTTAGTGCACTAACCATTAAGACCTGAACTAAGATGGCTTCATTTTCTCTTTGTCTTTTTCTCTTTCTCCATTTGCCACTTGACTGTATCATACTGTGTAACTGGTTACTGAGGTGCTGTGTCACCTTCTGTATTATTGCTTAATCCTTGATTTCCTGTGAAGTACAATGAATCTTACATTAGACTCTTCTGAGTCAGGTGGTGTGCCATCTGTTTCCAGGCCTGGTAAACATGAATAACAGAGTCACAGAAAGCAACATCTCCCTCCGTTTTCAATAGAATATCCATATTCACACACACACACACACACACACACACACACACACACACACACACACAC
>JANHMN010000010.1:27168744-27248070 GCA_030674055.1 Rhabdomys pumilio | reverse complement strand
CACACACACACACACACACACACACACACACACACACACACACACACTGAAGGGGGGGAGAAAATCTGATCTTTAGCAGGATCTTACAATCATCTGAAATTTTACATAAAACCTTTATTAAAATAGTTTTATACCTGAATACACACATAAAATGGGCTGCATTTGAGCAGTTGCCTTTGTTGTTTTGGGCTGATGCTAGATTTAAGTGGTTAGAAATGGTTGTGTAATTGTACATAATAGGTGCATGGCATGAGGCTACTGGGACACAGGAGAGCAGCTGGCAATGCTGTGTATTGATGCTGATAGCAGGTAGCATGAAGCAAATTGAAAGAATGGAGGCAAACTAGAGTCTGACTGCCAACTCGTGATAACATTTCAAAGTCCTTACCTCCTTTAGTCATAAAAACTAGGACTCACTTACCATACAACTTTAAATCCCCAAGCCAAATATTTAACTACAGAGAAAAGTCTTTTAATTATGATAGTTTCTTGCTTAAATTTACTCAAATGAAAATCAAATTGCTTTTTATAGTACACCTAAGAATTGAGAGATACAATTTATACTAAAGTTGCTAGGACCTGTCTTTATTGTGTTTTAGACTCTCATCTGTTTTTCAAAAACTTTTTTTTGATTCTTTGTGAATTTCACACCATGCACCCCTATTCCACTCATCTCCCTGTCCCTTTGAATCTGCCCTCTGCCCTTGCAACACAATCCCAAAATAAAATAAAATAAAATAAAAATAATCTTGTTATAGTGTGTAACACAGTATACCTTTTTTTTGTCCACATATATTTACTTGCAAATGTTCATTCCAGCGAGTTATTGGTTTGGTTTGAGGTCTATGGTTTCTGCTACACCGTCTAGACTGGATCCTCACCCAGACTCCTCTCAGATATCCTGTTGTTTCCTTATGTCATGGAAATATTGCAGCTTTGGATCTGCATGACTGGCACTTTCATAGGCTCTAGCAAATAACTGATGAGGTCGATGTTGGCGTGGGCAAACTCAAAGCCCTGGATCTGGAACTGGGAGGTAGCTGAGTTGGTTAGCTTACCAGTACTAGTGAGCTCACATCATCAGGACAAGATCTCCAGAACTGCCCCGGCTACCTCACCAAGTGCTTCAGGTTATAAACGGCAGGGTCAATTCTCCTGCTCTCAAGTTCTTGAGGTCCACTTCCCTGCATCTTTACCATCAGGGTCAGCTCTACTGTGTTGCCAGGTGCAGAGCCCATTCTCCCCAATGTTGAAGTCTGTGGTGGAAAGGCCAGCTCCCCCACTTTTATGACTTCACAACCAGCTCTGCCCGCTGCCACAGAGGACAAGAGGGGGCATCTCCTTTGTCCATGCCACCCCAAAACAGACTATGGTTGAGACCATATATCCCACACTCACAGCCTCAGGGGCAGATTACTTGCCCTCTTTGACATCACAATCAGCTCTACTGTGCAGCATAGGCAAAGGGAAAATCCAGTCACAAGTGTTGTGGCTGATAAGGGGCAGGGCCAACTCAGTACAGTCCAGGCCAGAGATATATGCGCTTTTTGGTGATAACATAGGCCTAGGACATCAACACAGAACTGATCTACCATAAGACCATGGAGTCAGACATGATCCTTGGTGGCAGCCTGGGCCAGAACCTCACTATGGCCTCCTCATATCTGCCTGTTCCTCACTGCCCTAGAGTCTTCATCAAACAGTCATCCATTTTAGTGACGCTCAAGTAGGTGCAAGGGTATATTTCTTCCATCTCCGCAGGCTGGCTGTCCAGGGGCCTCCCCATCCTCCTAATGTCACACATGCCCACCAAATTCTCTAATTACTTCCCCAAAATAACTGATTTTACGCAAAGGTCAAAAATTAATACACTTGGAAATTGTTTCAAATTATTCATTGAGCTTGACACACTGTTTTGATTTTTTTTTTTTTAGTTGCAACAATTTGAAATTGCCTCTTTTCTTTTTTTTTTCTTCTAGTTATTTTTTATTGGATATTTTATTTATTTACAATACAGATGTCATCCCCTTTCTCCCTTGCCCCTTCCCAGAACCCCTTACCCTTTACACCCTCTTCCTTTATGCTTATATACCATTTTGATTACATGCATATATTAAAGTCAGTTCTAGGTTGAGGGTCTAGCAATACAATAGATGCAAACAATCGACAAACAAGCAATACAATAAACACAAATAGTCAAAGAAAAAGCAAGGCATTAAACCCAGTTATGTAAACACTCCCATGATCACTGTTTCTAAAGGCTAATCAGGATGATCAAATATCTGAGCCTACTTCCCTATACTAGCCAAAGGTCATTTTCATGTCTGAAGCCTACTTCATTATTCTCGCCTAAAATTTAGATTCCTGTCTGAGATTACTTTTTTGTTGTAGCTTGCGATTTAGACTCCTACCTGAAATTACTTCTTTGTTCTAGTCTAATTTCAGATTCCTGCTTGAAGCCTACTATCTTGTCCTTGGCCAATGTCATATTTCTGCCAAGCAGCCCCTTTCCTTGTCCTTGCTTGGCCCATGTCAGCTTCTTGCCAAGCAGCCCCCAGGGCTCTCCACATCTCCCCCTTTTTTATTTTGTTAACAAGACTGAGCATCTCTTAGATCATTCTGAAAAGAAGGCCTTCCTTACCTGTCCATGGAATATGCATTATCAAAAGCAATACACTTCTGTCTTCGGTTGGTAAGGCTCTGTGCAGACTCTTACCTGTCCTTGGCTTGCCAGCCTGTTAATTTAATAACTCTGTTTGGGCATCCATTTTCAGGTTCAAGCCATTTACTTTGGCTGCCATCATGTTGATGTTGTTAAAGATAAGCTTTAACATGATTGGAAGGAATAAAAGTATTCCCAGGACATGAAGGGCTAGCCTGATCAAGATTTATATGCCTCTCCTGAGGTTTGTCCAAAATGGAAATACTGAGCTCAGGGCATGGATAATTTTATTGGCATTTTCTTCAGCATCAGAGGTCAACAAAGCAGCATTCTTTAAATTCATAATCTCATGATGCCAAGTTAACACACCCAGAGAGGTGTTAGGATTATGCCAAATTTATTCCAGGTGTCTTTAAACATTTTTCTAAAATATAATGGCAATCATTGTGAATTTCAAAAGTAACACTATTCCAATGATATTTGATATGATACTTGGGATGAATCCTAACTCTTGAAACCTAAACCTCGTTCATATGATTTGAATGGGTTATAAAATATCATTCGTTCTTCCAGATACCCATATAAATCCTTTTGCATACTCAATACATTAGTAACATTTTTCTTTGCTAGTCGGTTAACAAAAATAGTTGTCTTAACTCCTTGTGTCAATGCTATTGCAGAAGCAGTGGTGCCAGCAATTAATGAAATTAAAGCTGTTATACCAGCAATAATCAGGCCTGCTACCCTCTTGCTTCTACTTAAAGCCTAATTCACTTTTTTCAGCACTTTCAAGCTTTTTTTCAGATAATCAAGGTTTTCTAATACTCAGGGTAGTGAGACAAAAGCTGGTTGATAGACCCCTGTAACTGACATGCCAGGTTTCAGCACACTAACATAATTGGAAATTGTACAGTCAATGCAACTTACAATAAATGCTATAGAAGAGACAAAACCATTTTTACCTTGAGAATTAAACGAGCCTTAAATCATGCACTAACCCTTGTTTGAAATCCAGATTTTGTCCCAACTTTATCTCTTGCTATTCTAACATCATAGCATGCTACAGCTAACTTCCAAATATGTCTCTGACAAAGTCCAGATCCAGCCTTCCAAAAGTAGACTGTTATTTCCCATGTTGGATTGATTTCTAGACCAGTACATGATTGAGTCCTAATAGCTGGTCACCTTTAAGAAGAATACCAGATACATAATTTCTCTTATCAATTCTTTATCCCACACTGTCAAAAACTTGAGTCAAGGTAGTTTTGTCCCATCTGGGATATATCCAAGCAAAGGTAGGTCAGGAACATATGTCCAATACAGCTCCCCAGTCACCCTTGTCATGGCACTCAGCAAGCTCACAGGTCTGCATCATTCTTTGTCTCAGCAACAGTATGTCTCACCAATCTTTTTAAAGTTCCATGAGCCTCTTTCACAATGCCTTGTACTTGAGAATTATGTTCAACTACAATTGCCAGACCCATTATCTGTTTTTTTAATTGCATATCTTGTTTATTCACCTTTCAATGTTATCTCTGTTCCCATTCTTCACCACCAAACCCCTTTATCCCATCTCCTATCCTCCTATTTCTATGAGGGTGTTCTCCCACCATCCCCCCATTCCTGCCACCCTGCTCTTGAATTCCCCAACACAAAGGAATCCAAACTTTCAGGCACCAAGGCCCTTCACTTCCACTGATGCCTGACAAGGCCACCCTCAACTATCTATACAGGTGGAGCCATGAGTCCCTCCTTTCATGTTCTTAGGCTGAAGGTTTTAGAATGGCTACTCCAGCTTGTTTCTTAGGACCATTTGCTTGAAAAATTGTTTTCCTGCCATTTATTCTAAGATAGTGTCTGTCTTTGTCACTGAGGTGGGTTTCCTGTATGCAGCAAAATGCTGGGTCCTACTTACGTATCCAGTCAATTAGCCTATGTTTTTTATTGAGGAATTGAGTCCATTGATGTTAAGAGATACTAAGGAGAAGAAATTGTTGCTTCCTGCTATTTTTGTTATTAGCAGTGACATTGTTTGTATGGCTATCTTCTTTTGGATTTGTTGGAAGAAGATTACTTGCTTTTTCTATGGTATAATTTCTGTCTTTGTATCAAAGCTTTCATGCTGTTATCCTTTGTAGTGCTGGGTTTGTGGAAAGATATTGTGTAAATTTGGTTTTGTCATGGAATATTTTGGCTTCTCTATCTATGGTAATTGAGAGTTTTGCTGGGTATAGTAGCCTGGGCTGGAATTTGTGTTCTCTTAGGGTCTGTATGACATCTGTCCAGGATCTTCTCGCTTTTATAGTATCCGGTGAGAAGTCTAGTGTAATTCTTATAGGTCTGCCTTTATATGTTACTTGGCCTTTTCCCTTGTTGATTTTAATATTCTTTCTTTGTTTTGTGCATTTGGTGTTTTGATTATTATGTGATGGGAGGTATTTCTTTTCTGGTCTAGTCTGCTTGGTGTTCTGTAGGCTTCTTATATGTTTATGGTCATCTCGTTCTGTAGGCTAGGGAAGTTTTCTTCTATAATTTTGTTGAAGATATTTATTGGCCCTTTAAGTTGGTAATCTTCACTCTCTTCTATACCTATTATTTTTAAGTTTGGTCTTCTCGTTATGTCCTAGGTTTCCTGAATGTTTTGTGTTAAGAACTTTTTGAATTTTGCATTTTCTTTGACAGTTGTGTCAATATTTTCTATGGTATCTTCTGCAATGAGATTCTCTCTTCTATTTCTTATATTCTGTGGTGATGCTAGCTTCTATGACTCTTGTTTGCTTTCCTAGGTTTTCTATCTCCAGGGTAGTCTCTTGTTGTGATTTCTTGATTGTTTCTACTTCCAGTTTTATGTCCTGGATGGTTTTATTCAATTCCTTCACCTGGTTGTGAATTCACCTTCACATGGTTGTATTCTCTGGTAATTCTTTAAGGGATTTTTGTGTTTCTTCTTTAAGGGCTTCTACCTGTTTACCTGTTTTCTCTTCAATTTCTTTGAAAGTGTTATTTATGTCCTCCTTAAAGTCCTCTATCATCATCATGACTAGTGATTTTAAATCTGAATCTTGCTTTCCTTGTGATATGGGGACTTTAGGACTTTCTAGTGTGGGAGAACTAGATTCTGATGATGCCAAGTATTCTGGGTTGCTGATGCTTATGTTCTTGTGCTTGCCTTTCACCATCTGGATCTCCTTAGTGCTACCTACCCTGTCTTTGACTGGAGCCTGTCTTTTCTATTATTTTGTTTGTGTCAGAACTGTGCGGGATGGGTGTTGCTATTGGGGTTAGAGCTGAGGCCCAAGATCTGCTCAGTGCTTGGGCACAGACTGGAAGGAACTAGTGCTCTGGGCCAGGAATGAATTTCTGGATCCCAGTGGGTCCTAGTTACTCCCTGTTTAAGGCGGGTGTTGCTGACTCCTTACCTAAGACACTGCCCAGGTTAGAGCTCCTGGGAGGCCTGCTTCCTCTGGGTTCTGTGAGATTGGGTGCAGAGCTGCTGCCCGGGATCTGCTCAGTGCTCAGACCCAGACTGGAAAGGCATGTTTTGATTTTTATTATGTATTTTTATGAGCTATTATATGTTAGAAACCTAAAACATTGCTTTGTTAATGTTAGAAGTATGGAACCTATAAAAATAAATAGGACAGAAAATTGCTAGGTTGATGGTATACATTGTTGGCCCATCCTCTCAGAACTCAAGGTACTGCCATGGGAGGAAAAGCTATGTTTTCAGCTGCAGTTCCTCCTGTCAATATGGACCTAACACAGATGCAATCAAATTCCAGCTGGATATGTCCCAGTTGGAATCCATGTTTTGCAGGGTTCTGGACAATAATGAACTTTCCAATTTCAGAAGCTTCTGATGAGACAAACAAACTCTGGTTTGTATATATGGTCTTCAGAAATAGTTTCCTAGGTTTTCTTGGAGTATAAAGATGTAATTTGAGACAGAGTTTGGAGTGTTGGGGTCACTGGGAGGTAGAGAAGATGTAATGTCAGATTAGGGAGTATGGAATGAGTTAAGGAAGCAGAGCTACTAAAAATAAAACAGAAGCAAACTACATTCTACTCCCTTACTGTTTCAGCAGCACAGATCATAGCCACTATGTAAGTTTCTGCTTTACCTAACTCCAACTAGAGTAAAAAATGGACACAGGCATAGTTCATCATGAATAGTTTCTAATAATGAGATCTGTTCTGCTTCTGGAATCCTAAATGGAATCTTGATATTGATAATCATCTTCTTGAAGTACAATATATCTTTGTTTTTACAAACATTATATAGTTTATTTTAGAAATAGGCTTTCACTGTGGAGTATGTTAACACCATTCTACCTATTCTGAAAGTATTTTTAGTGTTCAAAATTCATGTTGCAATTTTATGTGATTCTTACTCATTTGACCACTGTATTTTCACTCTTTTGTTGGTGTGTGAAACTTCCTTCTGTGGGATTTCAAAGCTGAAAGCCTTTGGTGCTTCTCTATACAGTCTTCATGTTAAAATCTTTGTGGTTTTGGACCACAATGTTTTCCACAACATTAAAATAAAATAAATTTTCCAACCTCTACTGTACACTATGGTTTACACAGCTGTGATTTTTAGAGCTCCAAGATCTACACTTCCAATTGGGAGTAGCCTGTCAGGCAGCCTTAGACTCTTTATAACGAATCACGTTAATATTTTGCTTTCTTATTTCATTCATGTTTTGGTTTACTGGACAATCATGGAAGTCAGTGACTCCAAATTTTACACAGGATTCATAAAGTCACAATGAAAACTTGAAATATAATGAATAATCAATTATCCAGTCAAGCCAAACAAGGCTACTACTGTGACCTCAGTAGCACACCCAGACATAGTTCAATTTTTTTTAAACTTTCCCTGAAGGTTGTCATTTGATTTTGAAATTCCTTTAATGTATCGTAGTGTTGAGGTGAACAATTCACTATCTGTTTCAAGAATTCTGGCTGACTAAGCAATACAGGATGCACGTATTCACTCTTCTCACTAAGGGACTTGCTGTCAGTATAGTTGTGTTACAATATTGAATAATGTCTACATTTGGTTGTAGAGAAGTAGACTTTTTTTTTCTCCTGCATAAAAATCTGTAAATTTATTTGTACATATGCCCATTCATTGCTATTAAATTAAATTCACAATTTCACAATTCTTACCAGATAACAGAGATGTCCAAATTCTCCATGGAGTTGGAAGATAATGGAAATTGATATTTCTTTCTTCTTCCTATATAAAGTCTGCCCGGGGGCCAGCTCCGGCTTGGTGGGTGAAATGTTCATCTTCTTCTAGGTTCTTCTTGAGTCAGCTGATGGGAAAGAGCATCAGTGGGGGGTAAGAACTGGTCTTACAAGATATTTAGGATTTCTGTATAAACTTTTATAAGTAAAAGTTTACTTATCTATACTAGAAAAGTTTACTTACTATGTATGCTACTGTAGCTGACCTGCTGTCTGTGATCCTCTGATCAGAAACTGCAGTTTCTGGCACTTAGCACCTCAGCCAAAAAAACAGCAAAAGATTAAGTAAATAGCCTTTGTACTCTCTCAGCAGAAACTGCTGGGCCCTAATTTATGCCTGCTAGCCTGAGATCGCAGGAAGAAGAAACACTTAGAGAAGTTATTATAGAGTTTATTACTAAGTGTAAAAATTTTTCTATAAAAGCTATCTAAGAGGAAAAGTGGAAAGGTCCTAAGTGGGGAAGAGGAAAAATTCTAATAAGAGAAAAGTTCTAAGGAAAAGAATTCTAGGCAGGGGAAAAAGAAAGGAGGGGACAAATGACTAACTAACTACTATGACTATTACAAATACTACTCTCTTTGTCTTTGACCTCAGTACTTATACATCTTTCATAATACATGATCACATGTTACAAAGTTCATCACAAGTTCACACCAAAAATAAAATCATAAATTGAAATAGAAGTTTACAACAAAGAATGTTTCCATGCATATCCATTAGGAGTAATTATCTGGCTAAATATCCATTACCTGTCTAGCTCCATAGGTTCACTGAAGGTTTAAAACTATAACTAAAAAATTAGTGAAGTTTTGTATATTGAAATCTTGGCAGTATTTTATCTTTTGTCCTAGCACCTATAATAAATTGTTAGTTCCCTTTTAGTGACCCTTGGTTACTTGTTTTACAACCTCTTGGAATGTGTTCTGAGTTAGAGAAAGTATGGTTACTATCTAAGACCAATTAACTGATGACACTTGGGAGACTGGCAGAGTTCTCACTGCAGTTTTGACTATCAGAAAAGGACCTAATAGCAGTCCTGTTATAAAAGAGCTAAATAATCATTGATATAATTTTAGGAATTCTTAGAGGATCATCATTAAGACTTAAGAAGTCATCTATTTGTATATATAGCATCACTACAAGACAGTACATCTTCGTGAATCTGCAGAGATCTGCTCAAAAGGGGTGTGCTGTTGCTTAGTGATTGTAATATATGTTTAATAATAATAATAATAATAATAATAATAATAATAATAATAATAGGAAAAGCATATTAATAAAAGGAATCTTTCCTAAAATAGGTCCCTTACAGCTTTGTTGAATAAGGGCTCACTTGTCGTAGATTATATAATAATCCAAGTCAAGTGATTTCAGGATGATCACCTGCTAATTATTAACTTGTCTCATTATGGCTCCTGACAGAAGTCTGTCATTTTTAAAGTTTCTGTTGGTCATTTGCATTCTAGGTTTTATGTTTTGAACAATATCTCAATTGAACAAAATCTCCACAGCATGTATGTGGAGGTCAGAGGATAAATTAAGGAATTGGCTTATTATCACGACACTTGCTCTGTTCAGTCAGGGCTGAACTATAGGTTCTCAACTGTTGCCACAAGTGTTTTAAACACACATATAGGGATTGAATGTTTACTTTTGGATTTTTTTCCTGAATTTTCTTTTATTTTATATATACCTCTAAGGTTGGATATGAAATTAATTATGCTTTGGGAAGATAATTAACATTTTAAGAGGACCAAAGAACTAAAAAATAAATTGGAGCCAGGTTTAGATTTCTAAGCAAATATTGCTGAACTCCACTTTTGTCGTGTTCAGAGGCAAACTGTGTATTGTTTGAGGAGGAAGATTTTATGGCCATTGAAAATAGAAGAGAAACAATCCTGAACGAACCTGTTTCACAGCCTTCTAATTGCTATTATCCTTAAGTCAGGGCCACCACTGTGTGGTAATTGGTTCGTACTTCTGCCCTCCTCACATTGTGATCAATTAGTTGGCAGAGATGGAACTACTGCTTAATTTAAGAGAAAAAGGCCTCACTCACTTTCAGGTTCTAATTATTAAAAGTGGATAAGACCGATAAATTTTCACCTTCCTGGAATCATGTAGAAATACTTTTATAAAATTAATTATATATAATTAAAACGAGATTACAAGTAGAATAGTTATTTAAAGTAGTTGTATTTATTATACATTTTAAATATAACCTCTGTTTAGTTATGCTGCTAGTTTGAGAAAAAAGTATTTTAACAATCTTTTCTAAAATATAACAAAGTAGCCATCAAGGGAGTCAAAACATTATAAGTATTTGCAGTAAGTGGTAGATGGTCATTGAGAGTATTTGTGTCTCAGAAACAACTAACATCCAATAAAACACATCCCATTTTGGGAAAAAAAATAATAAATGCTTAGTAATAACATTTATAACTAAAATGACCTACCAAACATTGCTGGTATATATTTATGAAGAAGACAATAAAGAGGGAAGAATTCTACTGTGGAAATGAAGAAAACTTGATTTTAGTATTTTTTTATTTAATAGAGAATCTCCTTCCTATATCCTAGCCTTGTCTGGAACTCCTTGCACTTTTGAGGATAGCTTTGAACTATTGATCGTCCTGATTCTGTTTTCAGGTTGTTGGCATTCCTCATTTGTGTCAGCACATCCAGCTTATGTGGGCTGGAGATCAAAGCTGAGCTTTGTGCACACTAAGAAGACACAGAAACAATGAATCTACATCTTTAGCCCTAAAGCTCATTGAATACCAGCTTCCTGGTTGCAGTTTTATATCTAACGACTTTATTAGTAAAATCACTTTTATATCACTTTTATATCGACTTTTGTCAGCTATTTAAGTGTTTCTTCTCACTAAGAATCTAAGAAAACTAAGAACCTTCCCTATATGTCTCATAATCCAATGTGGCTTTTTTCCCACTTTGTGGTAAACTTGTATTCCATTACTTTTATATCTATATTTTGTTTGTTGTAACTGTAGGTTATAAAATATTTTGATCTTATTTTTAAACAATTTGTGAAGCATTCAGTCTAAAAGTTTCAAGTCACATTCATGAAACTTAACCATAAAAATTACTCAAACATAACTAAATTACAAACTATAGGAAGACTAATGAGGAAAGCTGAAAACACTCTTAAATAAAAGGCAGAGTTAGTTTTAGTTTAACAATGTTTTAGAAGTATTTATCTTACTTATTTTTTTATTCTTTTAGTAATTCAAAGTTAATTTTTCTCAGATAAAGCATACTACTTATTTTCCTTGTAATTCTGGATATCCAGTCCTGCAACGCCCAAAAGATTTTCTTTATAAAATTATTTTATTTATTTACATTCCAAATAAAATAATTATTTAGAGAAAGTTGCCACCACTTTCTGGTCCCCTCTTTCAGAGTTCTTCACCCCATTCCTCCTGCCTTTGGTTCTGAGAGGGTCTTCTCCTACCCACCCCACTTATACACTTGCCCACCCTTCCCTACCTCACCCTTTTTTTCTGGGGCATCAAGTCTCTACAGGATTAGATATATTATTTCCCACTGAGGCTAGACAAAGCAGTCCTCTGCTACATATATACCAGGGGTCACAGACCAGTATGCTCTTTGGTTCATGGCTTAGTCTTCGGGAGCTCTGAGGGTCCTGGTTAGTTTGTTACTATTGTCTTCCCATGGAGTAGCCATTCCTTTCAGCAACTTCAAAGATGCTCCATCATACCACAAGGACACATGCTCTATTATGTTCATAGCAGTCTTATTTATAATAGCCAGAAGTTGAAAACAAACAAACAAAAAATCCCAAACAGATGTTCCTCAACAGAAGAATAGATACAGAAAATGTGGTTCATTTACAAAGTGGAATATTATTCAGCTATTAAAAATGAGGATATCATAAATTTTGCAGACAAATGGATGGAACTAGAAATTATGATCCTTAGCTAGGTAACCCAGACCCAAAAAAATATGCATGGTATGTACTCACTGATAAGTGGATATTAGCCAAAAAAGTACAGAATAACCATGGTATTCATAACTCACAGACCATAAGAAATTTAGCAAAAAGAAAGGTCCAAGTGAGGATGCTTCAATCCCACTAAGAAAGTGTAAGAAAATAATCACAGGAGGCAGAGGAAGGGAGGGACCTGGGTGTAAGAGGGAAGAGAGAAGGCAGAAGGAGTCAGGATCAGGTATGGGGGTAGACAGGAGAGAAGCCCAGAGGGCCAGAAGAATGAAGGGAAATATGCAGGATCAGTGGGTCGGGGGACTTCTAGATAGTTCCACAGACCTGGGATTTAAGAGGGTACCCAGGACTCAGTGAGGATGACCTTAACCAAAATGTCCAACAGTGGGGAGATGGAACCTGAAGAGACCACCTTCAGGACATAGACAGGGCCCCTAGTAGAAGGATGGGACCACCTACCTACCTTCAAATATCTTCACCCAGAATTGTTCCTGTCTAAAAGAAATGCAAGGACAAAAATGGAGTAGAAACTGAAGGAAAGGTCACCCATTGACTGGCCCAACTTGGAATCCATCACAAAGACAAGCACAACACCCTGACACTATTCCTGATGCCATGTTGTGCTTGCACACAGGAGCCTAGCTTGGCTGTCCTCTAAGAGGCTCTGCCAGCAGCTAACTGAGACAGATGTAGATACTTATAGCCAAGCATTGGACTGAGGTCAGGGAACCCTATGGAAGAGATAGGGAAGATGATTTTTTTTATGGTGAAAAAAGTATATATTTAAAATTAGCACACTGGACTCAGTTTAGGCGATCCCAGTTTTGTTGGCAATGTCTGAAGCGTCATAATCAGGAGCCCATCTAGCAGATCCTTCTTCCCTCCAACAGGCCTTGTTGGGGTATTGATTTTGGTCACATCAATATCATAGTGCTTTTTCATCACCTGTTTGAACTGTTGCTTCTTAGCTTTGACAACTACAGTGAACACAAATATGTTGTTTTCTGTCTTCTTCATGGCTGAATAAATAGTGGAGGGGATTTGATGTTGGCATAGTGTTCCAACTTCTTTCTACTTGGGCACATTATTTCAAGGGTATATGGACTGACTTGGGAGCCTCAAGGTCATGGGCTGCTGGAAGGTTGGTGACACATCTTCTTTTTCTGGCTATGAACACCTTTAGGCAGTGCCTTTTTTGCCTATCTAGACTTTACTTTGGTTTTGGGAGGGGCAGGAGCTTATTTCTTTACTTTCAGTACCATCTTGGACAGAATTTTTTTTTTAATTTTCATAAAATACAAAGAATGTTACAATTTCAAATAGAACATTATAAAAGTGAGTTATTATAATGACATATATAAATGGATATCAAAATTTAAATGTTAAAAGGCAAAAATAATAAAGAAACATTTGTTCTCAAATCTATGAAGACATCTGGAAGGTTTCTCAGAGCTGTCAGTAACACGCATGTGCAAATATTCTGATTTTAATTTTCCAACAACAACACTCCTAGAAACATAAAATTATAGAAAATATTTACAGAAGGTATTTTAAGTAAACAATTTCTTCTTTCCAACAGTTTGTCAGAATTTAGCTGTTTCTCATGACATTTACAAAATTTCTATTACAACTGAATGACAATGTTCAGTTTATCGCGTGTCAACCATTAGGAATGAAGAGCATACTTTTGTGACTCTTTAACTAGTTATAACTTAAACCATTTGAATTTTAGTCTTTAGGTCACAAAATACATTACCAATAAATGACAGGACATTTTGTTGTGATGCTGTGTGATAGATCATGTGAATAACAGTCTGTTGCTTCTTAAATACACTCTTCTGGGAATTATTTTTTATGACATTAGAAGAGATTATTGAAAATATGGAACCAATTGATAATTAAACTTAATCGTGGCTATACAATTAATTTTATAAACAAATTGTTATGGCTCATAATATTAAACTGATAAACATTTATTGATTATTATGAATGTACTGCATGTTAAAGAGACAAACAAGAAAGAAAACACAAGCTTCTCATTACTCGCATCATGTGGTCCTCATCAGAAGATAAAATTAGCATCAATACGATAGCTATTAGTAATAATTTTTCAAAAGGAGAAATATTCTCATGGTTCCTGAAGGGTAAGAGTTTGTCAGGGCAGGCAAGCGTGGCAAGAAGCAACAGGCTGGACCAGAATGCTGAGTGCTTACATACTGAACTGCAAGCAGGAAGCCTAGAGCTCTTTGGGAATGATCCCTAGTTTGAAACTTCAGCACTGGTCCCAGTGACATACTTCTTCCATCAAGTCCACACCTCTTAAACCTACCCAAACCACCATATCATGTGGACCAAATATTCAAATGCTTCAGAGGATGAGACAGATCTCATTCAAATCACAACATAGGGACACAAGGACCTCTATAGAATATCTTCTTTCCTACCAGGAGAGTTACATTACTCCTTAGTTTTGATAGTTTGATCTTGAAGTAAAATAGGACAATCATCTTAAATAGAAAGCAAACAGGAGCCAAGATGTGAAGTGGAAATTTCTGATTTGTTTTGAGACTCAGTTGTATCATGTGATGTTTTTATGGAAACTGTCTTATGAGAAGATGTTTTGTTAAGGCAGACATGTGGTGCTTTTCTGCAAGCTGCCTGGAAAGGGGGCATGTGATGTTTTGTTAGAGTGAATGCTTGCGAGGTCACGTGATTGGAAAGGATATAACCCAACAGACAGTGGAGAGCTCTGTGACATTGGTTTGCCTTGCCACTGTTTGCTAATCTTTATTGGGCTTTGCTGATGCTGATCTCTGAGGACTCTGTCGCATTGTTTCGCCTTGCCTTCTTACCTCATTGTCGCTTGTCCTGACTTTGTAGAGAGAAACGCACCAGAGAATTTCCCATGATATTCCAGCAGCTTATGGCCGCTTCCACTGACTCAGGCAGATTAGCAGAGCCTCACAGTTTATTCTGGACAAACGATCATTGCTGATTCATGAATAGTGTTTGTTAGTGGATCGAGTTGCTGCTGCTGATATACAGAAAATGAACTGTGATATCCGGATAACAAAGATTGGAATGGCCCCATATTTCAACGAAGATTGGAATGGTCCGTATTCCACGTTATCTTATAAATCTGTTCTTTCCACTACTTCTGGTGGGTGGTAGACTAGAAGGAAGATTAAAGCATTTAAACACCCTTTTTAAAGTAGATTTTGAAAAATATAAGACTATAAAGATGAGAAGTTATTTAGTAAATGTTAAGCATCCATGTACAGGAAACAATATTCCATATTCTCTTAGTTTTAGTTACTAATGCTACAATTTGAATACATATAATTTCGGGATAAGAAAGGACCATTCAGGTTCTACTGTTCCATATAGTCTCCTAATGTTTAATATTTTATAACTTAGATATTATATAATTTAAGTTTTAAAATAATCATGTTTGTTGATCATCTTCTAATTATATTAGTTTCTATAATTTTATACTTAATTTTAACTATATATACATTCAAAATACCATAGACCCCAGAATGTAAGATAAACAAAGACTATTTAGTTGTTAAAATCAGCATACATATTATGAAGTATATTATGATATCAGTTTAAAATAAAAATTAGTAGCAAAACTATACATGTAAGAATATGACATGAACAACTACAATTATTGCTCAAAATGAAACTAAAAGCCACATATACTTTAATATTTTTAATAAATGCAATAAATCCTTAATTGGAAATTTGCTAGTTCAAAGTTTATTTTTCTTTTGCATGGGTCTAAAAATTGGTTATTTATAATTATACTTACAGAATGTGAGGATCTACTTTCATGCATATCTTAACTTGTGAGTTCCCCGCCCCTAATTTTTTGTTATGCAAGTTTATGAGTTAACACACATGGAATCCTTCGATTATAAAATACCTTAAATTCTTATAATTTGGAAAAGTAATTTTAAATTTTAGAGTACAGTACTTTATTTCACAGAAGGTCCATAGAAATTTACCAAGAAAATTTCTATGGTTGTGAAATTTAAAACTTCCTAAGAATTCAGTCATCAAAATTCTTGAAATAAGTTTATTATTTGTGAATATTAAGAAATATTTGAATCACCTGGTTTACTCTTATCCTCAGGATAAAGCTCATTTTCCAAATGCTCACTTTGAGGAAGGGCAACTTATAAATAGAACAAAGTGTAAACTAGCCATCAGATACAATTAATTATATGTTCTTTTAAAGAGAATCAATCAGTGATGAATGCAACTTTTAAGCTATTATGATAAGAAAAAACACTTACTTACTATGATTATAAAGTTAGGTAGTTTAAGATATGAGACAAAAATCATCCTTTTAATGCAACTTTTCCAGATAATAGTAGCAAAACTAATCTTTCCCTCTTGGGATGTTTTATTTGTACTCCTAATAGAAACTTTATTTTATTTTTATTATTTTAAATTGGTATTCTTTTCTTATACAGCGTATCTTGATTACAGTTTTCCCTCCCTCTACTCCACTCCCTGTAGCAGCAACAACAAGAAAACATGCTCCTAAGGTTGTGTTATTTTTTGTCTATGGAAATTTTATGCCTGCAGAGTGGGCTTGCATTAGTCATTTCTGCCTTGTGAAAATTTTCCTCATTCTTTGAAGGTTGTGTTGGGTGGTAGGTCTTGTTTTTATCTTATAAATGTTAAAATTTTGCTTTTCATTTTGTAACAGTTTTTCAAGTTTACACATTGTATTTGACTTTATAGTTATATCTTTCTACAAGTAAGTTTTTAAAGTAATCAATATATACTTTATATATTTTAATGTTTTGGTTTTAGGCTTCCCTGCTACAAGCCTTACTTAAAGCTAACATTAAATCTTTCTTCAACTATTTTCATTTTAAAAGTAATTTTTATTTTTATTACAGAGTTTTATTTTATATAAGATTTGCTAGCATGTATTTTGAAGATGCAATCTAGGTGATTTGATTTGGGATACATTCTATGCAGAATTGCTTAGAAAACTGAAACTCTGTTTTTAAATTTTTTTTTCATTTGTATACTAGCTTAGTTCTCTATCTTTTGGGAGGGGCAATAAAGGGAGCTGAGATTGAAACCAGGACCTCACACATGATATACTACATTCCCACTCCCTTGTCCTTTATTCCTGAGTTTTAAGAATGGTTTTGAAAAAAAATTATAATAATTCCATACTAAACAATAAATTCTATAACTCTATAAAACATTTAAAAATAAATTTTCAAATATATTTGCCTAAAAGAATGTAAAATCTCATTCAGCATTCCTTCTTCCACAGAATTGCCTAAGAATTTTGCCTGAAATTGTGCAATACCAAATAACAATAAGAAATGAAAATATTTTACTTACTCATAGGTTCTAGAAACATTTTTGGATCAAACATTAGGAATATACATTCATTTATATCATAATTTTTAATCTTATAGATTTTAAAATTATGGTTACGAGATGTAAAACCATTAATAGTCACAGACTGAGTTAGAAATGTCATTGTATATCAAGGCAACTTTACTATTTCACAATGTTAATTAACAAAAATTATTTTTCAGGAATTTTTTGTCCATGATTATGACATTAAAAATAATTATGTTGTTTTATAAATTTCCAGGAATTATAATTATTCAAATAAATTCTTCTCAATCTAGCTTCCCTAAGGTAAAGTCCTCTCAGAAAATTTTGTTTACTTATTTGTCTCTGCTCTTTAAAAGATTCCCTTCAAAACATCTTCTGTGACCATTAATCCTAAGCTATAACTACATAGACCTTGACAGATCTCAGCTAATATCTAACTTAAGAACTATGTGGCATGACCACCTAGGATTTCACACTTTAAACTTGTAAATTTTCATTCCTTAATTTTGTCTTTGCAATTTTCTAGGTGTTTAAGGAGATGATGGTGTTCATTTTGCATTCAACGCTCACCTTGTCTTTGCTAGACTAACAGGTTGTCTACTAGCTAGCAGTTGAAAGTTATATTTGTGGTCTTTCTTCCTATCAGTTATCTTTAACTGTCTAATTTAGTAGTTCTCAACCTTCATAATGTTGTGACCCTTTAATACAGATCCTCATGCAGTGGTGACCCCCAACTAAACATTTACTTTCATTACTACTTCATAACTATAATTTTGCTATGGTTATATTGTAATATAAATATCTATGTTTTCTGATGTTCTTATGTGACCTTTGTGAAAGCATCTTTGAACCCCACGAGCCATGATCACAGGTTGAAAAACACTGGTCTAATGGAATTATAATGAAAAGTTACATTATTACTCTGTTATCAAGTTTAAATCTTTCAAATGATTGTTCTGAATTTACATTTTCAAAATCAATGATAAAATTAAAAACAGAAATTTGCTATTCTCAATTTTATTTGTTTGTACCTTTTTATAAGTTATATTTTCTCTATATTTTATTAAATGCAAGTTGGAATGAGCCTAAGTGTTCATCAAAAGAAAAAGACACAGAATATACCAACAATGGTTTTGTTTAACTACAAAAAATAAAATTATAAAATTTACATCAGAAGAGATGGATTTAGAAATGATGTTGAGTGAGGTAACTTAGACTATTCTTTCAACATGCAGAACTTTACATTTTTTCATATTTAGATATTTAATTTTAATTTTTATACATGTTCTAATGTCTGTGTTTATGTGGATATGTCATACAATGTGAAAAGGGACCACAACAGAAAAATGATATTATAGATAGATGGTACAAAGAAAACAGATGTTTATATCATGAAGAAAGGGAACTAGAGGGCAGAGGGATTGGTGAGGGGAATAGGGAGGAGGTTCAACAATCACAAAGTATCTGTGAAACTGTCATGAAAAGCCTATGACTCTGTATGGTAATTATGAAAACAAAATAAAAACAAGTTGGATTAATACGTTGATAATAAACATTTTATTTTATTTGTATTTTTGTTTAGACCATACCATATATATATATTCAAGTTCTTTAGTTTACTCAATTTTAAGGTTTTTTTCCCTTTGGATACATTTACTACATACGTATTATGATCTGTGATATTAAATATTTTATCACTGAAACCTCCGTTGTCTAACTACCTCAACACCCACCTTCACCAAGTCTGTAGCACCAGAAACATACATCCAGGTTAGATCTTTTTCCTCCACCAATTCTTCTGCCTTCTGTGTCCCCAGGGGCACACTCAGTTGTACTCTAAATTCCATTGTCCAGCCCAAGGCTGTTCAACAGAGGCCAGCTGTTCCAGAATCATCTATGCTCAGACTTCATAATATCTGCTACATCAGAAACATCCAGGGACAACCAGATGGCTAAAGGTCAGCATAAAAACACAATAAACAAAATCCAGGGCAATATGGCACTTTCAGAGCATAGCTATCCTATTACACCAACCCCTGGATATCCCAAAACAACCGAAGCACAAGAAAACAACCTTATATCCAACCTTATAAAGATGATAAAGACCTGTAGAGAGAAAACAAATAGATTCCTTCAAGAAATACAAGAAAATTCAATTAATCAGCTAAAGGAAATGAATAAAAGTGTTTAAGAGCTAAAAATTGAAATAGAAGCAATAAAGAAAATACCAACTGAGGGAATTCTGGAGACGGAAAACCCAGGGAAGAGAACAGGAACAACAGGTAGCAGGATTAGAAGATACAATAGAAGAAACAGATACACCAGTCAAAGAAAATGTTAAATCTAAAAAATTCCTGACACAAAACATCCAGGACATTTGGGATAATATGAAAAGACCTAACAAAAATAACAGAAAGAAGCAAATGAAGAATCCTATATCCAAGGACCAGAGACAACAAAATCATAGAATAAAGCTTCCCCAAACCAAAGAAAGAGATGGCTATAAACATACAAGATGGTTATAAACATACAAGAAGCTTACAGAACATCAAATAAAAGAAAATCATCCTTCCATGTAGTCATTAAAACACTAAATGTACAGAACAAACAAACAAACAAAGAATATTAAAAGTTGCAACTGAAAAAGGCCAAGTAACATACCAAGGCAGATCTACAACATTTACACCCAACATCTCAACAGATCTTCTAAAAACATGATGGATCTGAGAGGATTTCTTGCAATCTTTAAGAAATCACAGATGTCAATGTAGACTACTGTAACCAGCACAACTCTCACTCACCATAGAGGAAGAAAACAAGATATTCTGAGACGAAAATCAATTTAAACTGTATCCATTCACAAATCCAGCCTGACAGAAAATAGAAGGAAAACATCAACTCAAGGAGGTTAACTGTGCTCAAGAAAATACAGGAAATATTTCAATACCAGCAAAAACAAAATAGGGGTAACACAGACACAGACACGCACACATACACACACACACACACACACACACACACACACACACACACAGACGGGGAGAGGGAGGGCAGAGGGAGAGAGAGATGAAAATTAACACTACCAACCAAATGAAACTAACAGATGTTATGAATCAAAGTGACATAACAGACATCTATAGAACATTTCAACCAAACACAAAAGAATATACCTTTTATCTCTGTGTCTCATGGAATCTTCTCCAAAATTGACCATATAATCGTCACAAATCAAGCCTCAACAGATACAAGAAAATTGAAATAATTCCTTCTATCTTATCAGACCACCATGGATTAAAACTGAACTTCAAAAACAAAAACAAAACAAACCAACCAAACAAACAAAAAACAACAGAAATCTTACAATATCACACACACACACACACACACACACACACACACACACACACAAAGAACAATTCCCTTGTAAATGATCATGAGGTCAGAGAAGAAACAAATAAATTAAAGACTTTCTAGAAATCAATGAAAATGAAAGTACAACATCCTCAATGGGACACAGTGAAAGCAGTGATAAGAGCAAATATCATAGCATTAAATTCCTTCAAAAAGAAATTGGGGCAATCTCACACTAGCAATTTAAAAAGTATACCTGACAGCTCTAGAACAAAAAGGAAGCAAACACACCCAGGAGGAGTAGATGGCAGGAAATAACCAAACACAGGACTGAAATGAATAAATTAGAAATCAAGGCAACAATTCAAAGAATCAATGAAACCACGATCTGGTTCTTTGAGATAAATCAAAAAGATAGATAAACTCTTAGCCAGACTATCCTAGATGGGACAAGCTGCCTTGACTCAAGTTTTTAGACCTGGTGGGATAAAGAATTGAAAAGAGAAATTATGTATCTGGTATTCTTCTTAAAGGTGACCAGCTATTAGGACTCAATCATGTACTGGTCTAGAAATCAATCCAATACGGGAAATAACAGTCTACTTTTGGAAGGCTGGATCTGGACTTTGTCAGAGACATATTTGGAAGTTAGCTGTGGCTCACTATGATGTTAGAATAGCAAGAGATAAAGTTGGGACAGAATCCGGATTTCAAACAAGGGTTAGTGCAGGTTTTAAGGCTCGTTTAATTGTCAAGGTAAAATTGGTTTTGTCTCTTCTACAGCATTTATTGTAAGTTGCATTGACTGTACAATTTCCAATTATGTTAGTGTGCTGAAACCTGGCATGTCAGTTACAGGGGTCTATCAACCATTTTTGTCTCACTGCTCTGAGTATTAGAAAACCTTGATTCTCTGAAAAAAGCTTGAAAGTGCTGGAAGAAGTGAGTTAGGCTTTAAGCAGAAGCAAGAGGGAAGCAGGACTAATTATTGCTGCTGTAACAGCTTTAATTCCATTAATGGCTAGCACCACTGCTTCTGCAATAGCATTGACACAAGGAGTTAAGACAACTATTTTTGTTAACCATCTACTAAAGAAAAATGTTACTAATGTATTGAGTATACAAAAGAATTTATGTAGGTATCTGGGACAACAAATGATTCTCTATAACCCATTCAAATTATCTGAAGGAGGTTTAGGGTTCAAGAGTTAGGATCCATCCCAGGTGTCATGTCAAATATCATTGGAGTAGTGTTACTTTTGAAATTCACAATGATTGTCAGTATAATTAGAAAACAGTTTAAAGAAATCTGTAGGATATTTGGCACAATCCTAACACCTCTCTGGGTTTGTTAAATTGGCATAGTGAGATTATGAATTTAAAGAATGCTGCTCTGTTGACCTTTGATGCTGCAGAAAATGCCAATAAAATTATCCATGCCTTGAGCTCAGTATTTTCATTTTGGACAAACCTCAAGAGAGTCATATAAAACTTCATCAGGCTAGCCCTTCTTCTCCTAGGAATACTTTTATTCCTTCCAATTGTGTTAAAGTTTATCTTTAACAACATCGACATGTTGGCAGTCAAAGTACATGGCTTGAACTTGAAAATGGACCCCTTGACAGAGTTATTAAATTAACAGGCTGGCAACCGAAGAATGGGTAAAGAAAATGTAGTCTATCTACACAATGAAATACTATTTAGCTAATAAAAACAGAGATATCATGAAAATTTCAGGCAAATAGATGGATTTAGGGAATATCATCCTGAATGAGGTAACTCAGACCCAGAAAGACACATATGGTATGTACTCATTTGTAAGTGGACATTAGCCATAAAGTGTGGGATAACCATGCTTTAAGCAACAGACTCAAAGAAAGTGGGTCATAAGGAAGACCCAAAGAGGATTCATGAATCTCACTCAGAAGGGGAAACAAAATAGTCATTGGATGTGAATGGAAAGAGAGAACTGGATTTGCAGAGGGTGTGAGAAATGGAAAGAAGCTGGGCATCAGAGGTGGGAAAGGGTAGGTAGGAGAGGGCTGGTAGTGAGAACAAAAATCAGTGGTTATCCACATCTCTGGATTGAGACCTGGGAAAGAGGAGGCTCTGGTGACCCTATGGGGATGAGTATCCTTGGGATACCTAGTAGAGGAGGATATGAGACCGTATTGGCTACCTTCCATAGTCTGACAGGACTTCCAGTGAAGGAAGGTAGACATCAACCTTCCTTGATGGAGCAGAGATGAAGGGAACAGCCAAACAATGATTGCCCTAATTTGATACCTATTCCAAGTGAGAGAGCCAACCCCTGACACTATTAATGATACTCAGCTATGCTTGTAGACCAGAACCTAGCATAACTGTCTCCTGAGAGGTTTCATCCAATAGTAGATGAAAACAGATGCAGAGACCCACAGCCATACATCAGGCAGAGCTGGATGAATCTGGTGGAAAAGTTGGGTAGAGAAATGAGTTAGCCAGAGAAGTCAAAGAAGATCTACAGAATCCACTATCCTATGTCTGATGGTGCTCACAGTGTCTACTCCATGAACCAAAGAGCATGCAAGGGCTAGACCTAGGCCCCCTATATATTTGTAACAGATGTATAGCATGGTCTTCGAGTGGAACTCCTAGCAATTGGAGTGGGAAAGGGCCTCTCTTACTCCTGCAATTGGATTCCCTTCTACTGGATTTCCTGTTTGGCCCTCAGTGGGAGATGATGTGCTTAGTCCTGCTGGGATTAGATGTCCAAGGGAGGGGTGGTACACAAAAAAGGCTTTCACTTCTCGAGGAGAAGGGAAGATGGTAATGGAGGGGAAACTGGAAGGAGAGGAGGGAGGGGATTGTGATCAGGATGCAAAGTGAATAAAAATCTAAATTATTGAAAAAAAGTTCTATCATAATTATTGACTGAATTTGATTTTTCTTGTCAATCATTTCCAATGTTATTTACCTATCTTCACTTATATTTTTTCTTTTTAAAAATATACTATTAATTGAAATAGAATTATATCACTTTTCCCTGTTCTCTTCTCCCTTCAATCCGTCCCAGGTACCTGCCACCCAACCCTTCTGACCCAACTTGCAAATTGATAGCCTCTTTTCTTTAATTATTATTACATATATATGCATACATAAATACATACATGTATACATACATGCTGCATTTGTTTTCTTTTTTCAGATGAATATGGCTTCATGAATGAACACTGCATTGAACAAACTCTCCCTGGGAGATTCACATTCTTCTGCTAGTCTATAGCTCTTTATCTAGTGATGGGACCCTATACACACACACACCCCCACACACAAATATTGCTCTCTTACATTAGTTTATCTATTTCCCACATTATCATGTCTATTGATATTGCCAAGAATTCTCTGTGAAATAAACTGTCTGAGAAATGGTTTTGTAAGCAAGGCCAAAACAATGGCAATTATTTACTCTTTTTCTCTCTGCCTTTCTTTCTTATCTATTTCTAGTTCCTGTCTCATTGGAACAACATGTGTAAATACTTCTGTTTCATCAGAGAATTCTAGTTAGTAAGCCTACAACATAACTTTTTACAAAGGCATTTCTTTTGATTTTTTTCTTTTCTATTATTTTTTATATTGTATTGTCTCCCACTTCCAATTCCACTTGGACAACATGCTTTGATGGTGCATAGAGTGACCTTGACTCTCTACATAGCCTGGACTGTATCTACATAATTAATAGTCATTCTCTTGCCAGTCTCCTGAATGTGAGGTATGTAGGCATGTGCTTCCACACACATCTAACTTAATCATTGTGTTACAAGCTTTACTCAAGTAGATAAAACAATTCACTATCACAGCTCCTCAGTTAACTAATTGAAACACTTTTTTGAAGTGTAATGATCTAAGAATCAATCATAATCAGTCAGAGATTTATAGTACATATATTTACATAGAAATTCAAGTTTATGTGTTTAAAGAGATTTGAATTTTATAGGCTTAGATTTTTGAAAACCTACTTTAATAATGTTTCTCAAATGTCTCAACCCCACTTCTAAATCACCTTCAAAAGGTAGGTAGAATAGATGGGTAATAGGACAATGGGGACATAGACTTGTTTAGAAATAGTTCTTTGGAGAGATTCCAATCTCCACTGTCAGGGTACTAGATGTCCAGTTCAGTAGTGTCAGGATACCAACAGTTAAGTTCAAAAGTGTCACCAAACAAATCAGCAGCAGTGACATGATGAATCGGCACAAGTCATCAGGAGCAACCAGAACTGGCCAGAATGCCAGGAGAAGTCCTCTATTATGCCTCACTCTATGAATTGGTGATCAGCAAAGACACAAAACCAGCAAAGTATTGCAAGGCTAGCTACGCAAGTGTACCATCACTGTCTGTTTGGTGCTACTTATACTCTCTCCAAACATCGCATGTCCTCTCATGGATCTGCTTCAGCAAAATATCACATAAGTAGTAAAGTGCCATATGAATCTGCATCACATGACACATCAGAAAGTTCTACTTCTGAATTTATTATTTAGTTTCTGTATTAAAATATTATTTCACTTTTTTGATTTTGTATTTTTTCTGTTAATAGCATTTTAAAATGGCCATCTTATACCTGTACATCTATTATCTTTTTTTTTTAAATATTTATTTATTTCATGTATGTGAGTACACTATAGCTGTCTTCAGACACACCCAAAGAGGGCATCAGATTCCATTATAGATGGTTGTGAGTCACCATGTGGGTGCTGGGAATTGAACTCAGGACCTCTGGAAGAGCAGTCAGTGCTCTTAACCACCGAGCCATCTCTCCAGCCCTGATCTATTATCTTTTTAAATATAGAAATGATTACAGAAACTATTGTGTTAATTCTTTCACATCAGAGAATTAATACTGTAGATTTAACTTTTACTTGTCAGATGTAATTGTTGTCACAGAGGTTGCTGCTGAATAAATTTACCTTGTCTAGGCCTTTCTGAACTCTGGCTGGTTGGTTCAACTCAGTTGTCTGGCTCAAACTCATTTCCAAGCTGACTGATTCAAAGTGGCTTCTCTCAGCTTCTGACTGAATTGCTCTGTTTGGACTCATACTAACTTTGGCAATATGTTTTAATCTGACTCCTTCTTATTCTCTGACCCATTTTGTTTTTACTTGTGCGTAGCTTATTCTTTCTGCAAAACATATCTTGAAAACTGTCCTGCTAAAGTTGCCTCCTCATGAGTCTCTTACTCTCTCAAATCTTTCTCTGATTCATCACTTTGTCTGTCCCTCAATTAGATGTCACTTACAAATATGGCCATTTCCTTCTTCAAATTGCAAACTGCTTACCTTTATTGTTTTGGATTAAAGATGTGTATTAAGCTTTTGTATATATTCCAGCTGAATCACACAGACCTAGAAGGTCTGAGAATGTGATCCCTTGTGAATGCACCTATATTGCTGAATTTAAATTCCTCTGTATTTACTTTTTTAAATAAGTATTTGTGACCTGCGCAATCGTCTCGCCCGCAAGAACGCACGCGGGCACCAGGATCCTTCTGCAGCACGTGTTTATTACCATGTGTGGAGGAAGAGAGAGAGACCTAAGATGGCGCTGCTTTATATACACCCTAGGGTGGGGTGGACATATCTGATTGGCTGCTTGCTCAAAACCCCCGTATGATACACCGGGTTCGGCGGTGATTTGGCTGGCCTTCACCACTGCACATGCTCAATTTTACTTGTTTAACCCACAAGTGTCAGGTGCGAGCGCCATGTTCCAGTGACGGATGTTGTCACAGGTCATCGCGGCTCTCCACAAGTATTTTTACTTATTTTTTGTTGAGAGTGCTGTTTGATATATTTCATTCTTTCTCTATACCAGATACCTACAGAGACTGCTCTGTAGAGCCACATAGGAGAGGTTTCCCTATGAGATGTGCTTGCCCTTGATTCTGCTGAATTCACTGTTCTTCTGAAACATGCACAATTTGTTACTCCATTCTTGGGAGTCAAATGTACAAACATTTCTTTTGTATTCACTATAAGTAGAACTTGATGATTTTCTTTCAAATTGAAAAATAATTTATTACAGAGTTAAAAATTAAGGCCTTCACAGCATTAATTAAACAATATGTTTCAAGAATGCAAAAATTTAGAAAACCCTTAATTATCTGATTTGGTAATTAAAAAACAATTAAAAATTATCACAAAAAAGTTTAAAAAAATGATATACTCATTATTCTCAGTCTTGCTCATTATTTTTATCAGAGTTTAAAAGGTCTACAGGTAATTTTATAAGTGAAAATGTTCCTTACAGTTTCTTTAATGTATGTATACATTCCATGTATGCTATTGTTTATTACATTTTATGAGAATATAATATGTAAATACTATATTTACATTATTTTCACACTATCCTTTCTTCAAATTCCTCTGGTATCGCCTCCATTCCCTCTAAAATTCAAGAACTCATATTTAGTTATCTTTGTTGCTTATATTTGTATATACCTATATATTTTAAGATATTCATATCTATAATATATAAAGAAATCTAATAAATAGATGTGATTATGAATATATATATAAAATTTTTTTCAGATACACAACCAGTTGACTCCATTTAGTTTCATTTGTATGTGTATTTGTTTAGGACTGACCACTTGGAGTAGTGGGCTACCAAAGGGAGTCATACCTGTAGAACACTTTCTCTCTTAGCCCTTAAGTACCTATAGCTCACCATGGATGAGGTATCATATATTCATACCCCATGTCTTTATTTTATGAAACATTAAAATTTTACTATTTTTTACATTGATCCATATATTAATTTTATTTAATTTATTTCAGTATTCAGCTATGTAAGACAATTTTTTTGAGATGATATTTTTGCATGTAACCTTGGCTGTCTATAGAACTTGCTCTGAAGACCAGGCTGGCCTTGAATTCATAGAGATCTTCCTGCATCTGTCTCCCAAGTGCTAGGATTAAAAGTATGCATTACCACAACTTAGCTGACAGTAATTTTTTAAAGTCTTATTTCTATTTTTCATTTTTCTTAAGCATATATTCCTACATACATCTATGCCAATATGTAAGCAAGTTGTTTTTTATAAGCTTTGACAACATTTATTGTATTTTACTTTATGTTAATTTATAATCATTTCTTATGTATTTCAGCTTTTGTCTTTTGCTATATACATGAATGGTGACTTTTTGTCTCTTGAATCATGTTTATGGTGTCCCCTGTATGATTTGTAATTTTTCTTTTTATATTTATATACATACAGTATCTCAATTTAGCACTATAAGCACTGGGATCACTGAGAATATTTCAACACTGGGATGCCTTCTATTCATCAGGTTGGGGAAACTGGGAGTATCTCATTGAGGAGTAGAGGGAAGACTCTATTTGTTTATGCCATGTTAGGACTAAGTAAGGTGAAATGATTTCTTTTGTCTAGAGTGGCACACATGGTTCAATTTAGACTTACACATACCTGCATTTCAAATGTTTGTGTTATTTGTTTGCCTATTTATTTATTTATTTATTGTGTGTGTGTGTGTGTGTGTGTGTGTGTGTGTGTGTGTGTGTGTGTATTTGTGGTAGAAGAGAAGCGAGGTCAATCTATTCTATTTTATCCTTATGGGGCTTTGGGATACATCTAAAGTCATGATCATTGGCAGCAAGTGACCTTATCCTAGTGCCATCTTATTGGCACAGGAGTACACTTTCTCTCAGATGAAAGTAAAGCACAGAAATAATTTTCTCATTCTACAAAATGTATGTTATCTGTATCTTCTCCAAGACCTCACAATAGCTGAGTCACTCTAGCTTATCAAGAATGGATGTCTAAACATCTAACTATGCTTGTCAACTCTGTGTTGGTTCATCTATTACCAATGAATATCTAACTATGTTGTCCTCTGAAATATGTACCAGCAAGACTGTTTCTTAAGCTCCTTAGCAAACAATTGAGCAGAGACCAAGACAGGGAATAAGTAAGGTTAGGCAGCCATTTTCTCAGAACCAGTCTATTTGTACCTTGAATTTAAGTTCTTAAGATATAAATATGTATAAGTATGCCTAGAAATATATTATCTGATTATCTTCAGGCTCATTATCTGCCTTCCTCTGACTTCTTAGCTTTGCCAATTTGCAATAATGAGATGGAAATTAATCTCAAACTAGTTAGCTTTGTTTCTCCTTATTTTTTCCTATCAAAAGGTTTGCATGTCAAAGAGATTTTTACTCTTGACACAATAGTGCTTCAGATTCACCTGTGGGTTCCTGGGGCCTACAGTTGACACTCTATTTCAGTGATTTGGACATTTAAAAATAGTATATTATAAAATCTTTCTTAAAATTAAAGAGTGTTGTTGGTAGATTTCACCCTGTAATTAATTATTCTTCTAGTTTTCTTATATAATATGAATCACTGAATTCTTTTTAAAAATCCAAATTTTTGCATATCATTTTTATGGAGTTGAAAACTCATAGTTACTTTTACTAGTACATACTGTACAAATAGGTTTCATCATGGCATCTTCATATATTTATATCTTGTATTTTGTTCATAACTATTCCTATTATCATCTCTTATACTTTCTTCCTTATCTCATGCCCAGTCTTTTTCAGAAATAGTGTTCCTTACTACTTTCATGTCTGATATATTGTTGGAATGAACATTTTAATTTAGTATATGCTTACTATACAAAATATTTTTTATTATGACATCTTTTACATATGTATATAATAAACTTTTATCATATTCACCCTCTACCACTAAATCTATTTGCCACCAGTCCATCTTTCCTCTTCCCAAATAGTTCATCAATTGTTATGTCTTTTGTTTTTAGAACTTTTTTTTTTTGGTTTTTCGAGACAGGGTTTCTCTGTGTAGCCCTGCTGTCCTGGAACTCACTCTGTAGACCAGGCTGGCCTCAAACTCAGAAATCTGCCTGCCTCTGCCTCCCAAGTGCTGGGATTAAAGGCGTGCGCCACCACTGCCCAGCTTGTTTTCAGAACCTAACATCTTCATATGAGAAAAAAAATGAAGTGTTTGTGTTTTGGGGCCTGACATATTTTACTTATCATTACATTAAGCAAAGTTGCTTCTAATATTTCACTTTTATTAGAAATATGCATAAAATACTTTTATTTAACGTGTCTTCCAGTGGAAAAAGTAAAGTTTTGTGATATTACTGAGAAGACCATGAATAACAGAGACTCGATTTTTTTCTCTTATTTTTGTCCCTGCACTTCCATGGCTTTAGTATATAACAATCAAATGAGACCATGTTTCCCAGTAATGTCAGTTGAGTGACTGATCATCTTATATCTGTGGTGTGGAAGCGCTACCTCCTTGATGACTCTAAGAGGACAGGAAGAGAGGGGCAGCATCTAGGTCTGCCTGGAATCCTAGAGTATTTGCTTGACTCCTTCCGAGAAGGTAGATGCAATTCTTCAAAAATCTTCTTTACTAGGGAGAGTAATCTTTGTGTTACCATGCAGTGAAAACACAAAGCATGACCCTCATCACTCTTTACCCCTCTTAGTGACCTTCATGAGACCATTTTTGACATTGCTTCAAAGACCAAAGTCTTGCAGTTATCTAAGACTAGAAAACTTCTGTGTTCTAGATCTGATACATGTGTATGACATTGATCCTTGAGTTGTTCTATAATGACTGACAAACTGACACTTCATGAGTCTAAGAAAAGACTGTAGGGATTATAGAAGAAATTGGCTAGAAACTTAAGCCAGACCAGACTCATATCCTATTTTTGGCAATGTTTACTGAACTAGAAAATCTGGGGAATGGTGGACTGTAGAAATGTTATACTTGATTTCAGAAAGATGTTTCACAGTCTCTTATCTTTATGTTAAGGGAAAAATGAAAGAGGGTTTGTGGGGAAAGTGAGGCACACAAAATGTCTGAACTCTTACCCTTTTCTAGTTGCCTGGTGCCACCACTGTTTCTGCTGAGCCTTAAAGTTCCCTCTCCCTGTCCTCATTCTCCCCATTCCTCTTCTTCCCCATCCTGTTTCTAATTCTCCTAGTTGCACTCTTCTCAGGTCCTGTTGGGTTTACTCCTTTCCAGATTTTCATGTTTATCTCAAATTTTTTAAATATTAGAATGAAAAGAGTAAGATTTATTCTTCAATATATTTGAAATCAGAGCCCTCCAAAGGCAGTATAAGGCAAGTTTTGTAATTTAGAAGAAAAAAATTTTTAACAGTTGATTCAATTGCTGTTAAATTAGCCAAATAAAGTGGAATATTTTAAAGATGGTTATTCGTGATTTTCCAATTAACCATTCAATTATTTGAGCTGGAGTAACTATGTAAAACTATATCAGCATATCAATTTTCACAAATGTGTTTGCATACAGAATTTTATTCCCTTGCCCTCTCTGATCAGAGTTAATTATATGTATGTGAGTTGTAGTTGAGAAAGCCTAATTTTCCAGAAACTTGAATATTGCTGGTATGGGAATTCTATTATTATAGTACCAGCGCTTCTCAATGTGTATTGCTAAGCTTTCATTGTTTTGCACATAAACTTTTAAAACAATTCGATTCCTCATAATATTAAAAAGATAATGTGTATTACAGTTAAAATATGTTTAGTCCTTTGAGATTTTTGAACATTTTGTAGCTTAATTTTGTAATTTTTGATATTATAACTTAATTATAATTTCCCCTTTCCTTTTTTCTAACTCTTCCTATATAACTTTCCCTACACTCCCTCAAATTTATGGCCTCTATTTATTTTTACTAATTATTATGGCATAACCATTACATTCTACAGTATAACCTGATTGAGTCTATATAATATTACACACACACACACACACACACACACACACACACACACACACACACATGTTCTCAGGACTAATCAGGTGCTACCGGAGAGCTAATTGATGTGCTGTTCTCTGGGGAAAGCCATCTTTCCTATTCCCCACTTTACTCAGTTTGAGATAGTTTTTATGTAGGGTTGAGGCCTTGTGGGCTCATTCTCATCCAGTTTGGTATATTTGTTAATGCCTTCTTGGTTCAGGTCAAGCTGGAACATCATATTGGTAAGACTTTATGCATACAGATTCTCTTGTTACTAGGAGACACAATCCCACAGCAAAGTCCCTGATCAGAGCTGTGGCTTTTACAATATTCCAGCTACTCTTCAGCCATATACTCTAAGCATCAGGCATGGGAGTATTTTGTAGATGTCTCCATTAGGATAGGGAGACACAACTCTGCACTTCAATTAATAATGGTTTTCTGTAATGATCAATCTGTTGCAAAGAGAAGTCTCCTTGATGATGGGTGAAAGTCACACTAAAGTATGGGCTTAAGTATTGTTATTTATAGACTGTTTTTTGCATTATGCTGGTTTAGGAAATTAATGGTTGCAGATTTTTCTCCAATAATCATGGCTTCACTAGCACTGAGTATTTAGTTAGGTTTCCAATACAAAGCATGGTCTCCCTCTTGTTCAATTGAAGAGTTGTTGGTTACTCTGAACCAATGTGTGCTGTTATTGTACCCTTAAAGTTATCATACCAAACTAGTTGCTGATGTCATAGCTAGGTAAGACTATTGGTTCCTTCCTTCTTTTGATAACTTAGTCTCTTAGACTGCTCCAGCAAACAATCCAAAAGATTCTTATGTCTGGTATTGGGTTTTCTTTCAGGTGGCCTTTGAGTCTTGAAGAGAACACCCATTGTCCATATAAAAAAATGTTCACTAAAAATCTATATGCATATTTATATACAGGGTTATGTATATATTTTTGTTAATGATAGCATGATGTCTTATCTGATCTTTTAAGCATTCATATTATTATTTTACCCACCTTCCCCAAGAAGCCCCCACCCCGTTTTCCATTACTCTTATCAGGTCATTTGTATCTTGCTGCCTTCCTTCCATTTTTCATTTCCTCTTTCCCTTCCTAAAGAGGCTTCCTTTCTCACTTTCCCTGCCAGATTACTGGGATCCTGGCTTTCCTCTCTACGCTCATCTCATCTTCTTCAATTCTGTCCCACCTCAAGGATTCTACTCTTTCTGATTTCTTTGATTAGATCATTTGTACCCCCCCTCTCTCTCCTACTCTATTCTCTATCACTTCCAAAATCCCATATCCTGTCAATGGTCCTGTTTTATATTTCTAGTTTCTGAGGTGGCTATAGACTATGGACTCAGATCTGCAAATTTGGAACAAAAAGCCTACAGTAAGAGAGAACAAATGATGTTTGTCTTTCTGGATCATGGGTTCCTCAGTCAAAATTATCATTTTTCGTGATACCCATTTACCTGAAAAGTTCATGATTTTTTTCTTTACAGCTGAATAATACTCCATAGTATGCACATGCTGTATTTTCATTAGCCACTTGTAGGTTATTGATTTGTTATGTTGTTCCCATTTCCTAGCTGTTGTGAACAGATAAGTAATGTATATAGCCATATCTGTAGAATAAAATGTCAAGTAGTTTGGGCATATGCATGGAGTAGTACAGATAAATGATGTAGTAGATCCATTTTTTAGCTATTTGAGAATTTTTTACACTGATCTCTATAGTGACTGAACCATTTTGAAGTCACACTAACGATGAAAAAAGATTTCCTTCCCCTGCAGACTCCACATCCCCACCAGAATTTTCTGACAGTTGCTCTGTTTATCTTTGCCATTCGGACTGAGAACAGATGAAATCTCAAAAGTTGCTTTAATTCATTTCCCTAATTGATAAAGATGATTACCGTCCTTGAGATATTTCAGACTCATTTTATGAGAAGCTCTATTAAGATGTCAGACCTATTTTTTTTTTGAATGGATAGTTTGTTTGTATTGCCTCTGCCTATATGCGGTTTGCTCATATTTACCATTACCCACGACTATTTACAGGCCCAGCTCTCCCTTTTCTCCCTGTATAACATGTGTCCTTTCTTTAAAAAATTGTTTTAAACCCACTATTTCCAATTTGTGCTGCCTAATTATTCTTCGATGTGTGATATTCCCTACAGCTTGGTCAGTTTATTAGGGACTGCTTTGATAACAAAACCTTCTCAATTTCTGTCTGTCTCTGTCTCTCTGTCTGTCTCCCTGTCTCTGGCTCTAGCTGCCGCTCTCTGTCTCCACCACCTTCTAGCAGCAAACAATTTCTAATAGCTCCACAGCTAGGTTCGTAAATTTTTTGCTCAACTCCCTTCTCCATTCTAGGATTTGGGTTAACTTGGGCTAGGAATTACCATGAATTCATAGATGTTGTTGCCTTTCTGTAACCAGAATACACTGCTTCCGTGTAGTCAACTGTCATCGCTGGCTCTTATGATCTTTCCATTTGCTCTGTAATGCTTTCTAAGACTTGGCAGGAAGGGTGTTTTATATATGTTTCATTTAAAGCTGAGCTTCTGCTGTCTCTTATTTTCTATAAATTGGTCAGTTGTGGATTTCTGTGATAATCAGTATATATTGCAAACAGAAGCACTATGAAAGTTAGCCAGTATGGTTGAAGCTTTCAGACAAGTACCAGCCTGATTTCTTTATATTCAGAGACTCAAGTATGCAGTACCTACAGAAATAGTCAAGTTCTGGAGGGTAATATTACTCTCCAAGAGCAGTAGCAATATACCCTGGAATGTTTGAGTGTCTATGTGTTACAGGTGGGATTTTTTTCCTTAACACAAAGAATCACTATAACTAAAATGAATGTTTACCAGTGGCCCATTTCTGCCTTAATAAGTAAGTAATGCCATTTCTCAAGGCATATGTGACTTACTTGGTAGAGCTAGGTGGCTGCCCTTCAAACTTCTTAAACTTCTGTTACTTCCATCCAATTTGTGAGATTCTGCAGAGCTATCCAGCCCCAGAGCTTGTGAAAGGATTGAGGGGGGTGATTGAGATCTTAATTGGAAATAAGTCCAGATATGAGATGGTTTGATGTTCAAAGGAAAAATGTAAAAGTCTTGATACAGATCTTGGGTCATAGGATTTCCCATTGTTGTGTTTATTAATTCTGGCAATTATTATCTAATTAAACACGAGAACAAAATTCCACAATTTCCTTCTACACATGCACGCATTAAAAGCGTCAATCACAGAATGTATTGTAATATATTCCAAATTTAAAGCAAGTCCTCCAAACACAGGTTACTAAAGACAAAAAGTAAATAAATAAAATCCATTGAGGCAAATAGATACTTGTGGAGACTTTTTAACTTCACCAACTTCTAGGATTAAAAAAAAAAGCCCTTTATTTCACAATTTTAAGCCAATAATTTAAACTTTCAGGTTTTTTTTTCAACAGAAAATTGTCACTTTAATTAGACTGTGGTGATGGTAGAACCTGAGTGTGTGTGATGTCAGAGCATTAGACGAGGAAGTAAAACAGAAGACTATGCCTTCAGGGTGATCTCAGGGACATGCTTGCCTGCTTGCATGTAGCCCTGTGTGCCTGCTTTGCATGCAGCCCTGTGTGCTGGCACTCGTGCATGCCTGCATGCATATGTGAGAAGCTGAAATCAGTTCCCAATACCCATGTCTGGCAGCTCACAACCGCCTATATCCCCAGCACTGGGATATTTTACACACTTTTCTATTCTCTGGGGATACCTGTATTCATAGGCATGCACCCACACACATACGCATAAATTAAATATCTATGCACACATACACATAACCTTTGTTTCATTGGTTTTTAAAATAAAAATCTTCATCTTTAGAAACTAACTTGGATTTTAGGAAAGACATGAAGGACATGCTCACCTGCTTTTTCAGGTATTATCCTAACAGAATATATTTTAAAAATTAAGAAATTAACGTTGCCATAGTGCAACAACACAATGGCAGGTTTTTTGTTTCAACAGTTTTAGCATTGGCATCCCATGTCTGTCCTGTGTTACAGTGATGGGTATAACTTTTCATTTGGTCTTCTTATCTTCTTCTGCTCCAACCTGAGTTAGGTTCTCAGTCTCTCCATGTTCGGAGTCACCCTGGAGGTTTTTGCAGAATGTCTTTACGTATTTCCCAGGCATCCTATTAGGATCTATGTTCTAGTAAGAAAGTAACAATAAATTCTCAGCAGAAATGCCATGGGAAGGAATACTCTGCGTCTGAGGTACATGACGTCAACATGGTATGAGTGCTGATGTGAAACTTGTCACTTGCTTCAGGTGACAAAGAAAGTGTCACTTTCTGGTGTAAAAATTACTCCAAAGTTAATGACTTTAATACATGTGTATTTGTTATCTGATAACGCTATAGGTAAAAATGGGGACAACTGACTTAAAGTCAGTGTATGAGCACAGCTGTTGTCCTTTCCGAAACCTCAGAGCAACAACATGGGGACCACAGTAATCATATATATATATATATATATATATATATATATATATATATTTGTGTGTGTGTATTCATATATGCATATGCATATATATAATATATAATATAATATATAATAATATATACATATATACATATATATACATATGTATATATACATATGTACATATGTACATATACACATATACACATATACACATACACACACACACACACACACACACATATATATATATATGTATGGTTAGTTTTTTATTTCACATGTTATCCCCCTTTCTGCATTCCCCTTCCACAAACACCCTATTCTATTCCCCCTTCCCCCTTCCCCCTTCCATGACTGAGCTCCCCTCCTTACCCACCCACTCCAGCCTCAGTGCCCTAGCATTGCCCTATGCTGGGGCATTGATCCTTCACAGGGCCAAGGGTCTCCCCTTCCATTGACACCAAATAAGGCAATCCTCTGCTACATATGTAGCTGGAGCCATGGGTCCCTACATGTACACTCTTTAATTGGTGGTTTAGTCCCTGAAAGCTCTGGGGACTCTGGTTGGTTGATTTTGTTGTTCTTCCTATGGGATTGCGAACCCTTTCAGCTCCTTCAGTCCTTCCCCTATCTTCTCCATTGTGGTCCCCATGATCAATCTCATGATGAGCTGTGAGCATCCATGTCTGTATTGGTCAGGCTCTGGCAGAGCCTCTCAGGGGCAATCATACCAGGCTCCTGTCATCAAGTGCTTCTTGGCATCAGCAGTGGTGCCTGGGTTTGGACTCTACAGATAGAATGGACCCCTAGGTGGAGCAGCCTCTGGATGGCTTTTCCTTCAGTCTCTGCTTCATGCATTGTCCCTGTATTTCCTTTACACAGAAGAAATTCTGGGTTGATGTTTTTGAGAAAGGAGGGTGGCCCCAACCCTCAACCAGGGATCATGTCTAATCTCTGGATATGGTCTCTACAAGTTCTCTCGCCGTTTTGTTGGGTATTTCAGCTAATGTCATCCCCACTGGGTCCTGGGAACTCTTGTTTTCCTGGCATCTTGGACCTTCCAGTGGCTACCTCCAGTTCCCCATTCCCGACTGCTACACACCTCTGTTCAATTTCCTGTTCTGTATTTCTCTCCTGTCTCCTCCCACACCTGATCTTGCCCCCTTTTCCCTCCCCCTTCTCTCTTCCGCACAGATCCTTCCATTTCTCTATCACCCATGAGTATTTGATTCCTCCTTCTAAGTAGGACTGAACCACTCACACTTTGGTCTTCCTTTTTTGTGACCTTCCTATGGTCTGTAAGTTGTATTATGGGTATTCTGAGCTTTTGCTAATATTCATTTATCAGTCAGTGCATAGCATGTGTCTTCTTTTGTGACTGAGTTACGTCACTCAGGAAAATACTTTCTAGTTCAATCCATTTACCTGTGAATTTCCTGAAGTCATTGTTTTTAATAGCTGAATAGTACTCCATTGTGTAAATGCACCACATTTTCTGTTTCCATTCTCTGTTGAGGGACATCTAGTGTGTTTCCAGCTTCTGGCTATTAAAAATAAGGCTGCTTTGAACATAGTGAAGCATGTGTTCTTGTTATATGTTGGAGCATCATCCGGGTATATGCCCAGGTATGGTATAGCTGGGTCCTCAGGTAATAAGGTAATACTATGTCCAATTTTCTGAGGAGCCGCCAGACTGATTTCCAGAGTAGTTGTACCAGCTTGCAATCCCACTACCAATGGAGGAGTGTTCCTCTTTCTCCACATCCTCTCCAGTATCTGCTGTCACCTGAGATTTTGATCTTAGCCATTCTGACTGGTGTGAGGTGGATTCTCAGAGTTGTTTTGATTTGCATTATCTTGATGACTAATCATGCTGAACATTTCTTTAGGTGCTTCTTGGCCATTTGATATTCCTCAGTTGAGAATTCTTTGTTTACCTCTGTATACCCTATTTTTTAATAGGGTTATTTGTTCCTTTGCCAGATAGTACACTTACGGTACTGTGGTTAGTATGTGCAGACTCTTGAATATGAATAGTTCAGCATTAGCTGGGTTTCAGCAGGTTGTGCTTGCAGAGTTTTTCTAAAGTAAAGTAACTAATGTTTGAAAAAAAGAGATTTATTTATTTTTATTACAGGTATGTGTGTGTGAGAGATGTGTACCATATGCACATGGGAATTAGCAGAGGCCTGGAAAATGCTTTAGGTATCTTGGCACTAGAGTTGTGGGCAGTTGTATGCCACCTGGGGATGTTAAGAATAAAATCAAGATTCTTCTCATGACAGTATGTGCTTTTAACTGCTAAGTCATATCTCCGGTTCCTTATGTAATATTTTTAATTCTGTTTCCCTATCTGAGGAGAGAGCTGTGTTTGATCAGAATGTTTAGAGGACTAAGTGAGGACAACATGGTGAGTCTCTAGCATAGAGTGTCTCAATTTCTAGCTCAGGTGTAATAGGAATGCTAGCGTGAACTATGTGATATCCTCCCTGGTACCTTAGAGGTACATGCTGTCCACAGTGGGTCTAGGGTACCTCCGTTCCTTCTGAACACTTTGAAGAGATGAATACATGACTTACATGTTTGCTGTAGTGGTGTGTATGATGGTTTTTTTTAAAGCTTTTATTGTGCATTTCTGAACTCTTGTCTTTAAATAGTTACTTATAGTCATAACCATTTATACTACATACCATCATGGTCAATTTTACCAAACAATTGCTGGATAGATACTCCTCAGGTAGGTATAAATATGGAGCTTAACAGGCAGCACCACTTTGTCTAAGAAAAGGAGATTTTCATTCTTGTCTACAGTATCACACATTGTGTACTTCTTTTCCTGAAAATACTCCATGTGAGAGTTCAGTATTTGTGGCAAAGTGGAAGATGGGAAAAATACAGTGTATTCATTACCCCTGACCTTGGAAGCTAGTGTTATCGACTGTCCTTGGTCTGTGAAACTAATAGGGCTTCTTTACAATGCTCACACTGTGATCCAGTGTGTGGGCAATCTGATACAATGATGGTTTGGAACCGTGGCTGAAGTCCTATTTCTTCTATTCAGTTACACAAAAGAAACAGTATTAAAAGCCAGGAATATCGAAAATCCAACATAAAGATGATTGCTTTTGTTTTTGTTTTGTTTTGTTTATTTGAAAAGTGAGGTAGAGGGGAAGTGGAATAGCATGTTTTTATTTTTCTACTCTAATTTTTTCATGTTCACTCTAATTTGGTATACAATAGTATCTTTATATGAATCTGAACTGACATTGGGCATATTGTTCCCATGTCCCTCCACCCTTCTCTTTGTCCTCTGTGTTTCCCTAGAAAGCTTTTCTTCTACTTTCCTGCCATATGTACACATTCTATATTTGGATATTTTTTTTGTATGTGTGAGACTGGCTTAATTTAATGTAATTATCTCCAGTTGTATACATTCTCTTGAAAATTATATAACTTTCATGTATTAAAATTGAAAATTAACATACAATATAGTAGTATCATTATGCCAATTTCAGAGTGTGTTTTATTAGATTTTCCATCTATTTGAGTTCTCTACCACTCTGATCTCTTCTCATAGCCTCCTCTTCCAATGGCTTTTCATTTACATGTCTCCTGTGTCTGTAGGACCACCCTCCCCGTTTCTTCTTCATCTACACTCTTCTTCCTTGATCTTTGGGTGAGACTTCTAGGCTTTACTCACATTCAAATCCATATACTCTTGAATGTCTTACAGACCAGGATTCACATACAATAGAGTTTCTGAGTGATGCTCTGGCAGCACCTCTGAGTTCAGTTCCCATCACTATATAGGGCAGGACACGGTCTCCTACAATGCCAACACCAGGATGGTCAGTGCTCTGTCTTGAACTCAGTGAACACCTGCACTCCAGTGTTCAGACTAATACACAAATACACCCATATGCATATCCTTGATAATGAAAACAAACCGTTATTAAAATGTATTTTGGCAGATGTGTGTGCTCATGTTGATTAGCCAGTAAACCTCAAGGATCAGTCCGTTTCCACTTCTACAGTTCTAGAGTTAGAAATCTGCATCAATGCATTCTCCTTTGTATGTGGGTTTGGGGGCGTGAACTCAGGTCCTCCCATCTTCAAGGCAAGCACTTTTTTTTGACAGAGCCCTCTCTCCATCTCTGTAAACTCTATATGTTAATTATTCATCTGGTGTATAGCTAGGCAAAGATTTCCTCCAAAATCTTCAGAATATCTCTTTACTTGATTATTTTCTTTGCAGTGCAGAAGCTTTTCAAGGCAACAAAATCTCATTTATCAATTACTGGCATTATTTCCTGAATGTCTGGAATCTCATTCCAAAAGCATTTACCTTTGCCTAGATCTTGAAGTGTTTCAATACTTTCTTGTCAAATGTTTTCAGAATTCCAAAGAACAGATTTTCACAGATGCTCAGTAGGGATTAAGATTTGGAGCTTTCCATCAAGGCTGTGGAGTCTTGCTATTCATAACTTTATGAGTCCTGATGCTTCTGAGTGAAACATGCTAGAATGGAACCTTTCTGTGCATGACCATACGGTAGCTAGAATGAGATGTCCCCTATATGTCTTGGGCATTTGAACACTTGATTACCAGTTGGTGCCTGTTTAGGAAAGCTCATGGGGTGTGGCTTTTTGGGAAGAGCTGTATCACTAGAGGTGATTTGAAGTTTTTAAAAGTCTCTGCAATTCAGGGTGCATTCTCTCTGCCTCCTGGCTTTGGTTTGAGATGTGAGCTCTCAGCTGTTGCTCCAGCCACCTACCTCTAACTCTGCTCCTTCAACTTTGACTGTAACCCTCTGAAACTATAAGCCCCAAATAAACTCTTCCTTCTACAAACTGCCTTTACCTGAGTACTTTATTATGGCAATGGGAAAGTCCAATGCAGAAAATGGCTGTCACTTAGTAATTTTTTTATTGAATGAAAATAAAATCACAGATGCTAAGGCTTTTGTTGGCTTACAGATCACTAGCTCTGTGGGATTTTATACTTCATTCCATCCTTCAGAGTGACAATCTCAGATGCTTTAGGTACAAGAGCCCAACTCAACCATGGGAGAAGGGACTGTGAATTCTTGCTGTGTTGCTTCCAGACACATGAACTTGCATAAATTTCTTCACCTCTTTTGGTATTATAGTAAATCTAATTCTTAACACAGTTGGATATGATTGCTGATTTCCAAGTTTTCACATATTTAAAAAATATTCATTTTCTTTTCAAAAATAAAAACTTTTCACCAGTCTTTATCCTGCATGGATAAGGTCCAGTAAGTCAGAGTAGAGTGCTGATCTTATATTCCTGACAGTCTTTGAAGGCAGCACTAAAAGCCAAGATATCTACAAAACGCTTTTGAAATCAATGAAACAAGAACCTTACCCTAGCACCTCCAGCTGTAGAATCTGTCATTTGTCCCCTAGCGTGCAGTTTTTATTTGTGGGCTTGATGCTTTTTGCTTTAACAAGTGTGTTATTAGTCAGGTTTCAAAAAAAAGAAAACTCAGTTATGACATCATCTTTGTGTTCTTAGTGAATTAATGAAATAAATCGACTCTCTCTAGCTGTCTTTCCATCTAGTCACCCTGAACCAGTGGCTTGCCGGAGACGCATGTTATGCCTTATTACTTACTCTTCTGTGAATTAACTGAAGAGTCAATCTAGTCTGTAGCAGCATGGCTCCTTTTTGTAGTAAGCTTGGTGCCAGGGTCAAAACCAGAATGGTGTATAGAGGACAAGGCAAGTGTCTGTGGTTCCCAACAGCATAATTTCTGACTTTTATATGTGTGTGTGTGCTAACATATGGCCTATACATTGATATGCACATACACTCTAAGTTTTCAACTAAAGTTTAAAATAGTCATGGATATCTTGTGATGAAATAAGGTTCTATTCCACATATGCAGGGGCCTAACTCTTAGGGTCACCTTATTTCTGAACAAGGCACAGGCATGCACATGCTGTACTTTCACTAGCTCAATTTCTTGCAAAGGTCACTAGTGTGAGGAATTTTTGTCCTAACACATTATTAAATTTCCCATAAAATTCAACTTTTGAGATTTCTCCTCCATTACATCAGTCTTACATAAATAAACAATTTTTTTTTTTACTTTTTTGTTTTTAATTCTCTCAGAGTTCTGAGACAAGAAAAGTAAAATCTAATTACATTATTGCTACTTTATTTCAAATCGGTAATTGGGCACAGTAAAATCAGCATATTCTATGACATATCATTCATATATTCATATATTCATGATGCTGAATCCTCCATTTAAAAATTCCAGAGAAACTCTTCAGAAAAGATTTTTCTTCTTTTGACTGCAAGACATTTCAAAATCTGAAGTTGAAGATTTCAATGTTGGGCACAAATACAAGGGTTTGTTTGATGGCCCTAATTAGTGATTTTGTAATTGGGTATCATGTCAGATTCATGTAGCTGGCAGCATTCACTGAGAACATATCTAAAGCCCTATTCTTTCATTCTCTTTCAAAATTGTCATTCATTTGGCTGACAATTCATGCATACTGTGATAGCCCTGGGGTGCAATTAATTTTAGCAGTTGCACAACTTAGTAAGAAAAAAAAAAGCATCGCAAGCATCATGTGTGCCTGGAAGGTCAGATGATGCCACAATTTGCACCTTTGTTGCGAGACATGAAAATTAGCAATTAACATAAATATATTGATTAACATATGGATAGTTTATACTGATATTCTAATGAAGCTAATAATGTTTAATCAGATATAAGCATACTTTCTATCATCTGCACTATACCACAATTCTTTGGAAAGTAGGAATTCAAATATATTTTGTTATTGTGAAAAACATATACTAACGAAAATACAGATAGGTCTTTGCTCTAGAAAAATTATTTGCAAGTAACTTTTTGCATATTAATATGTTTCATGCCATCTAAACTATATCATTAATATCCTTGAATAGTTTGTATCCCTCACTTTTGCCATTATCCTGTCCCTTTGTTTTTCATTAATTCCTACTAAGAACTACTTAAACTCTTACCAAAAATCCTTTAACAATTACAATAACCTCAGATCTGGACATAGGTCTGTTCATCGTTCATATGATGGCAAAGTGACTTTCTCTGAGTCACAGATTTGACTCCTGATCCTCTGTTACATTTTTTCAGGAACTATTTTAGTCAACTTTGCTGCAGTAACAAAACACCAGGGCTAGTTAACTTATGAGGAAAAATGGTTCTGGAGGACATGTCTTTGAGCAATCTGATGAGGTAGTCCATCATAGTAGAATGCTTGATAAGAAAAATTCATTGATTCACGGACTGTGATAAGGGCAGTAAAGGAAGAGAACTGAGATCCACAAGCCACTCCAAAGTTCTAGCTCCCTGGACCTGAGGCCCACAAAGAAGACTCCACTTTGTAAAAATTCTAGAACCTTCTAATAATGCCACCCAGGTGACCAAGCCTGTAGCATATGTACCTGTGCTACACATGCAACTCCACAGGCCTGAACTTGACTTTTGGTTGAGGTAATGCTGGCAATACAGCTGTTGGTCAGACTTGGATTAATCAGTAAGGATCTCTTTTGTTAACCGGGAGGAGCCTAGTGACCCACTACGCTGAGTACAGAGCACACATTTTTAGAACCACTATTATTAAAGTTGAAAATAACATCTAGTAAGTCTTACTATATCCTAATTATTGTTCTAAAGAGTTTACATACATTTCACTCTCTTCACAGTTCTATCAGAAAGTTAATGTAATTGCCATTTTCATTGTAAAGATGAATCTGAGGCAGAGAGAGTGAGGCTAACTAATTTACCAATGGTAACACAATTATTAAATAATGGAGCTTGAATTTGTTCTTGGACTAGCTGAATCAAAAACTTATACTTCTTCCATTAGATGTGAAGGAAGAAGGAGGGGAAATGATAGATAAATCTAGACTTTGCAGTTCAGCTCTGTGTTCTTTGTAAACATTTGCCAAGCTGGACACTGAAAACCAACTCTCGCTGTGGGTTTGGCTAACCAAGATTTTCTTTGTTTAATCACTGTCTTTGTCTCATTGTGTTAGTTGAAAACCGACAGGAATTATCTGATGCCTTCTAACATAAATAAGCATAGGTCACTTGACAGAAAAAGCAAATAACAAATGCAATTTAAAGGCTAAAGGCAGTCACTGTTGTGTGCTGGGTAACAGAGATGTTGCATGCACCATTTAACTTTTCTTAAGTAAACAGATTCTGCAGATTGTCTCTTCTGCGTCAAGGTCATTTGTGAGAATTTCAGTTTGAGAATTGAAATCTGAAACTGAAGAGAATGTGTTTGCAGAGACTTGTTTTCAAAAATGGATTATCTGGTTTTGGTCCAGTAACTCAGAAACCGTACATCTCTTTAAAGGTTGACGTCATCAGTTCCTCAGTTGTTAGCCTCACTTGTTGACTGTCCCATGTTCCCATAGCCATCAGGTTCCACATTAGAGTCCTTGTTTGCAGTTAGCCTGTCTATTAGCAATGTCAAGTAAGACATCTGGCTATACAGAAAAGAACTAATGAGAAGGTGTCAATATTGCACAGCTTTTGTGGATTCAGCACATCTGCCTAGATTGGAAACTATTTTATCCATAGTGACTTGGGCAGTTGTGTTCCTGTCATGAAAAAGGAATGACAGGGGAGAGGAAAATGACGGAAGAAGACAGAATAGGCTTGCCAATAGTGTACATAGGAAAAAAAAAAAGCCATGATGGTCTTATTGAACTCTCTGCTGCTTAGTCTCTGGGTTAGAGTTACTGTGGAAAGCAACAGGACTGGGGCTCAAGCTGTGGCAAACAGGGCTTGAAGTCTTCCCCATCATCACATTTCAACTCTTGACTTGCAGGACATCTGGGAACTTTTAGAATATACACAATTCCATATTTGTCAATGATAGCAAATGACTAGGGGTTTAACGTGTGTGGTTTGATTTAATCTTTACATTGTCCCTTTAAAAGAAGGAGCGAGAAAACCCAAAGTTTAAAAATAGTCCAGTTCGTTTCAAGTATTAATCAACAAATCTAGATGTTATTTGATATGAAAAGCTTATCTAAAGCAGTGTCTTCTACTATCAACATTCTAAAACATTTTTAAAAGTCTATACAGTAGCAAATCCTAAGAGACACAGTAAAAGAGTCAATCCAAAGAGGCTGTGTTCTGTTGAATCCAACACTGCTAGTTATCCTTTTCTGTTAAATCTTTTACAGTTGCCTATATGCTTATGTATAAATTATCAGGAGATTTATAGAAGAAACAGTCCAAAATACTAAGAGCAAACTTCTGCTTTAATTATCTGTTAGATTCAGAAATTTTGGGATAGTAATTATGAAGGCAATCTAATACTTGATGTAAAAATAAATACTTCTTACATCTTGTCTCAATGACAGTGAACTCTTTGCTACCTCACTATAAATACTGGAAACAATTATTAGTTTTGATCCTTATTTGGCAATTGTTTGTCCAACTTCATCAGAAGAAAACACAATGGAATGTATTCATTCACTCATTTAATCATATTATAAATAGTAAATAGATTGTATTTTATTTTAAACCCAGAATATATCAACAAAAAGTCAAACACATATTGCAGTTCCCTGAACTAAATGAACTGCTCATAAATCACAGATATATTTCCCATCATCATGTAGCCTCCGATGCTTCTGAAGTCATAAGCATGCAGGAAGACACATTAACTACGTGCAATATATTTTTCCAACTGTCTTTACAAGTACTCAAGTAATAAATTTAGCTCTATAAAGGTGAATTATTAACATACTAGAGATTGTAATTATGGAATCAAATTTCTTTATCATTCTTAAGTAAAAACAGAGAGCATTATAAACTCATTCAAGCATTAGGGTAACACCTTTCACAGTAGAGCCTATAATAACTGCTTAACAGGGATGCTGGATTAGACAAACAGCTGGGCAATTGGAAACATACAATGTTGCTTCTAAATCAAAACAATTTTAACAACCCATACCCCTTTAGGATGTTTGAACTTTTTTCAGTAGCTCACTAAACTTATGCCTCCTCTTTACATTTTCTAGTTTTATAAATTAACTCATCCATCAATCTGTTAAATAAAGAAATGGTTTCTATTTTACATAAGCAGAATGAAGATAGCATGTTCTATTAAATGCCTCTGATGAATCCCAACACCATTATGAATGTGTGATCTTTGGCAATTTACTTTACCTTAGTGCTCAGTTTATAGCCCAATCTAAAGAAAGGGATAAAAATAGCAGTCCAGAAAAGGTTATGGGCTTATATTAGTGTCTATAAAGCATTATGAGCTTCTCAGTAAACATGAGCTACAAGGATAGGGATGATGACTGTGAAGCATGGGCATTCTACTTTTCTAAACCTTTTGGAGATGAGATAGTTAAAATATGGCCAAGTTATAACATTAACTTGGGTCAAAACAGCCTGTTATTAACCTGTTAGTTACACCTTGTAGAAAGACAATGAATGACAAACTATAATAATTTAATATTAGCATAATGACACACAAATGTTTGCCACAGAGCTGATTACTAATAAGAATTTAGAGAGTGGGTAGAAAGTAAGTAATTACTCTAAAAAGAAAACAGGAGATCAAAGCATTTGATAACAAAGCCAGTACTTAACATTGATGCATAGCCAACCTGCAATTTCTCTGAGAAGAGGGGTGAGTGGTCAGGTACTGGGCAGTGGCTAACAAAATGAGAGACACTGGAGATCAGAGTGTCAGATACCTGAAAATTCTCTAAATTAGCCAGCTCTGTAAAAACCAAAAAGGGTGTTATGTCATGAGAACCTGGACATCTCTGAAATGGCCTCAAAGGCAAAGATTCCTCCGGGGCTTGAAAATAGGACAAAATGTAAGCTGAACCAGTGGCTGCAGCCAGTTCTATGTCATTTAGGTAATAGTAAAAGGATGTGTTGGGCAGTTAGGTCATCCATTCTCCCTCCTTCCCTTCCTTTTCTCCACATCATCTCCCCCTTTCTCTCTTTCTCTTCCTGTAGGAGTTTTACTGTGTGACTCAGGCTGGCCTTTCCAGACTCTGGTTCCTACCAGGTACTGGATGACAGTGTGCTAGGACACTTGTCATGCATAGGATACATCCTGTGTGCTGACAATCGAAGGCCTTACAATCAGGTTGTGTGAATTTGATAACCGATTTCTGTCATTATAACAACAAGCTCAGACATGTTGCACAACTCTCTGTGACTCAGTTTGTTCAATTTCCACCGACTGTGAGCAGAGAAGTTGCATTGTGAAGGTGGTATAAGGATGGCATGAATGCTCTTGGGAGGGAATGGAAGCGGGCTTGATAAAAAAAAAAAAGGTGTGCAATGGTATTAGTGACTATTACTCTTTTTTTCAATATATATTTCTTAAGGCTCTTCATGTATTGAATATTTTCCTTTTGATTTAAAAAGGTTCCATTGAGAGCCCCCAATTTAGTGATTTCAGGGTCCTGAGTTAGCTGCCTTAATGACTGAATGAGGTAATGGTACCCACAATTTAACAAGAATTTGTTGTCGTTTGTCATTTTTAGTAACTTTTATTAGAACTCCAAAGACAATACAAGAAACTTGGCCGAATGGCTCATTTTCTGCAATGCACTTTTCCTACATTTTCTCCATCATTTTTATTTCCCACATCTTTAAGATTTTGTTCATTTGAAAACCTTGTAGGATCATTTCTGTGCACTTCACTCTTGCAGTCAGTATCATATGATGGCTTATAGAGTTTTTTAAACATCTGATGGGAGTATGAAATCTTTTAGATACACCGTATTTTAAGAGAAGGCGAATCAAGCTATGAGAGTCCTATGAGAATAAATGCCCTTCACAGCAGTCCCAGGGCATGGGCCATGCTGCTGCTGTAAAACCAGTTCTCACAGGATAGAATACAAGAAATTAGAATTTGAATGGTAATGCGCCCATTTTCACTTTTCATTTAATATGAAATAATATGTTGATATGTTTATGTTTTTTAAAAAAACATAAACAGATCAACACTAGCATTTGGAAAAGAACTATCTGGTATTTAAATTAACTTTGGAAAACAATGCACCTAGAAATCTTACATTAGACCACTTTTGCTATCAGGAGTCTAGACATACTATACTTATGCTAATTCTGTACCAATATGCAGCACAATTTAAAATTTCCGGGGGCTGTGGAGCAGAGGACTCGGGTTTGCTTTCCAGATGGGCGATGTGGCCAAGTAACATCTGTAATTCTAGTTCTACGGGATCTGATGCCCTCTATGGGCACTGAATACACATGGTACACATGCACGCATTCAGTCAAGACATTCAAACTCACAAAATCTTAAAGATCAATGAAATTATCTGAACTACTTTGCAAAATTCTGTTTGTCTGAATTTACTTAACAGTAATATTCCAATTTCGGTGTCTTAACTGCAACAAGTGAGCCATGCAACTGTTGTGTAATAACATGGTTAAAAAATGAAGGTGGCTGAGGAGATTTTGAGTTTTCTTAGTATTATGTTGGCAGTTTATCTATAAATGTAAAATTATTTTCATACAAGAAATTTATTTTTAAGTGTTAAGAAAAGAATCAATATTTACAAATGTGTTATTTATAGAAAAGTAATTAGAAATCAATTAAATGTTTTAAAATATGAAAAAAGATCATTAAATTTTCAGTAGCATATTCACTCAATAGAATATATGACACAGTCACTAGGACATATATTTACAAATAGGCAAAAGTGCTTTTTACACTTTTTAATGAGGATAAAAGTTCATGCATTAGTGTATAATTGAACCATAATTAAAGTCATAAAAATATTATTAAAGCAAGCACTTCATATATTGGGACAATGGGATTCAGGATTTCTTTCTTCCAGTAACAGTTTGTACACATGTGTGTGTGTATGTGTGTGTGTGTGTGTGTGTGTGTGGTGTGTATGTGACCATAGGCCCATGTCAGAAGTCCTTCTCTTCTCCACATTATTTTCAGTGTTAGAACCTGTCACTGAATCTGGAACTCACAGTTCTGCATTGTGACAATACCAGGCACATGCCAGTGCTCAGCTGCTTCAGATGATGGGTTTCAAAACTCAGATCTTTAGGCTTTCATGACAGGCTCTCCTTGACAACTGTGCTCAGACCCCCTTCTCACAGCTTTTGGGAATTTCTATAGGTTTTATCCTGGAAAATCCGCAACGTTGGAAGCAAGCCTGTGAATGGCTGAGCTTATGTACTTGGCATCTATACTAATCATAGTGAAAACAAGATATTTAAACATAACTCCCCATACTTTAATGAAAATGTATTTCATCAACAACAGCAGCTGAAGAAATTTATCAATCAGGAAGGTATCCCCTTGTACAAGAGATGCTGGATTTCTTCCATTCTCCTTGACAGTCATAAATACGCCAATATTTCAAATGCAAAAATGACTAATTTCAACTGCATTAAGCTAGATGCTCTGAAAATCCTGCCTCAACATCTGCTTTTCTGGGCACAAGTCTATAGGAACACATGGAGTAAAAGTATGCAACCTGTGCAGCTTCGGTTTGAGAAACCAAAAGTGAGTTACTTCCCAGTGGAAAAGCTTTGGAACCCAGGAGCACACACTGTGTGCTCTGGACAAGTTTGGTAGTATCAGAGACGAATTTCCTCTCTTTAACACAAGCAACTTTTTGCTTTTGTCAATAGTCATTTGGGGTCCATCTGGGACCTGGCCTCTTTGTCGTGGTTTGTAGAGACCTGTAGCTCACTATCTCCAATTCATCTTCCAGCTTTTGCACAAAACTAGATAATGTCCTCTTGCATTCCAATTAACATTATTTGATTATGTTCATTTGAAATTGTGGGAATAGGTGGAATACATTTAAAATGTGTTCTATAGAGGATGGTTTTCAGCTGACATTCATTCTAAAGCCAAGAAAAAAAGCCAGGTTCAGAACTAAGTCTTTTAGTTAGGAGAAATGACAGAGGTTCTGGGTAGTCAACAAAATGACGAACTGGGTATTAGGTCTGTCTATCTTGTACCTTACTGACACAAATTGGTATAGTTATGCTCTAATTGTATTTTAAGAGAAAAGTTTTATTTTAACAGGAAGGGTTATATGTAGGAGGAGCTAAGGTGGGAGGAATAAGGAGAGGAAGAGGAGGAGTAAGGAAAGGAGGAGGAGAAGGAGAGGAGGAACTAGGGGACATGGAGGTGGATGTTCGAGTGTCTCCATCAGTCAAAGATAGTTGATATATCTAGGTTGGGTATTGGGTTACACTTCGGAGTGATATTAAGCACTACCAAACTTATAAAGTCTTTGATTAACATTAAAAAAATGTATAAAAGCAAAAAGGAGAAAGGGGCATGAGATAGGGGTTTTCTAGGGAGGGGAAATGGGGAAAGGAGATGGCATTTGAAATGTAAATAAAATATCCAATAAAAATAAATTTAAAAAATAATAAAAAATACTAAAAAAATTAAAATGTGTTCTATAATAGAAAGTCCATAATGTTCTGCCATATGTGGGTAAGTATTATCTGCTTTCCGTTGCCACATTCAATAATTCATTAGAGTGTGTGAAACACAAGTGTTAATTCAAACAGGGCCAAGTGGCACAGGCCCACATTTCAAACTACTCAAGAACCCTTTTCAGATGGAGTACAAATTCAAAGCTTGCTTATGCTGATGAGTGAATGTAAGGCCAGGCTCCATAGCTTTGAGAGACTCGGTCTCAAAACCAAACAATATTAAATGAAAAAGGGGGCTGAGACTCAAACTCAAGAGGCTCAAACCCCAGCATCACAAATAGCAATAAATAAATTAAAGAGAAAATAAATAAATGGTAATTAAAAACTCATACATAGGAATGATACTACTGGCAAAACTTTTTTCCTAACTTTCATAACGTGAAGGCTCCCCATTGGAGGTGTTTCAGCACTTAATGAGGGGCCACACTTTGATGAGCAAGTGAGTGTGAAAAGATTCTTGACACAACATGTAAGCTTTGCATCGCTAAGGGCTGATGGCAGATAAATATGTAGGAACAAAGGCACAATTCATTGGATAATTTCCACAAGTCAAATGATAAGCATTATTTGTCATTAGAGGTCAGGGTCAAGGGTCATTTGTCTCTTGAAGGTATTCCACCCTTTAAAAATGAAAAAGCATACTGAATCCTTTTAGTTACTTAGATAGACCTTGGAGAAGATTCAGGAAATAGAAATCATTCCAGAAACCCCTTTCTACTTTCACCACTTCCAATGAAGAAAATCTTTGATCTGAATTCACCAATTATAAAGAGAGAGAGAGAGAGAGAGAGAGAGAGAGAGAGAGAGAGAGACAGAGACAGAGACAGAGACAGAGACAGAGACACAGAGAGAGACACAGAGAGAGACACAGAGAGAGTATGTGTGTGTGTGTGTACAGGGATCCTGGAAGATTTTCAACATTTGATGAGATAGTTCTTTGGATGGTTTTCAAGACCTAGAGGGGTCCATAATGAAGGATCACGCTGCTTCCATTAGTGTATTTTTCCTCTTCGTGTTTGCAGACAAAGCTGTGAATTGGTCCAATTTCTTGTTTGGCTAAGGTAGTCTTTATTTTAATAGAAAGGCTAGTCAACTTGGCACATTTGCAAATGAGAAGAGCAAATGAACGCAAGTAACATTTAGATAATTCTCAGAGCCAATAGGAAAGAACTTTGTGCATGTGACAGCTGTACCTCGCTCCACCCCCTGGTAGTTTACCCAAAAGAGTAATATATCTTGAAAATGATGAAAAGCTCATGTCTGTTTTTACAGCTGTTAATCATCAGGTGATTTAATGATCCTATTGGAAAGGAAATTTAGTTGGGTAATGTATGTTAAAAATACAACTTTATCCTTATATAGTTAATTTCTCTTAATATGTCACCTTTCAGTGTTTGAGGTCTTTTGAATTAGTACGTAGGTTGATTGAATAAGTACTAATTTAGTGAATTTTACTAACACTTATTCATTTATTTTAGATCATAGAGTCTCCATCTACTTTAATGCTATATTTCTTTCCTTGAAATGATAAATATATGATTATTACAAAATGAACCACACCTGAGTTCAATATTTCAACAGATTTTTTTTATATTATTTCTGAAACCTAATGTAACATTAGCATGAAGCTAGTGTTTGAAAATAGGTGTTTACAGTGGCAACAGATGCCTGCTTTGGCAGTTATTAGGGGATGTAACTAATGGATGACATCTGATCGTAACTTAATGAAAATACTTCACACTCACTTAATGTAAATACCAGACAGGGGAATCACTCAACCAATAAAAAAAGTAGACACAAATACCAGTCTTTTAAGCTGTAAAAAACACTATTTTTCAGGTATGGGTAGAACTAATTGTTGAGGTAGTTGTTATCAGCTTCTTCCACAGCTTCTCTTGACACCAGAAACAGTTTCAGCAGTGTCACCCACATGTCACCCCCACCCCCACCCTCCACTTCGACTCCTGCCCATGCTAAATCAAGATGACTTTATCAGGTGTTAGGTCATTATTTACACAAGGAAGGTTCACAATGCAAAGGTTCGAACACTACTTTATTTCACTGTTTTTCTTCTAATCCAGCCAAAGCCAAATAATTTTCACAGTGTTCCTTTACAGCTAAGTCTGTGCATCCTTGCTTTGATGGTAGTTCTGTCCAGCAAGTCCAATAGAGTCTTCAGTAATTTTCTTAGTATCACAGGCCCAATGAAATTGTTTCCAACATAAAACTAAGCTACAGGATCCAAAGGGGGAAAACATAAAAATGCTTCAAAGTTATTCTTACACCAGAAAGAGCTTCCAGAGTTCTATTTCAAGAAATTACATACTGGATTTCATAATTTTTTCCGTTGGTTTTGTTTATGTTTGTTTGTTTAGAGACAGGCTAACTCTGTCTGAACAGAACTCTTTACATGGCCTAGGATGACCTAAAACTTCTAATCTTCATGTCTCCATCTCCCAAGTGGTACTATGCATGGTTTTATGCTGCACTTGGGATCAAATCCAGGGCTCCATGAATGGGAGGCAAAAATGGTACCAATTGAGCCCTATATCTACCCATAAAATAGTTTCTCTTTAGTTAAAATAAAAACCAAAATGAGCTTAACTGTATTTTTGTATCTTAAAAACTTATTACAATAATAATAATACTACATTTTCTGATAGAGTGGAAATCATTACCAAAACACAAATGGAGAAGCAAAAGCCTTGCTTTATAGCTGTAAACTGTTGCTTAACAGTATCTGAGGTGGACTGGAGTGGAATATTCCTTTACTCAGTGGCACAGACGGACATTTCTGGATGAGATTCTGCCCCCTTGTAGTGGAATGTGGTGTACATTTTGATTCCCTGGCATGCCTACACTAACACCCATCTGTTAAGATGGCATTGTTCCTAAAAGAAGAAAAACAGTATGGTGGTTTGCCAAATTCCAAAAGTCTTAGGTGTGGGGCATTTGTATACATTTCTGAAGGTAGTTTCCAGGTTGAAAAAAATACATGAGTTTAGCTTGGGATATTTTCTCCTAGACCATGAGTTCACTGGTGTCCATTATAAGAAACATTGTCATTGACATTTGAATGCTAACAAAGTACACTTTCTTATGCTTGACCTTGGAGACAGTTGCCCTGAAAATCGTACATGGAAATTAAAGTGAACGCAAGCTCACTGTAAGCACTTTCAACAACAGTGCCCATTTTTATGTATACATACATAAATACATAAGTACAATATGTAACATATAACATACATTACCAATCAGTTAATGCCGAGTGTTTCATGAGAAGGTTTGAAATCAGAACCCCCAGTTTTGAGATGGAAAGCCCTCTCTGTCTTGTAAACTTGACATGACATTCCTGATTGCTTGAGGTGAAAAGGCCCAGCACATGCTTAAGTTAAAACCAAACAATGGGAACACTGCAGGCCTCAGGAGCTCCTGAGACTACTGGGATAATTTGGTTACTGAAGAGAAAACAGCCTGTTGCTTAGCTACAGGACTCTGGGTAGCAGCTCTCTCCCACCTCATGTTTCCTGGTGTTTTGTTTTGTCAATGTAGTTTCTTGCAAATGAGAATGTCTGCATTCAGACGCCCATATTGCAACTGTTTTGATTTGTAAAAGCAAACAGTATTAGGAGAAACTAAAATACAAGGAGACATAAAATTCAGAGGACTTTTCTTTTGTGCTTTGGTACTAAATTCGACCTCATCAAACATAAAGCACTGGCAGAAGTTTATGGGTTTAATTTGTATTTTGTAAAGTGAAGTAGTTTGATTATAAAACTAAGTATAATTAAGAATATTAGAATCTAAATATTATTAGGAATATTAATTTCATATTGAAAACACAAGCAAGTACTTGCCGCATATACATGTAAAGACATTTTTATATGCACATTTACATATATTGATATTTGATCTTTGATCACATTTGTGTTCAACTACCTATGTTTACTTTTATTCTTGTTCTTGTTTTAAACTTCTTAGAAGTTTTTAGATCACAAAGCAGGCTACTTCAAATGCTACTGCTGGTGACACGTCTTAAAATGGCCCAGGCCCAACCCGTGACGGATTCTTACTGGGCAAACAGTAGAAACCTAAATTCAGCATTCCTCAGAAAGCCAGTTTTTTTTTTGTCCACAAAGCCAATAAATACTTCTCTTCTCCTGTCTTAGCAGTCAACTGAGAGGGTCAAAATGCTTCTAGAACAGCCTGCCTCAGTTCAAGAACTTCTACTCTGTTTGCTTTGTTCTCCCACCAAGCTACTGCTCCCTGTTCTGGTGAGATAGCCAAGCAATTTTTCCAATAAACATTATTTTCCCCTTTAAATCCACTGAGTGGTCTAGTTTGTTGTTTCACTGTTCTCACAGAAATAAAGTACAAGGTATAAAGTCCAATAATGTTCTATAATTAATCTATCATAGTCTGTAAAATCATTAACATAATTACATCAAGTAATTGGTTTATTTTCTAATACTGAAAGATTGTTAAATTATTTGTATTACAATACCAAGGGATTTCTAACATAGTTCTATGAGAAAGATATTTGGTTATTTTTTTTACAAAATCAATGGTACAAAAACTAAGAGGTCAATTTAAAAAAACTTGTTACCCTGAAGATGTACTTTATTTGCTCTACAGTATTTGGACAGTGTACAAGAGTCCCTGAATCAACCCCCAATTTAAGGGAAAATAAAAAAGATCATAAATTTGTAAGTTTAGGATTGAAGGTCAAAGAGATTACTCAGTTCCTGTTTTTTATATATATATATATATATATATATATATATATATATATATATATACAGTCTACAATCTTAATATGTTTAAAACTTTTCAACCAATACTAATTAGGTCTGACACTTAATAAACTATATTAAATCAACAGTGGAAGAAACTATTGTTTGGCTAAGAAAGTCAGAAATAATATAATGGAAATCAAAGACCTCTCTTGGGGTTCTTAGTCTCATTAGTAAAAGAATTTGGTAATGGACTCAAACAGAAGCTCAAGGAGAATTTTATTAGAGTTTAAAAGAAAACCCCAGGGCATACGAGTTGTACACTTCAGCAGCTACTCAGAGAATAATAGAGGAGGAGGAAGAAAGCTATGGCATTCAAGATGGCATGGGGATAGGGGTAAAATACAGTATAAATACAGTATAAATATAAATATAGGAATAATAAAAATTAAATGAGAATTTTTTCTGCTTATCTCTTTATTATGATTTATTATCACCCTGCCTTACACAGGGAAATTCTCTAACCAAGTGAATAGCCATCTACCTGCAATGCTAGGTCTTCATGTAATCCAGAGATTCTATTCTTTTGTCTTTCTTTTTATTCTATCCTAACACTAAGGCATTATATATAGATTTTACCTAAAAGTTAAAGGTGTAGTTACTTTTATATAAATGTATAGAGTGTGAGCCTTGCATCTGACTTGATTATTTTTAAAAAGTAGCCTTTAAACTTTGCGGTGTAAACTCTATAACTACTTATTTAATAATCTTTACATGAAAAAGTGATTTTTCAGAGGGAATAAGACTTACATTGGATTTTAACAAACATTTGATTGTGATTAGAGAATTGAAAATATACACTTCAACAAGAAAAAATGGTGAAATTAACAAAAGAATGACTACTGAATTAGTGCTGTATCATAAATTCCTTTTCAGTTTGATCATTGAAGCACACATCAAATTCCCTAAGGGAGACAATTATTAATTACAATAGAGGTAAGTTAAACAATCAAGGAACTAATTTAATAGTATTCTTTGCATAGATCTAGGGGCTTATATAGGTATATAAAGAAGTAAATATAATTTTGACTTATAGTGCATCCAGATCATACAAACTTATAAAAGAGAATTCACAAACAGGAACAAATCATGATCAGAAAAAAGTAGAGTGAAAGTTATTTCTTCTTATTCCTTAAAGCATTTATGTAAAATTTTGATTATCAATGTATTATAACCATCCAACACTATTAAGTCACTTTTACAATGAGAAAAATTACTTTAAAAATATCCATGTGTCGGCATCATATACATTTACTATTGACCAAAAATGGAAATTTCTTAGCTTAGAATTGGCTTTTAAATTTAAAGCACTCTATTTGGTTTTTTTGTTTATAATTTTGTTCTGACAAAATCCATTACAGAAGCACTCAAGGAAGGTTCAATTCATTGTGACTCACAATTCAAAGGCATAGGCTATCATGATAGGAAAGTCATGAAGACAAGGAAATGAGGCAGCTGGTCACACTGCATTCACAGTCAAGAAGGCAAGGCATATGGCCCTTAAGTGCTTGCTTGCTCAAGTCTTTTCTTCATTTTGATGCATTTCAGAACCTCAGACATGGAAGGTAGTTACTCATAGTTCATAGGATCTTCCCACCTTAATAAATGTTATTTAGAGAATTCCTCACAGATATACCCAAATAATTGTTTCAGTAGTTATTATGGATATCATCAATTTGACAATTGAGATTAACCATATAAATCTCATTTTTTTAACTTAACACCCAGACATATCACTTAAAATCATAAAATTCTACTGCTATAACATAAACTTTCATCTTCATTTTATAATACAAGATTCATGTAGTTCATCTGCAAAAGTCTCAAAGATCTTATCAGTTCTCATAATATTTAAAAGTCCAAAGTGTATGGCTATTGAGAGATGCAGAAAATTCCTTAGCTCTGAGCACCAGTTAAATAAAAAACAGTCTTTTTATCTCTCACAAAAAACCCCTAAGGAATAATAATAAAGTTTTAAATGAACAAACAAGTCAATAGAACAAACACAAAAAGCAAACAACCCCCCCCCCAGGAAAAAAAAAACAAACCAAACCAAACTAACCAACCAAAATTAAAAAATAAAAAAAAAGAGGCAAAATAAAGCACGAGAAACACATATAGACACAGTGACACACATGTTCCAACAGGTGGGGATCCTATAAAAACACAAAACTAGAAGACATAAAATATATGCAAAGGATTTGTAAGGCTAAAAACAAATAAACAAATTAAATAAAATGTGCTGACACAACATTATGAGAACCTCTCAAATGAATTTGTGTTCCTTTTGTGTTGGCCATCTATTGCTGAACCCTAAATGTTGTTTATTTTCTCAGTAAGTTGCCTTTGGAGAAAACAAATATTTAATTTGAAAGTGTTATCAATTGTGCATCCATTTTTTCCTCTCAGCTCGAAGAAGCCATCAGGTGCAGACCTATGAAGGTTTTGCACATGCTTTAACAGTCTCTATGATTTCATTTGTGCATTTGTTCTGTTTTATTTAGAAGGCCTTATTTCCTTAGTGTTGTCCATTTTCTCTGTCTCTTACACTTGTCCTATTTCCTTTTCTGAAGTTTCCTAGGTCCTGAGGGAAGGAATTTGATTAAAAGTTTAAAAGATATATTTTGTGGTACCAGAAGGTGCAATACAAGCTTCCAAGTAAAAAAGGTGATGGCTATGGCACCTATGAACCCTGTCAATAATCAGCATATTATGACCCTAAGAGTGGAGTAGTAGTGGCATACATACCTTGGCAGTAACCAACAACTCTGTAATTCCACTTAAGACCTGCTTAACAAGAAACCATACCTAGTGCTGAATACATAGCAAAGTGGTCAGTGCAGGCAAAGTCAAGGTTATTGAAAGAGAATCTGCAACCATTAATTTACTAAACCAGCATATTTTCTAACAATCTATAATCACTTTTTCTTATACCCATAAGTAAAAGTCATCTTTACCTTTCACTAAGGAAACTTCTCTTTCCTATAGACTAAAATGACTACAGAAAACCACAGCCAATCAAAATGCAGAGTTGTGGAGCCCAATCCCAACTGTAAGATTCTGGGAAAATTACTGAAGAAGGGCTGAAAGACTGAAAGAGCCAGAACTCTGATCAGAAACTTTGCTGTGAGATCCTGTTTCCTAGTAATACCAGGAGCTACTTTTCTGAAGTATCACCAACATGGCCACCCAAATGTGAGCTGAACCAGGGTGACACCAAGGGACATTTCGAGCTAGATGAAGAAAAGCTAACAAAGCGTGTGCGTGCATGCTCATGTGTGCATGTACACACACACATACACACACACACACACACACACACACACACACACACACACACTATAGGTAAGCAAAGAAAGCTGGAAAAAGAAGAGGGGATTTTCACCAGGGAATAACACACCAATTGGCTGTCCAGTGACAAACTGGTCAGTCCTGAAAATACAATTACATACAGGTAACAGTGTACAGATCGAACATATTTAGGAATATACATTTAGGAATATATATTTAGAAATCTACACTCATATATTCAAACAAGGGGCTGAAGAAATAGCTCAGTAGTTAAGAGCACTGGCTGCTCTTCCAGAGGACCTAAGTTCAATTCCCAGCAATCACATGGTAGGTCACATATATTCACACAATAATAAATAGTATTAAAAGAGGGCATAAATTTGAAGGAGAGAAAGGGGTATATAGAAGAGTTTGGAGGGAAGAAAAAGTAAGAGAGAACTGTTGTGTTTAAGTTATAATCTCAAACATAAGAATTAATATAATTATATTATCTTTATTTATGTGTATTCATGTATATGCAGAAGTCTTCCACATGTGTACATGGTCCTGGGATTCCAGAAGAGGCTGTCAGATACCTAGAGCTGGAGTTACAAACAACTTAAGCTACCTAGCATGTGTGCTATAAACCAAACGCCATCTCCTGAGACAGCAGTATTCTTCATTACCAAGTCATCTCTCCAGTCCCACTTGTCTGAAAATTTAAACTTTCTATCACAACTTTTCTCTATAAATTTTGCAGTTTTCATCTTTCAACGTTCATTGTAGATGATCATAGGAACACTGAACAGCAGCCATATCCCAGTCTGAATGCCATACTGTCTTGATATGTCCCCTGTCAAAGAAATTATCCCATTTCTTTTTAGCTCTGCTTCATAAAATTCTCAGGACATGTGCAGAATGCCGCCTGATATTTTGATGAAATATAGCAATAATGGCCTCCAGCCCAGATTTCGGTAGAATCCTTTTTCTTCTCTGGAGTTTCTTGAGCTGAACTTCAAATGTCTGTGATTTCCTTGGGCTTCTGTTTTCTTTCTTTCTTTCTTTTTAAATTCCACTTAGACGTTCTCATTAAGCTTTCTTAAAGTATTCTAAAGACTTACTAGCCCAAAACTCTAAATTATTTTTCATTTCTTCTATAAACCAGTTTCAAAGTTCAAAGAACTTCATAATCATATTTACCAGAATGCTTTCACTTCTCCGGATTCTGTGTTAATTACTTCTCTCATGGTTGTGACTAAATAATAGTTGAATAACTAATTAGAATATGTGCCTACTTTAATTCAGATTATTCACTTATTTGTGTGTTGGAGTAGAAATCAGAGGACAGCATACAGGTATCCTTTTTCTCTTTCCTCATTCTAGGTAGGTAAAAGAAATCAAATTCAGATTGTCAAGGTAGATGTCAAGTGCCTTCACCCACTGAGCAATTTTACAAGCCACAACAACATATAATTTAAGGAAACATGGATTGCTTTGGTTTATACTTCAAGGGGTCATTGCATCATGGTGAGGAACACACAGCTGCAGTAACAGGAAGATGGCTGGTCCTCCAAGCTCCAAATTTTCCAATCTGGAATTCTAGCCCATTGAACAGTGTCTTCCACAGTGAAGCTGGATCCTCTTAATCTAGTCTCACAGACATGCAGAGGGACTTGTTTCCACTATATGTTTATCCACTGAGTTGACAATTGTCATTAGCAATTATAAAGATAAATCTCTCAAATGAATAAAGAAGGAAAACGAATTAAGAGAAAAGGGCTTCTAAATCACATATTTACAGTAATAATTAAGAATAAAATGATGTAAAGTTACTAGGAATGAGTTTGCAATTTTTCATTCAAGAAAAAGTAGAGTCAGGCTTCCAGAAAGCCCAGAGATGGCAAGAAATTATCTTCACAAATAAGATTCCCAAGTGAAATTTGGAGGACAAGGACAATAATTAAGACCAATTTTACATAACTTGGTCCTAGCTAATGTAGGGGATGATGAATGCAGCATATTAATTATAACCATTTTAAATTTCTATCTATCTATCTATCTATCTATCTATCTATCTATCTATCTATCTATCTATACATAGAACAGCATAATACAAAGTTTAAAATGTGTTGTTATATTAAAGAATTTGGAAATATTTAGATAACTAGTACTAATAAGAAAAATTTCCATCAACTCTTTTAACATAAATAACCGCTATCAGTTTTCATTTATTTTCTTTCAGTCTTTATGTTTTCCTTAATATATACTCTTTTATAAATTCAAGTGTATACACATATTTTCTTCTCACTGTGGTTTGAATGGAATGACCATCATAGGGTCATCTTTTTGAATGCTTGGCCTACAATTAGTGGAATTATTTGGTATTGATTGGGAGGTGTGGACTTGTTAGAGGAGGTGTATCCCTTGGGGATGAACTTATAGATTCAAAAGGACCAGATCATACCCAGTTATCTGTTTCACTACCTTGCATTTGAGAACCAGATGTCAACTCTCAGCTACTGCTACAGTTCTAGTCCTTCCTGCCTGCTGCCATGCACAAAACCATTATGGTCATAGACTCACCTTTTCAAATTATAAGCCCTCTAAACTCTTTCTTTTATACGTTGTTATAGTCACAGTAATAGAAAAGTGTCTAAGAAACCTAATGTTTCAGTATTTCTCTTTTTCATCTAAGATTTTCTTACATTAGTGTAAGTTTAAATTTTAAGAATGTCAAATGTTCATTATTTACTTCAGTTTTAAATAATAATTCAAATATCCTGCTCTATGGTCTTTAATGGCATGGTATTCTGCATGCACAAAAAGGTTCTGTACGGTACTGTGAAATAGATATTTTTTTTTCTTTTTTGTAGAATTAAGAAATTTTGAAGCCTAAAATGCCCTGTATTAAAGTAGCTTCATAATTTCATGCATTATAAACGTGCTTATTTAAAATTCATGCTATTTTTTTTATTTAAATCACCTTAGTAAATTGTATAACTAATGAGAAATCTACAGCCCACAACACAACTCCTTATACTCTAGATAGTTCTACAAATATCTTTTGGGCTGTTTGTGTTGAATGCTATAAATAATGAATAGTCCTTCCTTCTTGCTTCCTCTCTCTGGCACACCCTTATCCTGAAGGTTCTGTTCCAGTTGCCTGTCTATTCAATAAAAACTTATTAGAAATAAACTATCTGATGACAGATGTTTTTCACAGTTACTTCCTCTAGGTAAAAATATTTGGTACAAGGCTATGTTCCTGTGGAAATCCAACATTTTAGTTTTATATTTAAGCTTATTGATAAAGTTAAAGATGTTTTCAAGCCAAAAATTGACACTCCCATTACTATTTCTTTGTTAATGTCATGTCCCCATAGACTATAAAGTCTGTATCTGAAAGTTCAACAATATTACACCACACACTAGAAGCCACACCTAAATTTTTAATTGTGAAAAATCTTAAGGCAGCTATTGCTTTATGTTTATAACTACAAAATATGCTGCAATCCGTTTAATCCTTTAGGGCAACAGAGGTCCTATTTACATATTGTGACTCTCTTAAAATACTCTTTGGTAATAAATACTCACAGTCTATGAACTTAGCATATTATTTGAATCAACATTCAGCCTGTATTTAGTAAGAAATCTTAATAAATCTATGGAGAAAGAAGCAGTGAGATCAGATTTATAGAACAGAGGGAAAGTAACTTATGAATTCAGAGGTTTATACAAAGCATTTTCCTTTCCTTAACCCCTAATACAGCTGGGATATCATGGTTTAACATGATGTCATGATTTGAAAAGTTTCCCATACAGGACATGCATTTGAATATCTCTGCTTTCAGTTCTTCTCTCTTCCATTTCTTTTGTCACTCTTTCTCCCTCTCCCCTCTTCTTTTTGCCCTATCTCTACCTGCCCTCCTCTATCTTGTCTTCCCCTCCTCTTTTCTCTACTTTCCTTGTCCTTTCTCCTTCCTTCCTTTCTTTCTCTGTCTCTTCCCTCTCCCACTCCTTTCATTTTCCTCCTGTGGCCCCTTCTTTTTTTTCTCTTCATTTAAAAACATGAAGTATAATTCAGTTGCTACTTTGCGTCTTTTAAAGTAACATTTATGTATCATTATGAAAAACCAGCTTCTCATAGAGTTTTAAGGATTAAGAATACTTTGTCCTTATCTATTGAGGTTGGACCAGCAGCAGAGAGTGACATCCTAGATCCAATTTATTTATACTTGACTGCCCCACCAGCAGCACAATGCAAATTCAGAGGACTCAACATGAAAAATCTTTTTTCCAAATTCAAATAGCTGACTTGAACAACTTTTTTAGACAGTCTACTTTCATTTTTACTTCTGTACATTGCCTTATCTCCAAATTGAGTAACATCAGCCTGTATTACAGTATAGTTTGGAATAAATGAGTTTCTATGTATATGTGAGAAGCAATGAAGTGCTACTAACCCAAAGGCTAAAACTAAACACCTGAACAGAGCCTTGAATTATGGAGGACACATACAAACAAGAGATCTATCTGCTCATTCTGCTCATGCATCAGCACATGGCTACACTTTCAACCCTCTAGTAGGTTTTTTTTTTCTTGTTTGAATAGGTAATGATATCAGTAGGTATCAGAAAGCTCTGTACTGTGAAGATATGTCTCATATGCTGAATTAGTTTAGAAAACAATAGCAGTTATTTTCATGACAGGTTAGAAAGAACCTTGGATAGTGTGTTGAATAAAGCTTTCCAGAGTATCTGTTGGTTTTAAGGATCATGGGGCTTAGAGAGGTGTAGAAGTCCAGGGCTATCTGTTTAAAAAGACAGTCTATTTGCTCAAAACAATCACTTTCTCTTTCTCTCTATTATTCTCTGTGAATGATTTGTTCTTCCCCTCCATCTGAAAACCTGTTGTATCAGTAGAGTTGGACAGGCAAGAAACTGCAACGATACTGCTTTGTATTAAACTCAGGACTTTCTTTGCGTATCCCATGGGGAACAAAAGTACAGGAGGACCCTGTTTAGTAATGGTGATAGTGTGGCTGAAAGCCACTTACTTTTCTAGAACATAGCATCCTTCCAAGTTTCTGTGTAGAGGTTTCTGAAATACGCCATTCTGTTTGGTGAAAATATTCAGACACTAAGTTTTCATCTGTCCACTTCACTGTTGTTCTGTGTTTAATGATCCTACAGTTCAAAACCAGTATGGTATACAGTCTAACCAAAAAGTCCTGTACGGTGGTGGTGGAAGGAGGCTCTGGCATTGAATTGGACCATTTGGATTTGAATCCAGAATCTAGCACTGATGAGTTGTGGAATATTGGGCAAGTGAATTGCCCTTTCTAAGCTTCAAGTAACTTTTGGGAACATTAAACAGGCAACACTGTTGAACATGCAGCACAAAAAACAATAAAAAATTGGACAGTCCTGACCTTGTATATGATATAGAATTTATACTCAATACATTTTACTTCACTAAGATGGCTGAGAAATTAAACTCTTAAAAAGACTCACTTATAACTCCACAATCAGCTTTTTTATTTAAGGTTCAAACTTTGAATTCCTTAGGTATATAAACATATACAGTAAATCTCTGTATACCAGTATTGTTTTTTATCTCCCCTATTCCCTTTCTGTTCCATTTATACATGAGTATATACATATGTTTTATATATATATAATTTTATATACCCATGTATACCCTCTGCTTTGATTACTAGAAATAAAAATTACAAGCCTCTATATCCATTGAATCCATGAGATTGGAAAAAAAAAAACAGAAGATAATACTAGCTTAAGAAAAGAATGCCATTAGTATAAAAGCACTATTTATAAACACAATAATTCAATGTAGTAATGACGTTCATACACAAAGCTTATTATTCTCTTTCTTCCCTGGAAAGTTATTTTTTATGAAAGAACAGTGCTTAGGAAAATCTTCTTTCTCACTCTCTGTATTCACTAATTCTCTTATTGCACATCTAGAGTTACTATGGATGGATTAATAAAACAAAGACCGACCTGACACTGCCAGCTCCAGGGTGTTTGTATTAACCTCTGACATTTACAAGTGAAGACATACAGAACCTTCTTTTGTTTCCTGGATAATCACTCAGGTGTTAAAGAAGAGTTGATTCAGTTTTAAATGGCACGATTTTCTCAAGCCTTGAGAAAATAGAGGATGGATTTTCCCCTTTTTCCATTGCTCAAATACACACACGGCAGAGTCATGTCTAACTGTTTAGTTTTACAAGACTGAAAATATTGAATTCAAAGCTTAGGTTTTAGTTCAGGTTTATTCATCATGTTTAACACTGCCTAAACTTTACAGGCAAATCGGAAATGAAACACAATTGAAACTAAACCAAGTCTTTTTTTTTTTTTTTGCCTGTGAAGGGGCCTTAATATTTCATTTTATGTTTTCAGATGGGATCTAATGAAAACGTGATTTTATACAGATTCCTTGTGTCAATTATTCACCGTATTCCTTCTAAGCCAATCTGTGCGTTCAACTTGAAGCTTCATTAAGGATCAAGCCAAGTAGTCTTTACAAAGTACAGGGTTTCGGTGATGGACAGATGGCGGCTTTCATGATGTCAGGAAGTGTCAGATATTATCGTTGGCTCTGGAATGGTGGCTACTATCCAAACAGATTGGGAAACAGACAGAAAGAGCAAGAACACCATTTGTTTTATTTAGATACATTGTGAACAGAAGGAAGCAAGACAGAGCATACTTTTACACATCTTTTTTCCAGTCCTTGTGAAAACAGTTTAGGATTTGTTATGTTATATTAGCCCTTTCATTATGCAAAGGCATGTGAAAGCCAGAGAAGCTGGGGAAAGAATTTGTCTCATTGTGATTTTCTATGAAGTTTGTTTATTTTTATTCTTACGGAATGTGATTCTTTTAAAACTCCTCTTTCACTGGAAGGATGAATGCTTAAGATAGAGAGAAGGGAGGTGAGGCCCTTCCGAAGTGTTTACTGCAGAGAGCATGAAGAGATGGCTGACTTCATGATCCAGAATGTGGGGTTCTCAGAGAAGATTAGCAAGTATTCAGTACTCAGTCTGAAGGTGTGTCTTGGTGAAGAGCCCTAGATTTGATTCTGTGAGGATTTAGCTCCCATTGGCAGGCAGAGGGCAGTATGAGCTCCAGATAAGTTGGTGAATCCCATTACAGGACCAAAGCTTAGTGCTAATCCACCAGGAGTCCTAGGACAAGGCTTAGCAGCACATTACTGGGAAACTTTGAACTTAAAAGGATGAAGGCATTTAAAGCACATTCAATAGATAAAAGGTCTATAAAATTTATTTTTTTTGTTACTTTCTTACATTCAAGTACTAGATTCCTTCTCTCCATTTCAGGAGATGTAAATAAATTTGGCCTAATTTTGGTGAGGTAGATATCTAATGGCATACTCTGTCTCACAGTTATAGCTTAAAATCATTGCGAATATAATGAAAATTTAGTCCCTGATACAACCCTCATATATTTACATGTGAGGGACGATACCAAATTCTTTAATATTAATGAAGGATACACATTTCTTAAGCAACCTGGATAATTTTGGTTATAAAGAATGCATTCATTTGCAACATGGAAGGTGCCAGAAGATCTTTGCAGGCAGATCCACCTTTCTTGCATATCATAATGGTCCATTGGGAATGTTGGGATTGGGGTACACGGTGACTGAGAGGTGAAGACTGCAGCCCTCTGTCTGATCATAATACCAGCTGTGTAAATGAAGCGACTTCACAGTCTAGGTACAAACAGATTGGAATTTTGGCTGAAGAATCAGAGCATTCCTCAGATAGTAAGGCCATTGGCGAGCATTGAGAGTTAGGCACTTGAGTTTGCATTGGAGTTTAGGATAACAGATAAAGCAGAACATCACACCAACCTTTGAGTTTTTAACGTGACCAAAAGCACCTGGGAGCTTAAGGGGAGAGGAAGAGATCCTCAGCCATCTTAGCAGGCAGTCTCTCCCAACCGCTGAACTGCCAGTTATTTGTAAGGCAAAGCAGGTGGATCGTTCATGCAAACTAATCCATGGTGTAAGAAGCATTGTCATCCCTCCACTGGGAGAGGTGAGGGAGAAGGCTATCATCATTTTTATTAACTATTTATTTACTTTACATCCCAATCCAGCTTCCCTTTCTTTCTATACTGACAGTCTCTCCTTCTCCCTTCTCCTCCTGCCCCCAATTAACCCCTCCTCCCCTCTTTTGAAAAAAAAAGGGGAGCCTCCCATGGATATCAACCAGCCTTCCCAAATCAAATTGTGGTTAGACTAGGTACATCTTCTACAGTTGAGGCTAGAAGAGGCAGCTCACAAAATAACCAAGCTACACAACTGTGACATATGCACAGAGAGCCTAGGTCAGTCCCATTCATGCTCTCTGATTGGCTGTTCAGTATCTGAGAGGCACAGGTTAGTTGATTCTATAGGTTTTCCTGTGGTGTCCTTGAACCCTCTGGCTCTCTCAATCGTCCCCCCTCTTCCACAAGGACTCCCCATACTTTGCCCAGTGTTTGGCTGTGGGTCTCTGCAAAGGTTACCATCAGTTGCTGAGTGAAGTCATTCTAATGATAGCTATGCTAGGCTCCTGCCTTCATTGCATCTGTGGATTGGAGAATGATTATCCTTTACTTAATGGCTAATATTCACTAATAAGTGAGTGCACACCATGTTTATTTTTCTGGATCTGGATTATCTCACGCAAGGCAGTCTTTTCTAATTCCATCCATTTGCCTTCAAATTTCATGATGTCATTGTTTTAACAGCTGAGTAATACTCCATTGTTTAAATGTATCACATTTTTCTTTGTCTATTCTTCATCTAAGGGACATTTATGTTGTTTCCAGTTCCTGGCTCTAATGAATAAAGCTGCTATGAACCTAGGTTAGCAAGTGTCCTTGTGGTACAATGAAGCATCTTTTGGCTATATTCCCAGGAATGGTATAGTTGGCTCTTGGGGTACATCTATTCACAATTTACTAAGAAACCAACAAATCGTTGCCTTTGTGCAAGTTTGCACTCCCACTAGCAATGGAGGGAAAAGGAACAACATCCTAGCCAGCATGAGTTATTTTTGGGTTTTTTATCTTTGCCATTCTTACGGGTATAAGATGAAATCTCAGAGTTGTTTTTGATTTGCATTTCCCTGATGACTAACGACACTGAACCTTTCGTTAAGTGCTTTTCAGCAATTAGTGGTTCATCCTTTGAGAATTCTCTGTTTAGCTCAGTAACCCATTTTAACTAGTTTTTTTTTTTTGCTTGTTTTTTTGTTTGTTTGTTTGTTTTTTGTTTTGTTTTGTTTGAGCTTAGTTTCTTGAGCTCTTTATATATTTTGGATATCAGCCTTCTGTCAGATGTAGGGTTTGAGAAGATCTTTTTCCATACTGTAGGCTGCCATTTTGTCCATTGGATGGTGTTCTTTGCCTTACAGAAACATTTCAGTTTCGTGAGGTCCCATTTATAAATTGTTAACCTTAGAGCCTAAGACACTGGTGTTCTGTTCAGGAAGTTGTCCCCTATGCCAATGCTTTCCAGGTTATTGACTGCTTCATCTTCTCTCTTGTTTAGTGGTTCTGGTTTTATGTTGAGGTCTTTGATGAACTTGAACTTGAGTTTTGTGCAAATCTATTTGCCTTCTTCTTCATGCGACATCAAGTTAGACCAGCACCATTTGTTGAAGATACTTTGTTTTTTCTACTGTATAATTTTTGCTTCTTTATTGAAAGTTAAGTGTTCATAGGTGTGTGGATTTATGTTTGGTACTTTGATTGGATTCCATCCATCAATCTGCCTATTTGTTTGTGTGCCAACACCATGAGATTTTTATTACTATTGTTTTGTAGTACAGTTTGAAATCAGGAATGATGACACCTCCAGAAGTTCTTTTATTGTTCAGGATCATATCATTTAAGCTGTCCTCTGTTTTTGTTTTGCTATGTGAAGTTGAGGATTGTTTTTTCAAGGTCTGTAAGGAATTGTGTTGGAATTTTGATAAGAATTGTGTTGAATCTGTAGATTGCTTTCATAAGCTGTCCATTTCTACGAGGTTAATTCTATGGATCCTTGAGAATGGTAGATTTATATTTTTCTGATAACTTCAATTTTTTTCAAAGACCTGAAGCTTTTGTCATATATAGGTCTTTCACTTGAATGCTTAAAGTTACACAAAGACATTTTATATTATTTGTGGCTATTGTGAAGACTACTGTTTCTCTAATTTCTTTCTCAGCCCATTTATTCTTTGTATATAGGAAGGATATTTATTTTTTGAGCTAATTTTGTATTCAGATACTTTGATGAAGAACTTTTAACATCTGTTGATGTTCCCTAATAAAAATTTAGAGTCACATATACATTAATATTATATATATATTAATTTATCATATATCATATAACATATACCATATACCATATATTATATATCATATACCATATACCATATATCATATACCATATATCATATATTAATCATATATTATATATATCATTATACATTATGCATTATATATTATACATTATATGTTATATTATATTATTACATATTACATGTTACATGTTACAAGTTACATGTTACAAATTAACATGTTACATGTTACATATTATATTATATATTATATATTATATACATTACACATTATACATTTTACATATGTTATTTTATATACTTATTTTATATATATATATATCTCACCTGTAAATACTGATACTTTGACTTCTTCCTTTCCAATATGTATCTCTTTGACTTTTTTAGTTATCTTATTGCTCTAGCTAAGATGTCAAGTACTATATTAAAAAGATAGGGAGAGAGTGAGCAGCTTTGCCTTGTCCCTTATTTTAGTAGGATTGCCTTAAATTTTTCTCCATTCAATTTGATGTTGGCTATTGGCTTTCTGTGTATTGCCTTTATCAGGTTTAGGTATAGGCCTTGTAACCCTGATCCCTGTAAGACTTTTATCATGAAGCTGTGTTGCCTTTTGTTAAAGGCTTTTAAAGCATCAAATGAGGTGATCATGTGATTCCTTTCTTTCAGTTTGTTTATATGGTACATTGATGGATTACTGTATGTTGAGACCTGCCTACATCTCTGCAATGAACCCAACTTGATCAAGGTAGATAATGTTTTTCAGGTCTTCTTGGATTTGCCTTAAAAGTATCTTCTTAAGTAGTTTTGCATTAATGTTCATGAGGAAAATTGGAACAAAATTCTCTTTCTTTGTTGACTCTCTGGTTTAGGTGTTAGGGTGACTATGGCCTCATAAAATGAATTTGGCAATGTCCCTTCCATTTCTGTTTTGTGGAATAATTTGAGGAGCATTGGTATTAACTCTTTTTTGAATGTTTGGTAGAATTCTGTGCTAATACCATTTGACTCTGAGCTTTTGTTGGTTGGGAGACTTTTATGACTGCTTCTGTTTCCTTAAGGAATACTTTAGAATGTTTATCTCATCTTAATTTAACTTTGGTAAGTAGTATATATCAAGAAAACAATCCCTTTCATTTAGATTTTACAATTATGTATAGAAAAATTTTAGATTTTTCAAGTTTTAGGAGTATGGGATGTCGAAGTAGACCTAATGCTTCCTTAGATTTACTCAGTGTCTGTTTTTATGTCTCACATTCATTTCTGATTTTGTTAATTTGAATATTTTTCCTTTGCCTTTTAGTTAGTTTGGGTAAAAGTTCGTCTATCTTGTCCATTTTCTCAAAGAATAAACTTCTTTGTTTCATTGATTCTTTGTTCCTATTTTATTGGTTTCAACCCTGAGTTCAATTATTTTCTCCTGTCTACTCCTCTTGAGTGTGTATACTTCTTTTTGTTCTGAAGCTTTCAAGTGTGCAATCAAGTCACCAGTATGAGATCACACTAATTTCTTTGTGAAGACTGTTAATGCTATGGACTTTCCTCTGAGCTTTTCCTTGATTATGTCCTATACATTTGAGTGTGTTGTGAATTCATTTTTATTGAATTCTAGAAAGTCTTTAATTTCTTTCTTATTTCTTCCTTGACCCAGTAGTCACTGAGTAAATAGTTGTTCAGTATCTATGAGTTTATAGAGATATTTTGTTTGGTTGGTTTTGTTTTGTTGTTGTTGTGGGGTTTTTTTTGGCTTTTTATATTGTTGTTGAAGTCTAGCTGTAATTCTTGATGGTTTGATAAGATACGGGATATTGTTTCAAATTTTGTATCTGTTGACACTTCCTTTGTAACTGAGTATGTGGTCAGTTTTGAAGAACATTCTATGAGGTGCTGGGAATGTGTGTTCTTTTGTGTTTGGATGAAATGTTAGGTAGATGTTTGTTAGGTCCCCTTGAGTCATAACACCTGTTAGCTTCATTATATTTCTGTTAAGTTTCTGTCTGGAAAATCTGTTCATTGGTCAATGTGGGATGTTGGCCTCCTGATATTAATACATGAAGTTCAATATGTGATTTAAGTTTTAGCTATATTTCTTTTACAAATGTGGATGGGCAAAGATATTCATAATTGAGACATCATCTTTGAGGATTTTTCCTTTGATGAATATAAAGTATACTACTCCATCTCATTTGATTAATCTTGGTTGAAAGTGTGTTTTAGTAGATATTATAATGAACACTCCATCTTGGTTCTTAGGTCCATTTCATTGGGAAATCTTTTTCCATCCCTTTATTCTGATTTCTTCTGAAGTAATAATTTTCTTTGATGTTGAGGTTTGTTTCTTGTATGAAGCACAATGATGAATCTTGTTTTTGCATCCATTCAGCTGGCCTGTACCATTTTATTGGAGAATTGAGTCCATTGAGGTATTAACAGCCAATGATTATTAATTACTGTTATTGTGATGTTGTTGGTATGGTGTGTGTGTTTTCATTTGGCTTATGTGAAATTATTCATTTCCTGAGTTCTCATGGGTATAGTTAACCTCTTGGTATTAGAGTTTTTCTTCTAGTACCTTTTGTAGGGGTGGATGTGCAGATGGATACTTTTAATTTTTTTTTATTTTAGAGTATCTGGTTTTCTCTGTCTATGGTGATTGAAAGTTCTGTTGGGTATAGTAGTCTGGACTGGTAACTGTTGGCTCTTAGGGTCTGAAAGACATCTTTCTAGGCCCTTCTGGCTTTTAGAACCTCTGTTTGGAAACCAGGTGTAATTCTAATAATTCTGTCTTTATATGATACTTGGCCACTTTTCTTTGCAGCTTTTAACAATCTTTTGTATTTCTGTACTTTTAGTGTTTTGATTACTATGTGACTGGAGAATTTTTTCTGGCCCATTCTATCTGGTTTTTATAAGCTTTTTATATATTTATAAGCATCTTTTTCTTTAGGTTGGGAAGAAAATGGTGTTGTTGAAAATATTTTTTGTACCTTTGAGCTGAGAATATTATTATTACTACTATTATTATTATTATTATTATTATTATTATTATATTTTTTATTTTTCTTAGATTTGTTTTTTTCATAGTGTTCCAGATTTCCTAGATGTTTGATGTTAGCAACACTTCAGATTTAACATTTTCTTAGGCTGATGTATCAATATCTTATATTATATCTTTTCCCCCTTAGATTCTCTCTTCTACCTTTTATATTCTCTTGGTGATGCTTACATCTGTAGTTCCTGTTTGCTCACCTAGGTTTTGTATCTCAATGGTTTCTTCAGTTTGTTTCCTTTTTTATTGCTTCTATTTCTATTTTCAGGTATTAATCAGTTTTACTTATTTTCTTTACCCGTTTAATTGCATTTTCATGTATTTATCTAAATATATGGATTTTAAATTTTCTTCTTTAAAGGCCTCTTTCATCTTCATAAGATTGGATTTAAGATCATTTTCTTCTGCTGTAGTTGTGTTAGAATATCTAAGACTTGCTGTAGTAGCAATAGCTGGGCTCTGATAGTGCCATATTGCTCTGTCTATTTTTAATTTTGTTCTTATGATTGCCTCTAACTATGTGCATTTTGTGATTGTTATAGGTTTTGGTGCTTCTTTTTGAGTTTATCTTTGTTGGATGAGTGTGTTTTGCATGTTCCCCTCCCCCGGGACCCCTTTGTTTCTGTTTCCTCTCCATTTTATGGCCTGAGTAGCCAGGAATTCTGGTTAGTGACCAGTGTATCTTTAAGTCCTCAGTTCCAGTAGGGTGTCTGCTGGTTTGTTAATTTGTTGTTTTGTGGAGCTTTTGTTTGGTCTTTTTATTTGTCCACATGGCTTCTGAGTTTTGGGTGTTAACATTGCCTCCAGTGTTCCTAGTCTCAGAGTGGCCCAGGCTCACTATCTACTGGGGAGTAATAACATCACATATCATGCTGACTATTATTAAGAAATAGTTGTTATTCACTCAGCGTGAAAATAAAATCTTAATTATTATATTTTTTGGCCTTGACCAAACAAGTGTCTTATTAAAACATGAATAAAGAAGAGAAAAAGCCAAGACATTGAGGGGATAGTTAGTTCCAGATTGCAGACAGGTAGAGTAGACTCAGAAAGAAATAATGTGAACCCTTCCTGCTAGAGGCATATGATTCAAGAGCTAGAGAGTAGGTCTCACATCATTTACACAATGTCTTGGCTTATGCAGGAAATTTTATAGCCTTAAATAAAATTAATCCTTGTTCTCTCTTGTAAATAATCTACACTACTTAACAAGTTAAAATTATGTTTCTATGGAGCATTATTTGAATATCAGCCCTGGCCATGGATGTTTAAAAACTCCTGTAATGAGAAATTTAACATTAGGGTTCCAGCCAAAGCTATTAATTCATATCAAAGAATTTAAATATCTGTAGGCCATCTTAAATCTCACTTGGACTTGGACTTTCAGATGTAGCACACAGTGAATTTATATTTTGGTGGGATCTCAGAAGAAAAGAAAACCTATGCAACATATACATATTAAATCAAATGTAAGTTTACTATTAAGTTTAAATTATAACATAGGGAATTCCATTTACATTAAGAAGTCACTGCCTCTGTGGGTCAGCTGCTCAGGCAGAAAGGGAGCTTGGGTAACATTTTAGTGTACTTTTTTATTTTTTGTGTTTACAGAATGCAATTAAAAAAAAAGTCTCTCATTACATATTAGAAACAGAGAAAGATCAGGTTAGGCTCCACAGAAAAGTAGAGTTTTCTAATTTTGAGACTAAGAGCTTCTATAAGAGCACATTCAACTTATCTGAGCACACTGGGTAGTAATAGATGCATGGCCCCATGAGTACAACTTCTTCACCTGCTTTGTCTCTTGACAAGATTATCTAGGTAATTAATTGTATAAACTATCTCTTAAATGTCAGCAAATTTATACAAATTCCCTTTTAAAACTTTTTGAATGCCACTCTTGTTAAATTTCCAAATCCTATACACCTATTTGTGCATAATGTAAAATTCATCGTTTGTGTACCAACTATAGTGTGTTTTAACTTTTAGAATAGCATTGAAAAAATATGACCTCAGCCTCACATCTATTAATTTTTAAAGAGAAAGTAACAATTATTAGTGCTAACACTATCATTTAGGAAACAGTCTATTCTCTGAGAATAATATCTGAATTAGAGTATACAGAGAAAAACCTGAATTGCTAAAATTGATTGTGTTAGTATGATATGCAGAAACAACATACTCACAAGGGAGAAGAAAAAATCCATCAATTTCTTACCATTAAAAACAGCCTAAATTGACATCTTAACACATTTCCTTATGGTCTGTTTATGTTTTTGGCAGAACTACATATCTTTAATTTAGTTTTATGCAATTAAAATACTATTTTATTTTGGGTTCTTCTCAGTTGCTGTACTCAAGTAATGAGATTGGAATTAATTTTTATGCTACTTGTAATTTCTCTGATATTTAAGTCTCCTGTGACTTTGTTTCTCTTATATAGTCCAAAGAAAATATGCAAAGTGGCAAGGCATCATGGCAGCAGTTTATAATACAGAGTTGAGAGTAGAAATGATAGAAACATGGGATTATGTGGGACAGTGACCATTGGTAGGAAGTTAAAGAGAAATAAGTGCTTTGTGCTGTAACTTCCTCTAGCTAAGTAAGGTACAGGAGCTATCAGAAAGATCCTGGGGTTAACTTTGGATTAATTGTTCTAACTGTACAGAGAAAAGCTTCATGCTGTTTTTCACAGACTATGTCTTAAAGATTGACTATGACTAAATTCTGTTGACACTGACTGATGACATTTCTGTCCACTCCTGAATAAATTATCACATCATAGGAATGGGTGGACTAGTCCTTCACACATTGACTTGTGGAGCTTGAAGGTAATATCGAAACTACACAGATGAATGTGAAATGAAGTTTACCTACATCAGAGTTAGAATGGCATTTCCACAGGAAGAAAGGACAAATGTCAAGAATAAAAGTTATCAAATTCCACTTAGACCTCATCCATGTTAATGTCTGCCTGCCTTAGACTCACTGCTTTATACATTTCTTCATGTCCTTCCTCCTCATCAGATTAACTATGTCTTCTCTTTGTCTGCTTCCTAACTTTTCTTTCTCTTCTCACACTGCTCTCACAGTCTGTACCACACTGAGAGTGTCAGTGGCAATTCACCTTTAGTTTTGTCCCAAACAAATTTCTCCAGAGGAAGTCTTGCATCTATGAAATTAAGAGGATATTTTAGTTAGATATCTTACCATAAAACTTTACAGTCAAGATTGTGAAAGTCTTTCCATCACTAGTTTGTTCTGTATTTTCTATTTCATTGTAAGTGGTATCTTCTTCACAGTTTTATAGCCCATTTCCTGGTTATTCTTTGCTATCAGAGTCTTTCTGCCTCCTTTGCCACCATGGTTCTTTCACCATGTCCCAGAACCTGTGTTCCAGGAGACTGATTCATTTTACTCTTTTGTCAAAATTGGATTTTGACTGTGTAAAATTTGATCAGGTTGGTCTCAAAATCACACTGCCCCCCCCCCAATTATCCCTTTTCTCTCAGTAAGTGATTTTTTAATGTTGGTGATGAAATTTTTATGCTCTTTTGTCCCATTACTACTCTACCCTCAGCTCTCAATATACACATCCTAAATTATTTAGCCAGCTGGACAACTTTTAATGCTTTCAATCTGCTAATATTTTTTAATCACAGAAGTATTAGTACATTTATTCACTTCTGTCTAGGAGACAAATTAATCTAAGTACTTGGTTTTTAAAAATCACCTTCAATGTTTATTCCAAGGTCTGCCCTGTAAATAGAATTTATTCTACATTCCCATAGCTCCTTTTCTTTCTGGACTAAAATCTCCTTAAAGGTAATGTTGCATCACCAACACATACATAGGGACCTGATGCTTAATTTGCTTCCAACACAGTGTTGGCTGAGTAGATTAAAGGAAAAATTCCTATCCCATGCTCAAAAAACAGCTAGTCCACCTCATTTCACACCACAGAAAAGCGTGGCTTTTTAAATTTACAGGACAGGTATATTTTTCATCAGCGTGTTATGTTTCTCTGCAGATTTGGGAGCAAAGTCAATCAGCATTGTCCTGCTGAGGAGGATTATGTATCTCTATCTCCAAGAGTTTATTGGCATCAAATGAGGTAGTTCCTTCTTAAAGTATCTATATCCCATCAGCTCAATCATGACAGACTGATTAGATTTCATGTTAGAGAGCAGGTGATGGTATAAAATGAGGGAAAAAATCATTACCTGCAGTTGATCATTAATCTCTGTGAAATGTCCTTTCATATAGTAGTAGTAATTGCACTTATAAATTGAAAATAGAAATATATTTATGCTAGGCTGAAGATATCTGTTTTCTGCTATTTCAGGTATATGTGCAAGATGTTTCTAGACAGTTAATATTCTGTACTTAGGCTGATAAGATTGCTTAATACATGTTCCTACACTCAGCATGTATAGTGGATACAATTTCTTTATCACTTCTAACTCTCTGATCAAAACAATCATAAAAATGTATTTCATTTGAGTATTATTTTTAAAAAAACATATCTACATCTCCAAAAGCTAATCTCTGTTATCATAATATTGCATGGATTAAGTTCCTGATGATTTAATTATATATTTTTGGATAAAAATTAGTGTCTTATGAGGTGAAGGTATATAACAAAACAAATTTTATTGTAAATTGTCATGTCTTTGACAGTGTTGATCAGTTATTTTTTTTAGCTGCTGTAATAAAACGCCATGATGAAAAGCAATATAAGAAGGAAATTTATTTTGGGTCACAGTTCCAGAGGGAGAGTCCATAATGGCAGGGGAGGTAGAGCCTCAGACATCCACAGCACAATGATAAGAAAGCACATCTCAGCTGTAAATGCAAAGCAGAGAGACAAAACTATAAAGGGAAAAAAGGCTATAAACTCTCAAAGTCTGCTCCCGTAAGGTACATCCTCCCACAAGGCTCCACTTTCCAAAAGTTTCTCTACCTCTTCAAACAGCATCACTAACCAGGAACCAAGAGTTCAAATAATTGAGCTTATGGGGGATATTACTCATTTAAACCACTACAGAGAGTATGGAGGGTATTTAATTTATAGGCTTTAAAACTTATTTTATCATTTGATATTAAGATTAATAATGGTTTACTTATCTATTGATTTTCACCATGTAGAAATAATGAATTGATAGGTTTGAATGTGTGAGACAATTCAGGGAATCCTGACCCCTCCCCCCCAAAAAAATCACAGTTTTTGGTTTTTGATATTTGTCTCAGCTACCTTCTATTGCTGTGATAAAACAATAAAGCAAATTAACCTTGGAATTGAAAACCATCTTATAATAAAGACAAACTAGGTTCATTCCTGTTTATATTTAAAGATGACTCTTAAGAATGGGCTATGCCCCACCTATAAACTTAACTACAAATGATTCTATACTGCCTGTCCCAAAAAATCTTTCAACTATGCTTTATTTCAACAGGTTATTATGACCACCTTGAAACCATGTCTTTGCTTCAGAAGGTTTTTATTACCACCTTGTTATGCTTATGTTCAGCTTCTGTGACCTCTACTTATCTGCCTGACAAACTCCAATTGTGAATCCCTACTCTTGAGCTATAAAAACTCAGTCCTGATCTCTTGAACCCTACCATAGGGAGAGACAGCTTGTGCACATGAACAAAGCTTGTTTTAATAAATTTGGCCATGATTTGTGTAGGTGGTCTTTCTTCTCACATCTGTGGGATTAACAGACACCACAACCAAAGCCATTTATACAAGAGGCTTTATTAGGGGCTTACAGTCTCATAGCATTAATGTTCATGACCTTTATGGCAAGGAGTATTGCAATAGACAGGCAGGCCTAGTGGTGGACAAGTAGCTGAAAGACCTTGGCTAGATGCACAAGTGTGAAGCAAAGAGAGAGAACTGGGAATGATATAGGGGTTTTGAAACTTAAGGGCCCACCCACAGTAACACACTTCCACTAAAAAGACCATCATACCTCCTAATCCTTCCCAGATAGTTCTACCAACTGGCAACTAAGTATTCAAACGTATAGATCATTTTCATTAATAGCATCACAATGTGCTAACAGATTTTTCTTATGAAATAGCAAATAATTAAGATTGTTTTTGTTTGTTTCCTAAGTGCCATGAGTGGGAGGGAAGTACTTTACTCTATGGTAAATCCCCATCCTGAAGACTATAACCTAATCAGGATCTGACCTATGGTCAACAGAACACACTACTAATAGCTATTTATACAATATGTACTGCTCAAGAATAAATTTGACCATTCATGGAATAATAAGAATACAACCTGATTCTTTTTTGTAGGGATGTACACGTCACAAGAAAACACACTCCTTGAGATTGTCTTTCTTTTCCTTTAAATTATAGAAGTGTGGGCAGAGGTACAAATATGTACCAATATTAATGTTCCACAGGAAGACATATAAACTTGTTCAAGCTATTTTTGTCTCATGCATGATACTATACTTGGGAGAAATCCTACAGAATTTCCAGCTGGGAAATTTGTTTAAATAAGTTTGAGTTAGCAGTATACAAAACTGAGGTTGCATACAGAAGCTGAGCTACTCTGCTTACAATCAGAATGATCTCTGCTGCTCTTTTCCTATCAACCCACATATACTAGTTACTTTTCTAATTAGAAAAACTTTTGGTGGGGGGGATCTTGTCACATTTCCCTCTCCAATTATTGATATGTGATTCTGCCTCTTATGTTATCAGGTTTGCTAGCAATCACTGTTAACCAAGACATCTTGTTGTTCCAGGGATCTATAAGTCAGCAATATAATTACAAAGGCTTAAAATATTATGTACGGAGTTTCTGTAATGTATGATATAAAAGAAGAGTTTTGTTATTGTTGCTAGTAAATCAAGTTGCTATTATACGGTTTATTAAAGAAGCTTATAGGAATAGGAAATACCCCTTAGGTGGGTAGAAATAGCTGCTGTGTGAAGGTGAGTTTAGATCCATGGCACTCACACAAAGCTGGGCAAGGTTACCTGCACCTGTAACACAAATGCTGGGGCTGGGGAAAGAGATAGAAAAATTGCTGAAGCATGGTGGCTGCTTTCTTAGGTTCAGATTCAGTGAGAGACTAAGACACACATACATATAGCAAATCCATCCACTACCCATGCACTAATACACACAAAGATAAGATGGATGTGTGTGTGTGTGTGTGTGTGTGTGTGTGTGTGAGAGAGAGAGAGAGAGAGAGAGAGAGAGAGAGAGAGAGAGAGAGAGAGAGAAAAGAAAAAAATTAAACAGAAAATATCTGTCCAGACCACCCAGAAACACATGGAATGCTGAACATCTTGGAAAACTGAAATTAGAAAAAGATTGCAAATTATTTAGCAAGTTAAAAATAGCTCTTTGGTTTT
>JANHMN010000010.1:27082398-27168644 GCA_030674055.1 Rhabdomys pumilio | reverse complement strand
TTTGGTTTTTTGTTTTGTTTTGTTTTGTTTTGTTTTGTTTTGTTTTGTTTTGTTTTGTTTTTTTTAAAGAAAAATTTTAATTCAGAGGAAATAGCAGCAATCTCCAAGGCTGTGCTCAAATAGCCTGAGATTAAAGATTGACATTTTAAAAATTCTTCCAGAGAATGACTTACTTAAAGTTAACCTAGGAAACAATGGTCTTCATTGTGGACTCTCCACATACTAATACTTACATGACATTATACTGAGTTCTAGCTTTCTCCCCAACTCCTCTATCCTGCCCTCTGGCTAGTCCTGGTCTTCACCACAGAATCTCTTCTTGTGCTTTTATGTCCCACATGTTCCATTACCCTCTTTCATTCACCCATCTTGAGCTTCATAATGTATGAGAGCAACACATACAAAGAAAAAAGCATCTGAAAATCTATATTTTGAATGTAAGAGAAAACATGGGATTTGTCTGAGTATGGCCTATTTTAACAGTACAATTTCATTCCTTGGGAATACCATGATTTCATTTCAGAGTAAAAAGACATAATATTATATTTCTGTAAATGTAATTAGAACAAATATAACAGGGAGAGAATAGATCCACAAAAGCTACACATGCTGCTATCAAAAGTATGTGTGGTGTAGCCCCAGCTTCTATGCATATCTCACTGTAAGCCAATGAACAGAGGTAACACATCACGCTGTTAGAGAGTTGTGCTGTGTAAATTATTTTATAGGGTGACAACAATATTAATTTATCTTTGCAAATTTTAAATATAAATACAGCTCTGAAGTTTGTTCAACAATTTGAATTAAATTAGTTTGATAGTTATAGATGTATTCATCATCATTATTATTATTTTTATACTCCAGATTTTATTCTTCACTCCTGTCCACCCTTTTATTGTTCCATACCCAATACCTCCAACCTACCCACATGTCTGCAAGAGGCTGTCCCCACTCTCTACCCCACTCCACCTGACCTATTAAACTCCCTGGTCCTCCAATCTCTTGAAGGTTAGGTGCATCCTCTCTGAACACAGACCCAGTAGTCCTCTGCTGTATATGCGCTGGGGGGTGGGGGGAGGCTCATATCAGCTGGTATATGCTGCCTTTTTGCTGCTCCAGTGTTTGAGAGATCTCAGGGGTCCAGATTTATTGAGACTGCTGGTCCTCCTACAGGGTCGCCCTCTTCCTCAGCTTATTTAAGCCTTTTCTTAATTCAACTACAAGCTTCTGTCCATTGGTTGGGTGCAAATATCTTCATGTGACTCTTTCAGCTGCTTGTTGGGTCTTCTGGAGGGCTGTCATGATAGGCCCCTTTATGTGAGCACTTCATAGCCTCAGTAATAGTGTCAGGCCTTGGGACCTCCCCTTGAGCTGAATCCCACTTTGGGCCTGTCTCTGTACCTTCTTTTCCTCAGACTCCTCTTCATTTTGATAACTGTAGTTCTTTCAAACAGGAACAATTATTGGTCAGAGTTTTGACTGTGAGATGACAACCCCCTCCGTCTTTTGATGCCCGGACTTCCTGCTGGAGGTGGGCTCTATTAGTTCCCTCTCACTACTGTCTGGCATTTCATCTAAGGTCCCTCCCTTTGCGTCCTGAGATTCTTTCACTTCTTAGGTCTCTGGTGCATTCTGGAGGGTCCCCACAACTTCTTACCTCTCTAGGTTTCCATTCCTTCTGCTGCCCCTAGGGGCTTCAGTCCTTTTCTGTGACCCAATCCCACATCAGGTTCCCCTTCCTCTACCCCTCCCCATCCACTTTTTCTCCCGGGTCCCTCCCTCTCTCCCCACTTGTGATTGCTTTTTTTCCCTTCCAAGTGGGACTTTGGTGTCCTCACTTGGGCCCTTCAGCTTGTTGACCTTTTTGAGTTCTGTGGATGGTATCTTGGGTATTCTGTACTTTTTTTGCGCTAATATCCACTTATTAGTGAGTACCTACTGTGCATGTCCTTTTGGTATTGAGTTACCTCACTCAGGATGATATTTTCTAGTTCCATCCATTTGCCTGCAAAACTAAGGATGTCCTCATTCTTAGTATTACATTCCATTGTGAGTAGTATTCCATTGTGTAAATGAACCACATTTTCTGTATCTATTCTTCTATCATGAGACATCTGAGTTGTTTCCAACTTCTGGCTATCACCAACAAGGCTTCTATGAACATAGTGGAACATGTGCCCCCGTGGCATGTTGGAGCATCTTTTGGGTACATTCTCAAGAGTGGTATTGCTGGGTCTTCAGGTAGATCTATTTCCAATTTTCTGAGGACCCTCCAGATTGATCTCTAGAGCAGTTGTACCAGTTTGCAATCCCAACAGCAATGAGTGAGTGTTCCCCTGTCTCCACATCCTCGCCAACATGTATTGCCACATGAGGGTCGTTTTGATTTACATTTCTCTGATTACTAAGAACTTTGAACATTTCTTTAGGTGCTTCTCAGCCATTCCAGATTTCTCTGTTGTAAATTCTCTGTTTAGTTCTACACCCTATTTTTTGATTGGGTTGTTTGGCTTTTTGGTGGTTAGCTTCTTGAGTTTATTATATATTTTGGATACTAGCCCTCTACAAGATGGGGGGTTAGTGAAGATTTTTTTTTCACAATCTGTAGGTTGTCGATTTGTCTTATTGACTATGTCTTTTGCCTTACAGAGCCTATCCAGGTCCCATTTATCAATTTTTAGAGCCTTAGCCATTGGCATTCTGTTTATGAAATTTCCCCCTATGCCAATGAGTTCAAGAGTCTTTTCTACTCTCTCTTCTGTTAAATTTGAATGTATTTATCTTAAAAGTTTGCCTAGTTACATTATTATTGAAGAATAAGGTTAATTGTTCTTTGTATATAAAATGGTTTTGTATCTTTTACAAGCCATTTTGCTTGTCATATAGCCCTATTAGGTTCAAAACATATTTATTCCAAATAGCAGGAACCAATGAGTTTAATGTTGATATTTTCTAGATTATTGTTGTAGTGGAGACGCCATGTTTGGTAGTGTAAACATCTACATTCTGCATTCTGTGGAATATAGCTTGAAAAAAATACCAATTGAACTATTCAGTTAATATTTTCTGTTTATATTTAGATAGCAGAAAGCAATAAATGGGTTTTCCAATGAACTAGTGGGTACATATTTGAATTCAAATGAAAACAAGAACATTAACCAAATGTAGATCAGCAATAAAATTCATTAATTTGAAGATATCTCTCCTCCTTTTGCCCAGTCCTTCATTAGTTTACTTCTTCATGAAACCGCTCTTTAGTAAATCTAATAAAAACAAGTGAGCATGTTGTGAACTTGAATTAGAGAATATATAAAATCCCATGTAACAATTGCTCACAATTGAGGAATAAATGCATAAAAGTGAAAACCAACTGCAGTCTGATGTGTTCATTTTTTGGAATTTCAGACTGATTAGAAAATCACTCTCTATGATTGTGCATTCTCAGTAAAAGCACTTGAACTCTTCCATATACATTCTCAAGACTAGACAAATATTTTTGTGAACCTTTTAGTGTCTACAGTAAAATCAATGAATATACACAGTCGTTATCAATGAGACAGAATAAGAAATAAATTCAATGCTTTTCTAATATTCTTCAACATAACTTTGGATAAAAACATTTGAAAAATGTTAAGCCAGGTTTTGCTTGATACGTTTGTGTGAACACTTTCCCTCTCTCTTGTGCTTGGCAAGCCCTGGGCATTTTAAAGTAATGAATTTCCCAATCACTTAGAGAAGAGATTTAAAACAAAGTTTACTCTCAAGATGTAACTTGAGACTGAGTTATACCTCTGTCTTATTATTCCTAATGGCACTGAGTCAATCCACAGATATTTCATCCTGCAATTTTAGACTGTTATGAAAATGCATAATGTTAATCATTGTGATACTTTATAAACTGACCATAAACCAATGTTTATAGTCAGTTAATCATCGTATTACTTTGCCTTAGGTAATTTAGTACATTACCTTAATGTAGCAATCTACTTAATATACATTTTAAAGGAGCACCATAAAGGTTGTATAGCCTTAATGCATTATGCATTCTAACCCGAAATTTAAAAATACAACTGCAGTTTGGACAGAGTTCAGCTGTTCACAACTCTGGTTTCTTCTGCATTTTTTCTGGGAAGAATGAAGGTTTAATGAAGGGCATCAGTTAAATGCTAGTCTGTGTCTGATGATACATTTGTTCCTCAACCTGCTCCAGGCAAGAATAGCTTTTGATACCATCGGTTTCCCACTTAGACATCTACAGTTACTCGATTACGGAACACCAAACCCCCAATTGCAAGGAGAAAAAATCTACCCCCCAAAAAAAGTAGACAATGAACTTGGAAGTAGATGGCACTGACTTAAATAAAGTCATTTATTTAATGAATTTAATTTAATCAAAACTTCTTTTTTCAAGTTACCACAAAAATTTTATTTTAAAGGTTTATCTTAAGGTTTATTTGTTTTTTATGTATGAGTGTTTTAGCTGTATGTGTACTGTGTGTCTTCTTGGTGCTTAAGGAAGCCAGAAAAAGGAAGTGGATACCCTGGACACAGGACCAGAGGTATCTGTGTTGTGAACTACCATGTAGGTGCTGGGAAACTAAAACTAGGTCCTCTGCAACAGCAGAAGTTGTCCTCAACTACAGAGATGGTTCTTTTTGTTGTTGTTGTTGTTTTTGTTTTTTTTTTTTTGTTTTGTTTTTGTTTTTGTTTTTCGAGACAGGGTTTCTCTGTGTAGCCCTGGCTGTCCTGGAACTAACTCTATAGACCAGGCTGGCCTCGAATTCAGAAATCCACCTGCCTCTGCCTCTCAAGTGCTAAGATTAAAGGTGTGCACCACCACTTCCCAGCCAGAGATGTTTCTTCTGGACTGAATTCTTAAGTGAATCTTCTTAAGCCTAATCAGTTTGATACAGTGGAGTTGGTCATTGTATTGTCTAATGAGTGAATTTTCAGTGAGGGGCTGCTGTGTTCCATGCATGGATCCGGAGTATGCATGCTTCACTCTCACCTTTAATCTTCATTATAAGCACTGAAATAGAGATTTCATTCTTAGACATAAACTTAGATTATATTTTATAGCAATATGAGATGTTAGTTTGGAGTTTTAGAAAGCAGAAAACGAATCTGTTTAAAAGGCGTTTTTCTTCTATCCATTGCGAGTGAAAGTGTAAGCTAGTATGAAGACTATGGGTATTATGATAGATATACTGATGCTTCCATCCATAGACAGCTCTGTAATTACTATTGTAGAGACTAGATTTGAGGTTCAAGGCTTAGAGGAAATGTGTGCATCATAAACTGTGCCTGTCCTCAGTCTAGATAAAAGTCAGCTGCCTGCTTCTGGGTTTTGCAAGAAGACAGAGCCATTCATGGCAGAACTTTGTTTAAAATCTTCTATAGGAATGAGGAGCACAGGAAAATGATCTGGGAATTCTATAGAGGTGGCCACTAATTTCCTTTCTCGTTTTCAGAATCATACTTTTGTCCACACTGAATAAGAATTATTTTTCCTGAAGAATCTCATAGAATTTATTCCCTTTAAAGGGATATTTGTTCTACTATATAAACTTTATTTTAGAAATCTGAGGGATCTGCATTTGATTCCTATTTTCTTTCTTTTCATCCCTACCAGATTGTGTTGAATTTTAGACAAGTAGAACACATGAGCTGACAAAAGGCCAACAAATTAAAAAAAATACTCAGCCACCAGGAAATTGTAAATTACAAAATCTTTGAGATTTCTACTTAGCTCAGTGAGAATGACTATGATCAATAAAACAAATAATAACAACTTCCTGGAAGACTGTGGGGAATGAGGAAGACTTCTCCAATGCTAGTGGAAGTGGAAGTGACTGAAACTGCTATAGAAACTGCTGTGAAGATTCCTCGAAAAATTAAAAATTAGAATTATCATATAACCCTGCTCTACTACTTCTGAGTACAAAGGACCCTAGATTCTTTTACACTCAAACACCCATGCACACTGCTGTGCTCTTCTCAACAGCAAGGAGATAAACCAGCAGAGATGTCTATCTATAGGTGATAAAATGTGGTGTGCATACACAATGAAACTTTGTTTAGCTTTAGGGAAGCATAATGATAAAATCTGCAGGAAAATGGGTGGACCTGAAATATACTAAGTAGGTGACTCAGACTCAGGAAGACAAAAGTAACAATGTTCTTTCTCATAATGGATCCTAACTTTTAATAGTTTTGTGCGTGTGTGTGTGTGTGTGTGTGTGTGTGTGTGTGTGTGTGTGTGTGTAAATAATGGATTGTGAGAATGGGTTTAGATTCTGAAACCAGGTAGAAGACCATGAGAGGTAAACAAGAGATGTTGAAAAAGGATAGGAGGCGAAAAGAAAAGTTCACATGTAACTTGAAAGTGGAAAAGAAGCTACTTGGTATGGGAAGGAAAAAGGAGACTGGGGAGAATGGGGATAAAGTAAGAGGAAAACAACAAAAGCAAATTGTACTTGAAAAGGGCCGTACTAAAACCCATCTCTCGTTATAGTTTTAAATGTTGCATCAGCTAGATTAAGAGCCTGACATATACAGAGATGGATGCTCACAGCTAACCATTGAACTGGTGGGGTTGCCAATGGAGGAGTTAAAGAGAAGACTGAAGGTGCTGAAAGGGTTTGCGGCCCCATGGGGAGAAGAACAATACCAACAAACCAGAGCTCCCAAGGTCTAAACCAACAGCCTAGGAGCACAGGGGAAGGGACCCATGGCTTTAGCTGTATATGTAGGGGAGGATGGCCTTGTTGGGTATAGGTGGAAGAGGAAGTCCTTGGTCTAGTAAAAGCTGGATGCCTCAGTGTGAGGGAATTCTGAGTCGGGGGAGTGGTTGGGTGGGTGGGGCACATCTTCATAGAAACAGGAGGAGGGGTGATGGGATAGGGAGTTTCTGGGTGGGGGAGAATGAAGAAAGGGGATAACATCTGAAATGTAAATAAAATATCCAATAAAAAGTAAAACAAAATAAAAAATAAAAAATTTTTAAAAATTTAAACAACAACAACAACCCCCCCCAAAATGATTGCAACACTTTTTTATCTTTTATTTCAAACTAAAAGTTGCTTCTACAGTGATGTGTTAAGGAAGCAATTCAGTATATGCTGAACGCGTGTTTTTGTTCTAACACTTGGTGAGAGGAACTTTGAATTTTATAGTCCTCAGACACAGGGTTATAATATTTGTTCTTAAAGTGTATAGGACATCCTTATACACACAGGTAAATATACTCTTCAACCATCATCAAAAAAACTTCTCTTTGCAATCAATCAAAATGCAGAACTGTGGAGTCCATTCCCAGTAGACACATCTACAAAACAATGTCTGCACATAAGCTTCAGGGAACATTGATAAAGAAGAGACGTAAATATTGTTAAGAGCCAGAGGATCCAGAGTTTGTGTCTCCTTGAAACAAAACAAAAAAAGCTACAGGAACATGACTATCCATATGTGAAGTGAATAAACAGAACACCAGCAAACATGGCAGACTGAATTCAGAAAAGCTCACAAAGCCTCAACCCTGCACAAAGAATTATGGACAACTGGAACCAAGAGACTAAATAGTCAGGGCACCTGGAGTAAAACCAAATAGTACTTGGGGAGGGAAGAAAGAGGAAGAACAAACAAGCAAACAAACGTATCGATAAATGACTCCTATTGATATTCTGCTGTACTCATAGATCAGCATCTTGTTCAGCAAACATCAGAGAAGCTTCTTCTTGCAGCAGATGGGAGCAAATATAAAACCCACATCCAGACAGTATGCAGAGAATTAGAGACCTTGGGACACTCATCCCTAAATGGGGTATCTCCATTAAATCTCTCCTCTCAGGGTTTAGGGCACTCTGGGGAAGAGAGGCAGTAATAGTGTAAAAGCCACCAGACATGGATGACATCAAGAAAACCTGGTCTTCTAAATCAACACGAGAAAAGCTCATGTTAACTCACAGAGACGGAAGCAGCATGCACAACCCAGCATGTGTCTACACCAGTTCCCGGTTGACTTATTGTGGTTTCCAGTTTACTTTTATTATGGGATTCCTGAATATGTAAATTAGCAGGTCTTTGATTCTTGGGCATTTTTTTTTGACTCTTTTCTGTTTGTTGTTTTGTCCCGTCCAACTTTTATATGATAGTTATTGGTTTATCTTATTATATAATATTTTGCTATATTTTAATATTATGTTTTTGAAGCCTGTTCTTTTCTAATGAGAAACAGAAAGCAAGTGGATCCTTATGAGAGGAACTGGGAAAAGTAGAGGGAGGAGAAACTGTAATCAGGATGTATTATGTGAGAAAAAAAATCTATTTTCAAAAAAGAAAAAAAAAAAAAAAAAGGAAAGGAAACCCAAGCCATTTTATTAAACACAGAAGTCACTTTCAAAGAAAAATTGGTGGCAAAAGAGAGTTAAAATTTGCTTTCAGTCAACAAACTACATAGAGAATTAATGGCATTGGTATCAATGATAACAATAGCTACAGAAACACTTGTTATTTATTGAGCATATATTTAGATTAGTTTCATAGAGTATCACCAATCTCACACTTGACTTTGGTAATTCTCTTTCCTGTTTCAAGGGAAATGAACAATCAGAGCAATTAACTGATTTACACATTCGACACATGGCAACATGGGAACACCAGATTATAGCTGTCCCACTCAAAAGCATATGTTTGTGGGCTTAATTCATCGTGTCTAGTCACAATAACTAAATTTGCTCTGATTTCATTCAAATTTACAGTGTTCCTTACGATGTTTCTGCCACTTTCCTGTCTCAGGAGATAAGAGTTACAGGAGGTATTGCTACAGGACTTTATACACCTTCGAAACCAAGAAGGTGTGTATGTATGTTGGTGGTGTTGGTTTTCCTTAAATGTCCAAATTTTAAGTACAGCTTTACACGTAAAAGGGTGCTATAAAAACAAAACTTGAAAGCAATGGGGATTAAAGCTGTGAACTTCTTCAAATTGGCTCATCCCTGTGTTTGCCAAAACCAGTCTGGTGGTTTGTGTCACACTCTCTGTCGTATGCAGGCATATTGGCTCTTTTCCTTGGGAAACTGTTTACAATTAAAATCCATCCAAAAGAAAGTATTGGATAACCATGGATCTTTGCTTTTTGCTGTGTAGAGACCTAATATTGTGTAATCATATAATCTAATCTTGACTTCTTGGACAAAAGAAAAAAGGACCAATAACAAATCAAACTAACTCAATATAAAACAACAACATTAACTATACCAAACAACTGTAATGAAGTAATGGGAAGGAGTCTGCTATTTCTTGGAACTTGACATAAGTTCTCAAGGTATCTGCTGCTCTGGAGCTTGTACTGACTGACTGAGCCAAGGGACCATGCTCTGGGTTATCTATCCATGCTTCTTCATTTTCAGAACTTGCTCCCCATGTACTTGTTTAACTCTCTTCTGTTCCTTTGGGCATATGTGATGTTCTATGCCTACATTTGATTGGACATTGGCAGCAAAGAGCTGCCATCAGTCTCAGACTTAAAATAAGATTCCAGAGAAGGTTTCTGCCTACACTTGCTTTGCCCTTGCTCTTGGTCTTTCTTCTGTCTGTCATTTTGTTCAGGTATAGATCATGTGCCTTAAATCAAGAGTACTGGGATGATTTCAGGCCCTTATCACCTGAAACTTTGAAGTTAGGGAAAACAGAGTGTGATGGCAAGGGGACATTATGCCTGAAGGAGAGAAAGAATGATTGGCTGAAGACTGAAGCATAGGTGGCAGTCACCTAGACATTTGTTGTGTTCTCCTGAACTCATGTTCATGCCCTTTGAAAGAAAAGTAACAAATGTGGTTTTTATAAGGTTGGTCAATTTGCCTACTCATTCAAAACTGATTGATGCTGTAGTTACATTGTTAGATGCATGGAAAAGCTACAGGTGATTGGAAAGGCCAGCTGTCATTTGACTTTTGAATGAGAGATGAGATGCACAGAAATGGAGTCAGAATTGAGGTCAGGCCAAGGTCAGTCACTTCTACTGACATTTCATGCTTTCTCTCTGACTCATATAATTGATTGGTTAAATGAGGAAATGACAGTACCTTAGAGGTATACTCATTCACTGAGGGCATTTGTGAAAGTGCTTAACAAACAGCTTTCTGTAGATTAGCTATTTAATGCACTTGATTAGCACAGTAAAGACAATTAACCAAGTTGAGGAGAGTAACTCCATGACACTGTCACTATACATGCTGTTGACTGTGGAATTGAGAACAGAGTAAAATAACTATGGAGTCATATATCATATATCCATGACATATCCAGAGTTATGCTCTACACATACAAATATACAAAACACACACACACACACACACACACACACACACACACACACACACACACACACATACACCAGTAGTTTAGAAGGTGAAGACCTTACTGTGGCCCTGTATGAACTAGGCATTTGTGGTGGCAACTCTGTTTAACATACAGAGTTTTGACCTTCACAGTATTTTCATTTCAGTCTTTCCAAATCCCACTCTTATTATTTCTATGCAGTTATGAAATCTTGAACTTGGTTCCCAACACGTCTGCATATAAAGAATATCCTGTAATAATCACTTGCTTTATTTGCAAAAAGTCAAAATTGACATGCTATAATGCTTGTGAGAACCTACTTGTACTTTTTCTCAACTTCCTATGTGATTCAAAGTACATCAAGCATACATAAAATTTACAATAAAATTCATTTGATATTTATGCAAAATATGTAGCAGGTCCAGTGAGAACAAAACATTGAAAGAATACTTCCATACTCAGGGTCTCCTTCCCTAAGCCTTTTGGAGAGTTAATATCCTTGTAAACATTTTTTCTAAAAGAATTTATCCCATAAAATATTGTAGCAATTCAATAAACTCTAAACTTTTTATTTCTAAGAAACAAATATAATTGTTGACCACCAGATGGCTCCCATATTTTTAAAAATTTGTCAGAAATAGCAGAATCTACGCAAACAAATAACCACAGATTAAAAGAAGTAAAACTGAAAGGAGGAGACAATGTAACCCATGGGAATCTGAAGCATATATAGAAAAAGAGGGATTTCTCTTTTTACCTACAGTGTGTGAGCTTTGGATGGAAAGCACAAAACAGGCTTCCTTTTGGTGCTTTACTCTTTTAGTGATTGTGCGAGTGTAGCTGGCAGTTAGAAACACAAAAGTTATGTAGGAAAATCCCTGCTCTCAAGCTTAAGTACGACAGCATGCTTGTTTCATATATTGTTTTGCACAATATAAGTGTCCTATCTCATAATCAGGACTAATATTCCCTGGGACATCGTGTATTTTATGGACAGACTAGCCTTACTGTCATCTCATCTATGTATCATTTTATGAGCCATTTAGTGCCGTGTGTCATAATACAAATCAAAGTCCCCACAACAACAAAATTTTTAACTGCATTAACAGCAAAACCAGCCCATGATGAGGTCACAGCTCCTGGAGGGACATTGCTGGTACCCTAGATGATGTTTTAAGTGATGCGTTATCCAAGGCTTAATATGTAAGCTATTAAGATAATAAACCCCCACACTTGTCACTCTGACAGCTTCTTTAAAGACTAAGCTGCCCAATTTGTCTCTCATTAAAAGCTCTAGTGCAGTGTAGCGATCTGTAGCCACCGAGCCACTGCACGTCTATAGCATACTCATCTATTTTGAGAAATATTTTTTTCTCAATAAAACGGGCATATGTTTCAATGTGTCATCTTAATAGAGAAAACTCACAAGAAGGGGTGAGCTGCTCTTCCACCCTGACCCTGAATTTCCTTACCTTTCCTTGTTAGCACAAACCTTGCCCCTGTGCCTCTTGCCACTGGGAAGGCAGTCATGGGCAGGCCGGGGCTCCTTAGCCCATATGGTTTTATTTGTGTTCCGCTGGCACAGTTATACTCATACAGTAACCAACATAAATTTTTAGTTTTATTATCACCTCTAAAAAGAGACAGAAATGTGAAAATTGAAGCCAGAAGGTTTGTATCACAGGATTAATTAGGCAGGGCCAAGTGGAGTCGCACTCCTCCTGGCAGTGAGCGCCTCAAGAAGGTGCCTGCCTGCAATTACCAAGCGCACGACGCAATTAAAAACCCTGTTTCTTTCTCCCGAGGTGTTACTTGTTAGTTGATAAATCTCTTTTTTAAAATTCTCTGGGGATCTGAACTGGCTTGAGGTGCAATCTACCAGGGTAGATATTCATGAAAAATTGATTTAGCTGTAGCCCGAGTGCAATAGGTTTAAAATAAACCTGAAAGGAATGAACAGTGTGTTTCTTGGCTGACATTTTATTGGCCATTTTTTTTAAATGCACAAAAGACTAGATAATTAAGAATTGAGACTTCATGGATCCCCATAAGGAGAAGTGAACCAAATTGGTCTGCTGTCCCAGGCATTGCCTCCTAAGTCACACTGCACAACCACACATCCGATTGACCTTTTCCACTGGCCTTTTTGTTCAATCTGCGGACAAGATGGTCCAGACAGGTCAAACTTGTATGCCCCCCCACAGCCCATGGCCCTTTGTAATAGAAAGCACCTCAGTATAAAATTTCTTGTTGCCTAATGTACATCCTTGCTCACAGAGATTTCAAACTTGGATCTGTTAGTACAGTTCTCCCAAGGAACTTCTGCTTTGCACGGTCACTTTGAAGGCTATATCAGGATGTTCAGATGGAAAAGATGCATCAGGGCACAGAAGGATGCTCCAGTTGTCTCCTGGCAGCTAGTTTGGCAGAGTGGGATTTAACCACAAGTCCATAAATCACGCAACATACTCTTTCCTCTGAAACATAAATAATTTAAACATGTAGCAAGCACGCACTCTGTACCTGGTGTGGAGACCAGTGCTCGATCAAGGCATACAAACCTGAGCTGCAGCAATGATCTCATACTTCCTGCTGAAAACAGAAGCAAAATATTTTTAAATCAATAGGATAAAACCATCATTGAAAATGGTGTAGCTCTGCTTTCATTTCAAAATGCACCATGTACAATGTAATTCAACAAGGGAGCCAAGCAGGAGACTGGTGGAGCTGCTCATTTTATTTCTTTGTGCTGTTTCTTAATTATGGAAATTAGTTATAATTAACTGACGCTTTACCCATTCCTTACATTCCTCCTTAGACCTTATTTGTGATTTTCACATTTAAGAATTTTATCAAGTTATTTAAAAGGATTATTCGGAGAGTAAAACGCTAAGTGGGGATTATGACCATAAAAAATTTGCCAACTATTAGTAATAATAAGTTAGATAAAAATATAACTTAGAAACCTGAATTCTAGTATTCAACATTAACTTTGGCAATTTTACTGACTGTTTTATTTGTGAGTCTCCATTTTTTAAGAAAAGGGAGATTCCTTTTTCCGTCATGTCTAACTTCTCAAAATTCATCTTTACTGTTCGGTTATGCTACAAGTATTTATTGTTGAGGCAAATGGCAAGGTAACGTGACCTTAAGGAGTTTAAATAGATGACGAAAAATGATGTTTCCTCCCATGTCCATTTTAGGTCTTCCTTAAATGTTCATGAGTTAGTAAAAGACCAGAAATGAGGTTTGTTTTGTCATTCTGATATGACCTGATTTGTCTTGGTGAGGTAACTTGAAGAACACAAACATGACATTTAAGTTTTCTTTCCAAGACTCTGGCTATGGTTAAGCCTAATTTCCTTGATTGTGTTTTAGCCTCCTTTTGGGTCTTGAATAGATATATTCTTCCTTGAAAGTTCCCTCATATAGTCGATTGAGTCCCCAATGACTGACCACCCAAGACTTGGGGTTGTAAATATAGCAGTGTTGTAGGATAGAAGTAAAGATATTTATCATCTAGAGTTAATGTTCATAATCAGTTGATTTATGCTAAATCATTTGCTGAAAGACTTGATTCAATCAGGCAGGCCTTTGAAATATGATCTGCAAATCAGAGACTGGGAGTAGCAGCTGCCCTACCTCTGGCTCTCCTGATGAGGCCAAACAGGGGTCCAACAGTTACTCTATGTCTGCACTGACAAAGTACTTATAATTCTCTAGATCCCAGACAGTGTTTCCTGTAAGTGAGAGACTAGAAAGTAGAAGATTCTATTGGGAACAAGTCTTATGAACTGGATCATTTTCCAAGCCTAGTTGCCTCTTACCAAACAAAATTTCTACTCATCTTGGTTCTAGTCATGTGATTTTAAAGTTGTGTTTCCCTCTGGGCCATTTGAAATTACTGAAGTTCTACAACTCTTTCCCACTTTCTGTTGCCTGTGAGAATTAAGAGATGAGTATAAATGGTTGTAAAATAGGAAATCAAAAGTCTGCTTGTATTAATAACATTTAATAAAATCTATGAGACTATACATATTTTACTCTCTAATATTAATTTGCACCAGCATACTACTTTAATCTACCACTGAAATTTTAGGCTCACCTAGAAAAACGGAGTCATTTTTTTGCCAAGCACTTCATCACCTTATTTGATAATCACAAAAAAAAGTTAAATGCTAAGATCTTATCCATGTTGTAAAACATTTTCACATTACAGTGTTATGGAAAATATCAATCAGTAGGACCACTTCTTATGTAATTTCTTATACATACATTCTTAATCATCTTGCCCTCTTATAAAACTATGAAAGTTCTCTCCTTTATTCCTGATTATGGCAGTGAGTTGGAAAATACTCTTTTTCCCATATTCTGACACTACTATTTTATCATTAAAAATCAAAGGGAACTCCATACGTGAAGGAAATTAAATTGGAGTTTGATTCCTCCAACTCACGACTTCTCATATCTCCTTCTATTGCTGTTTAGGACAATATTTCCTTACAATGGAGCATAAGGGATATTGACATAGGAAGACATTTTTAGGAACATCCCTGATCTCTATCCAGTAGCCATCAACAGGCTTCTACCCCAGGTGTGACAAACAAGAATAGTCTTTAGATATTGCCAAATCTTTCTCAAGGAAACAAAAATCTCTCCAGGTTGAGAACTAGTAACATTCTGCAAGATAGAAACCAATTGGCTTCATTTTATTTTTTTTTAATTTATTCATTTTGGAGGCTTGTAAATTTTTTGTAAAATTGTAAATTTTAGTTATTTTAAAACATTGACATACAAATTTGTGTGGCACACTGTGATTGTATGATGTGTGTAAAGTATATATTGATCAAATCAGGGCAGTGACATTTGGTTCTTACACATTGAATATATAGATTAATGTGTAATAGTTAACCAAATTATATTTTTGCAGCACATTATATGTGCTAAGCACTGATTAAACCTGGCCAATTCATTTCCTATCTCTTCCTTTTGTCTTCATTTCATTTAGAATATGTTAGTTAAGATATTGAAATCTGTCATTTGCTCGATTTGTTTTCTATTTTGTTGTTTTTCATTGGATGTTTTAAACATGCTAAAAATTAGAAGGAAAAATTAAACCTTTCAGCATCTGGTGAAAAGTGCTGAATACTGCATCCAGCACACATTTTGATACACCTATTTTCACTTTGAGAGACCTTGCAAATATTGTTAAAATATCAATGATGCTAGTGTCACTTAGGAATTAAACAGGATAGAGTTAGCACAGTGAATTTGGAAGTTCATTGAGCTTATGGAAACTTCCTGATTTTCTCTACTTGGACTAGAAATCAAAAAATGCACATGTGATTGTCAGTTTTGCTTTGTCAATTTTACTTGGTTTCTTGTTTTATTGTTGTTAATTTTATTTAATATTTCTTTGTTTACAATCCAGATTTTATCCTCCTCCTGGTCCACCCTCTGACTATTCCACATCCCATACGTCTTCCTCCCATCTCCACTAGGATGTCCCCACCCCCTAACCCACCCCACCTCACCAGATTTCTCCACTCCCTGGGGCCTCCAGTCTCTTGAGGGTTAGATGTATCTTCTCTGACTGAATATAGACCTGCCAGTCCTCAGCTGTATATGTGTTAGGAACCTCCTATCTGCTCGCATATGCTGCCTGGTTGGGGGCCTAGGGGGTGGGGGGGGGGGGGGGGGGGGGGGGGTCCATGTTAGTTGAGACTGCTGCTGGTCCTCCTACCGGGTCGCCCTCCTCTTCAGCTTCTTCCAATTTTTCCCTAATTCTGCCGCATAGGTCAGCAGCTTCTGTCCATTGGCTGAGTGCAAATATCCACATCTGACTCTTTCAGCTGCTTGTAGGGTCTTCCGGAGGACAGGCGTTACTTTAACTGCAGCTTCTTTAGCTGCAACAGGCAAGCTGAGCATCACGTACAGCTTATGCTTTTCAAAGAGTCTCTGTGGCTTAATGAGTATCTCACAAACAGGTTATTTTACGTACAGTTTTTGGTTAGTCTTCTAATTTACTTGTCTTATTCTTTAAGATTTCCTGAAAATTGAACGTACCACGGTCTTGAAGTAAGCAGAGAACAGAATTGACACATTTTCTATAAACTAGTTCAAATATCTGAGGAAACTAGCTCCACGGCAAATTCTGTATGTGTGGAAACAGGGCAACCGACACAGTGGTATGGCAGTTGGCTTTTCTTTTCTAACTAGAAACTATGCTCGAAGGATCCAATTTTTATTTAGATTCATGGCTTCAGAAATTGTTGTGCATGGTTGCTCGGCTCTGTTGTTTGGGCCTGTGGTGGTCCAGTAACTTATGGAGAGAGCATGTGGCAGAAATGAACTGTTCACCTTATGGTAGATGAAAAGCAGAGAGGGCCAAGAAAATGGAAGTTCAAATGATCTTCATTAAAAGAAGTTCAACAATCTTATCCTCTTTGTAAACTCTAACTCCAAAAGCCACTTAGCCCCTACCTTACACACACACACACACACACACACACACACACACACACACACACAAACACAATACAGTACCAGGGTAGCTTGATAAGAATGGATTCCTAGGTCAGCTACAAAATGTTGAAGAGGAATTTTCATCACTATCTTGTTACCAAGTTTATCCCAATTCCCTAGTATAGAAACACTGGTTTCTTCCTGGTGCCACGTTTCTTTGTTGTATTTTGATCTCTCTTGAATGTGGAACCTATGTCAAAAACAGAAGCAGAGTACATCACATCTGTTTACTAGGGAACAGACGGATTCATTAATGAAAATACATATATTAATGGATGATGTTATTGAATTTTATCCATACATTTACATAGTCCTTGGAATTTTACAAGCATTTTTTTATGTATTCTTTCACACTAGAGAGTAGATACGTTCATACTTTTGAATGTTACTCAGGGAGTACTGTATTAAGTTAAAGAGGATCCACTCAAAAGGAAAAGGAAGAAAACTTTACTGCTTATCAGAAAAGAAACTGCAGAAAGTTAAGAAATGTGCTTTTTGTTGTATAAAATCTTAAAATTGCATTTCTTCTGTAGATTTTAAATTGCATTTCTTTCATAGATTCTAGACAATGCATTTTAGCAATGTCACTTTGTTATATCAGTAAATAATTTCCTTCAGCTCTGTGATACAGCTTAGTTATTACAAAGTCTGTTTTATGGCAAATGCTCTTTTGAGGTTACTGTGTGTTTGAACAATGGACATAAATTAGTGCCTAAATGGATGTTCTGTGGTTTTAGAATCCTTTCTGGAGAGAATAAAATATTACATACACTTTTCTCTTATGCTGACTTTTACATTTCTTTATTTCTCACCATCTTTAAAGGTAATTTAAATTTTTATCATTTGTCTTTGTCTCTCATTTATGTCTCTCATTTCTCTTTTTTTCTCAGTCTGTGTCTCCATCTGTCTCTCACACAGATAAAGAGAAAGACACACACATGCACACACACACACACACACACACACACACACACACACACTGAGAGAGAGAAACAGAGACAGAGACAGATAAAAAGATCTTCCATGATATACTAAATTTTCATGATATACCAAATTTCTTGTTTTCATTAGGTGAACCTATAGGCTTTTTTCCTCTACTCTGATCTTCCATTGTTTATCAGATTGAAAGTTTATATTTTACTAAGGCTATATTTAGCTAATTTTATTAGATGATGTCTCATTAGCAATCAGATCCACGGTATCTCTCTCTTCCATTGATTTATAGGTCATGATAGTCTCCTGGGTTTCCTTCTACTGTTTGCACATCCTTCAGACATTCTTTTCTTATCTTTTGCTATACAGGAAATTTAGTTCCATAAGATACAATTCTAAGCTTCTCTTTTCTCTTCTCATGTGCTCACCAGTTAAGTTTCAGCAATTCTTTGGCTTTGTTAACCACTATAAAGGAGACTCCTATTTCCATTTTCTTTCTTGCTCAATAAACTGCTCTGAAATTTAATTGCTTACAATGATTATTTCTCATTAGTCTCAGAGATGACTGATCTAACTTCAGTGACTTTCTTGCTTCCTATGAAGCTGACTTTGGCCTCATGAATGTCACGCTCTATTACACTTGATTATGTAAGATGGCCTATTCACATGTCTCAAATTTGATGTCAATTATTGGCAACATGCATACTGAAGCAATCACCTGGGACAACAACACATGTTCTAAGTGTATGGATTGTATTTTTCACATAATGAGAGGAAGAAGTGTTTCAAGACTGAGAAATCCTACAGTAAGGAGACAGCCACATTGTTTTTTTTTTTTTAAATATTTTTTTATTTACTTAGTGCCTGAGTATTCTTCTTGCATGTTTATATGTGTGCTTGATTCACCTAAAGGCCAGAAAAAAAAGCATTGGATCTCATGTACCTGTAGTTACGAACAGTTGCGAGCCAACTGAATGCTGGGTGCTGAGACCTGAAGCTGGTGCTTTGGAAAAGAAGCAAATGTTTCTGAACATTGATCAATCTTTACAGCATCTTTGTTCCAAACATGCTCACTATTCTTCATGACATTAAAATTCTCATTCCATTACTCCTTTTGTCCCAAAGTCTTGCACTGTATTATTTAAGTCAGTCCTAGGCAGAGGGTATTTTGGTTTTCCAGCATATAAAGAGATTTACTCTACCCTCACAAACTCAACATACTTGTGAGATGGGGCCTGTGGAATCTAATAGGGACATTGATTCAAATACCCAAGGAATAAGTAATCAATGGCTAATAGAAATACTGAAATTCAGATAATGCTGTGTCAGTTCTTTGGTTATGAGTTCTTTCTGCTTTTTTTGGATTAATTCTCTGAGCCTTTTGAAGTTATTGTGTACAGATCATCCTTTCCATGAAAAGTATCCCACACTTGAATCTGAATAGCTTCTGTAAGGTTTGTTCTCACTATCAGAAGTAGGACTTTAAAGATCAGTTGAAACTACTTTATTATGCTTCAGTAGAAGCTGAGTATACAAAGGTAACACAAAACACCAAAGATAGACAAAGTGACCATTAGCATAGTGGACATTGCTAAATGTATTTTAATACCTGGCCTCAAATTATACTGAAAAGCCATAGTGACAAAGATAGAAATGTACAGGCATAAATGTGGACTGTACACTTTGGCCACTTAATATTATATGGAGTTTCGAAAATATAAGTTGGAATAAAATGCTGAATATTCATCAAACAGGTTTGCCAAAACTGGATATGGGGTTATATTCTTATCTGTTACACTGAAAGAAAACAATTCAAAAATGTGTAAAGTTGTGTGCTTATAACCTGAAATACTGAAATTATTGAAAAAAAACATAATGGAAAATGTTCAAGATATTGATACTGTCAGGGAATTTCTAAACAGAACTCCAAAAGACCAAACATGGTTCCAAGTATTGATAAATGGGACATGTAAAATTGAAATGTTCTTCACAAAAAAGGAAATTATGAGCAGAGTAAGCAGATAGGCTGAAGACAAATGGAAAACCTTACTAACTGTATTTCAGACAAGAGATTAACATCTAGAATATATAATAAACTGCAAAAATTAAACCACCAAAGTTGCAGTCAATAAATGGGCTAGTGATGTGAACACATATCCCTCAAAATAAGAGATTTAAACAGCCCATAAGTATGTTTAAAGTCTTATCTGTATACCCACATACTGGTGCATCTCTCAGCGTTTATCAGAGAGGCTTCTTTCTGCTGTAGGTGACAGTTTATATAGAGATCCACAATCAATCAATAGTATAATCAATAATGAATTGTTGAATGTTCGTCTCTAGAAGGAACAATTGTGCTATGCCCATCTCTCAAAGGCTCAAGAACCATCGTGGAAGAGAGGACATAGAACTTGTAAAACTGAACTTAGTGGACATCTGAAGTGTTTGCTGGATATGACAAGGTAGCTGCACACAGAGATTCATAGTACCTGAATGCAGAAGACCTGCATGGACTCAAGCCATTAAAATCTGGTCACTCATAAGAGAGGAAATCAGGAAGTCTCATCCCCAGCAGAGGAGATACAAGCATTTGATAGATGCGAAGCTGAGTAGAGAGAAAGTAAGTTTTCTTTAAGACTGTGATCTGTGAGAGATTGATCTCATACTACTGGATTTTTCTACATTCTTGAAGAAACAGACATTACCAAATGGACCCGGTGTGTTTTATAAAAGAGAACATAAAAAGATGGGGGGAAAGTAGTGGAGGGGAGGGAGGAGGAGTTGAAGAGATGGAATGCTGGGTGAATTTGATAAAATTATATTATATAAATATATGAATTTCTCAAACAATAAAAAAATGAGTTGCAAATGCCTGCTTACAAACAAACAAAAATGTTCTCAACATCCTTAGGCACAAGAGAAATGCAAATTGAAATTGTGAGATGGCATCTCACCCTCTCCAGGGTGGCTATCATCAAGTAGAAAAATGGCAGTAAATGATTGTGAGAAAAAGGAACTCTCATACACTGCTGGTGTATGTGTGAACCAGTGCAATCATTTATCAGTTATTTAAAGGAACTACTATGGACATTTCTCAGAAATTAAGACTAGAACTACCGTATGAACAGAGATATGGGCACATCTATATTTACTGCTGTTGTAAACACAACAGTAAGGAAACCGAACCAGCCCATCAATAGATGAGTGGATAATGAAAATGTACATTTTCACAGTGGAAATGTACTTAGTCATAAAAAATAAAATTATGATTTCTTTTAAAAAAGTGAATATGCCTAGAAGCTATAATATTGAGTGAGGAGACACACAACATTCAGAGACAAACAGCAAGAGTTTGTTCAGAGAAATGAATCCCAGCCTTTAATGTTTACATACATGAATATATGTGGGTGTGAGTGTGGTTATAGGTCATAAAACTAGCAAAGAAAACTGTGAAAGGGGAAAAGATGGTTTTGATAAAGGTGGAGTTAACAGAACACGTGGGACCACTAAAGCCAAAGGGAAGCTAAGGGGAAGGGTGGTGGTGAAAAACCACGAGGTAGGAAGAAGAAATCAATAAAAACACACTTTTATGTTTGAAAATGTTACAATGAAGCTTAATCATGGTACACTAATTGAAAATATAATAAAATACAGAGTTCATTTTCCTAGACAAGTGACAGAACTTTCTGGGGAATAAAACCCGCAATTTTTAAATCTCAGATTTGAAGGTTTTATTGTCCAAAAGAAAGTTTTAGAAAGATACATTTGAACATTCAACAAAAGTCAAATCGGACTGACTAACCTGAATGTTCATGTAGACCCAACTGTGTGGTGCTGACTCTGAGGCTGTGTATTGGTAGTACTGAGGTTTAGGTTTTAGTCTTGATGTCATCTCTTACTTGTAAAGTCTTTGGCTTGTGGATACTGAGAATTAGAAAAATTCAAACAAGTCCTAGACGGGAAATACTTTCTCTTGATTTTGTTTGAAAGACAGAAGTTCTTTTTTTTTTGCCGTTTCCTCTATGTATACTTTATTTCATAAAAGTAAACTAGTTGTCACATTCAAAATTTGGCTCACTAAGTTACTCAGAGCAACTCAAAATCTCCTTGGTTTGTTTTTGCATTGGTCATACTTGCACAGGAAATACAGGCTACCCTTTTGTCTTCAGAGACGTTTTTATGCTCACTACTTCCCACCAGCAGTTTCCTTTAGGCTCTCCTATCTCCCACCTGCTTACAATAAATGAGAGAAAGATTAATGGTAAGTGGCTTGGACTTCTGTTGCTCTGTGAACTAATTTGCTTTGCTATCATTTACTCTGTTGCTATTGCAAAACTAGCATTTAAAACACAACCAGGTGGTTATATGTCATGGTTCGGCTGCTTGGCCAGCTCCCATCGCTGGGTCTTTTGCTTTACTACAAAGGAACATCGAAGAAGAAGTGGCTTGACACACAAAGCAACTTGACACTGCTCACTGGCAGTACCACCTAAGGCTAAGAAACCACATCCACTTAGCCTCTGGGTTCTGGAGGAAAGTGACTGGGACTGAAACTTCCAGAAGAGGCCCAGATGGTCTTGAGGGCTGGAGCAAAGGTGATCACAGTAGAACTTTCATATAATTTTTGTAATCTATGGAGGAAGTTAATAAAGTCCACGTCTTAATTTTTAAAATGGCAGTTTGTAGCCATTTCAAATATATTATAATATACAGATGTCTAACGAGATATTTCTTTTGTGCGCCTGACTCAAGTATTAATGTGTATTTGTCATGAATACTTCCTGGGCACAGGGCTAACTTCATAGATAATGTGATGAGTGTAGTAACATGAACCTAAGATCAAAGGCACTTATATTTGTTTTTTTATTTTTATTTTTATTTACATTTCAGATGCCATCACCTTTCCCCATCCCCCCCCCGAAAACCCCTATCCTATGCCTCCTTTTTCTTTTTGCTTTTATACAGTTTTAAAAAATGTTAATCAAAGGCTTTATAAGTTTGGTAATGCTCAATCAGAAGTGTAACCTAATACCCAACCTAGCTATGTAAACTATCTTTGACTAGTGGAGACAAGTGAACTTCTGCGTCCATATCCCCCCTCTCTTTCTCTCTCTTTCTCTCTCTCATCACCTAGCTTCTCCTCTCCTTCTTCTCCTCCTCTCCTTACTCCATCTTTTCCTCTCGGTGCTCCTTCCCCCTTAGCTCCTCCTACATATCACCCTTCTTGTTAAAATAAAGCTTTTCTCTCAAAATGCAATTAGAGCATAATTATGCCGATTTGTACCAGTGAGGTACAAGATAGTCCTAATACCAAGTCCATCATTTTGTTGACTAACCAGAACCTCTGTCATCTCTCCTAACTAAAACACTTTGTTCTGGACCTGCCTTTTTTCTTGGCTTTAGAAGAATGTCAGCTGAAAACCATCCACTCATATCTTTTCTCTCAAGGTAAATAGCCAGGATTGGCTATGAGACTATAAGTTTTCAGCCCTGTCAGAAATTCAGAATGACTGAGTTAACTAAAATTATGGGAAGCATAAAGCATAGCTTCTAAAACTTAGCCAATTTATAGAGACCACTGAGCACCTGGACAGTCCCGATACTACAGAATGTTGGAGCATCAAATCTTCAGCCTTCTGGCCCAAACTCATCTGACAGACCTTAGTGATGCAGAATTATTAAGGACTGATTACTCTGTCTAGGCAGATATAATCAGTCAACTATTCTGCAAGTGTGTCCTTTTCTGGACAGTAATTTGTCTGTAGATGGAGAGAGGCAATTCTTGCCTAGTGGCTGTCACCACAACTGGAGTAACACCAAAGATGCTCAATTTCTTCTTAGAATCCAAGACAGGAAGCTGTCAGGAGCAGACAGGTCTCTAATCAAAATGAACATTAATACAGAAATGTTTGTAATGTCAATTCTGTGTACTTCTGACGTTTTGAAAACCAACTATCCATGTAAGATAATCTTAAGGCACTTATATTTGTTTAATGATCTCTTATTGCTATCTTAAATTTCAGAATGATTTTAAACCAGAAACTGTATTTTCTTGTTCGGATAGATTTCAATGCATCATAGCTTACCCTGACCACTACCTTAAGGTCATTTTTTTTTCCTTCTGCAGCCTGTACTTAAGCAAATGAGAATTAATATCTATCTTTAATCCATAATTTCAAGCCCATGTTTGAATTATTATCTTGTATTTTCAGAGCACTTGATGCAGTTTTTCTTAGTCATCATATGTAGAATTACTTGTTAAGAATCTGCTCAGGCATTAGATTCCTCTATTGTAAATTACCTGTTTAGATCTGTGCTACATTTTTAATTGGACTGTTTGTTTGTTTGTTTGTTTATATCTAGTTTCTTGAGTTCTTTATATATTTTGGATATTAGCTTCTATTGTGTTTTCTTTATTCTATAGACTGTTGTTTTGTCCTATTGACAGTATACTTGCCTTACAAGGTTCTCAGTTTCATGAGGTACCATTTATTAACTGCTGATCTTATGCCTATACTCTTGGGCATATAATCAATGAACACTCACTCCATCCTACCACAGGGACACATGATCAATTATGTTCATAGTGGCTGTGTTCAAATACCCAGGAACTGGAAACAACCTGATGTCTCTTAACAGAATAGTGGATTAAAAAAAAATTAGTACATTTACACAATAGAGAATTACTCTCTGATTTTTAAAAACGACATCATAAAATTTACAGGTAAATGGATGTAACAAGAAAAAGCATCCTGAGTGGGATAACCCAGGCTCACAAAACCAATATGACTGTTGCCTAGCCCAGTTGTCATCTGGTAGATACCACACCATATGGGAATAGATGCAGATACCCACAGCAGGGTGGTTTCCCATTAGGTGGAGCTCCAGAAACCTCATGGAAAAGGAAGAAGGATTGTAGGATCCAGAGGGGTTGAGGACACTAAAGAAACACAGTCAACAGAAACAAATAAGAAGGGGCTCAGAGGGGGGTTCACTGAGGCTGAAACAGCAGTCACAGAGCCTGCGCAGTTCTGTGCTGGATCCTCTGCATATGTGCTATAGTTGTTTACCTTGGGGTTTATGTGGGACTCCTAACAGTGGGAGTGGAGGTGTCTCTAATTCTCCTGTCTGCCCTTTGGACCCCTTTCCTCCCATGGTGTTCCCTATTCCAACCTTGATATTGTCTCTGTGCCTAGTCCTATTCCATCTTGTTAAGCTGTGGTCTGTTCATATCCATAAGAGGCCTGCTGTTTTCTGCAGAGAATAACACACCACATTCTTGGTTAGAAGTCTCCCATTCTACAACCTCAGTATCATAATAATGAATAAACTGAAAAATATCTTATAATTCTTTTGAAGTGGAAGGTACATTGTTTTAATTCTTTCACACCAAGTCCCTTCAAAAGATATTCCAATTTTTCAATGGCTGCATAGACCATTAGTTTAGCATGAGCTGTACTTCATGACGGATACCATAAAGTCAGATGTATATAAAAGATAACATTACCTATTGTTTGATTGAAATTTATTATGCAAATCATGAATAAAACAACCTTAGAAACATGGCATTACTAATCTCATTTCATACCACTTCAAGCCTGAGTATTTTAAATAAACTATGCATCATAAAAGGAAAAAAATCAGCTTTAGGGGAAATTAGAATATTTAAGGTAAGATACATTTAAAGTCACAAATAAAATGGCCCATGATAAAGGAAAGAAGGCAGATAAGGACACAAATGATGGTCACCTTGGATTTTTGTAGATAAACTCAAATATGTATACTTCTAAATATAGGTGCAGTCTATGGAAGGTATTAGAAAGTTGATTTGATTACTAAGCAACAAGTAGTTTTAAATTTTTCCCCTTGAAAATGTTAAATTTTTCCAGACAATTTCATTACTGATTCGTAGTTTAGTTGATGGCAGTGATGTGCAGAAATGTCTTTTCCCGGAGCTATTTTTATTTCTGTACCTTGTCCCCATGTGTATGAGACACGGGCTCTAAGTGAAATATTTATAACATGGATAAGAGAAAATCTGTAAGGAAGTTTTCCATGCCTTTCCTGAGAGCATAAGATATGTATGCTAGCATTATATCTATATAATAGTTGTGTTAAGTGCATATTATATAATTAAAACTAAAACAATTTTGCTATGTTTGAAGAAAGAGTTTGGTATGAGCTGCACAACAGTGATGTTTGAAAAAACAGCAAAACAAACCAATGCTTGATCGACTCTGAAGTAACAGAAGCATCATTTCTACCCATAAAATCATAGTATAATAATTTGTCATCTTTAAATTTCTTTCAACATGAATACAATTTTGTTCTCTCTTTAGAAAGGAAACTATATGCAATATTTCTTTTTCATACTAGAGATTAAAGATTGTTGTAAAGTCTCAATTAGCTTAATATGAAAGCTGTTTACACGGAAAAACCTTCAAAAAAGTAATAGAAATTAAAATGTAATAGTTTATTTATATAAAACAACAACAGAAACCCAAGCTAGGCATGAAAACTGTCTAGGAAGAAACTTGAAAATGTTCTCAAACCAAGCCAATTTTATATATTAATAACAGTTAGATGGAGCTATTTCTGTATCTGCAGTCTGAATGTTATATTTGGATACTTACATACATCCTTGACTTCATATGTGTTTGTGCTTGTACTTGTATCGCCAGGTTGATTAAGGGTTTTCCTCTGGCTAACCTACTATAGTACATTGATTCTATCATCAAATTCAATCATTATACCTTCCTGCATCAAAGAGTGCGACAACCCATCCATGCTACATGTTGCAGAACATCGCAAGTTCCTGTATAGGGCTTTGAGTTATATATGTATAACCATAAAGTTATGTTAAAAATATAAAAGTTCAAAAATGTTACTCAACTCATAATTGTTTTATAAATTTAAAACAAACCCATTTTAAAAGATCTATTACAAATAATTGATAGTCACAAGTTTTCAGGTAAAAGGGATATAGCATGCCAAATTGTGAAATGCAAAACCCATTCAAATTGGTGACCAAATATATATACACAGCAGAAATATATGCCAAGCTTTCTGAGGGATTATCATGTTATAGCAAGTTATGCTGAAGATGTTTATAATTAATAAAAATAATATTAGTTATTAGTATTAAAATCATTGAACATAATTTTATGTCAAAGATCCTAGAGTAAAACCAACTAATGATTTCATAAACAAGTATAATTTCTAACTCTAACTACATTTAAATTTTTTATCCTCACATACATGTATAAGTAGGAATAATTCATCAAATAAACTTCTTTTTCTGACAGACAGATTATTTCAGAAAGCCACAGAATGTCAAAGAGTAGGTAACAACTGACTATAGAGTAACAATTGACTTAACCCCAGTGGTTACATCTAAAATATAATTCCTACACCTTGGCTCAGAGAACATCACAAAAAAAAAAAAGTGGCAGAAAGATTGTAATAGTCAGAGCACCAAGATGGCTTTTGTGAGACTCTGTCTTGTGTATAAAACAGACAAGCTGCATATATGAAGTCTTAACAATATGGCTGCCAAAATATTATATGAACAATAGTAATACCAACATAGGTGGGAGAAATTTTATGGGACTCCACTAAATAAGGAACAACAGGCAATTAATGCCTGCGAAGAAAGAGGATTAGTCTTTTCTAGAGAGGATCACCCAGATTATTCAGTACCAACTAGTCAGATGTAAAAATATATGCATTAGAACACACTAAGTAGACTCAATATCTTGTGTATTTGCATATGTGAGTATATGTACATATATATATGTGTGTGTTTATGCATGTATATAAAATGTACATATGTATATTTTATATGTGTGTAACAATAATCTAAAAAAATAAAAATCATAATTTTGCAAGAGAGTTAGCAAGGACAAAAGAGATCAGAAGGAAGATAGACAGGGAGATGATCTAAATAAAGTACATATATATGAAGTTAAGAACAAATTTTATATAAATATTTAATGCTATGAACAATTATTAAAATATCTTCTTGGAGATACTTTAGTGTTTGATTCATAAATAGTATATTTGTTAAAATGGTGTCCCAGATTGATTTCTCTCAAGAAAAAGAATAAGGTCCTAGGTGCTAAAATAAAACCATAAATACCATATTAAAAAGTAAGTTAAAAGGTATTGAAATGCAACATACTTTGTTTTACAAACACGATCATTTTATTGAAGATGAAGATAATCAAATTGTTTTAAATTATTTATGAGAAATCTTCACTTAGGTACTGTTCACCTCTCCAGGACTAGAGCTTATCTGCTGCCTGTAGTTAGCTTTTAAAATTGCGTGGTTAGTTTATTGCTTTCTGCAGAGTGCTTCTCCATTCCCATATTCTTTAGCTTCATCACAAAATCCCCTAGTACTATATTGCAACATTATTTACTGAAGTGTTGATTTTCCTTTGATTTTATATTTTCTCTATTTTATAAAAACTTCATTATTCATAATTTTTCATTCAACAAAGATTTGTTAAAAATTTACTGTATACAAGATTATATAAGATACAACAGTCAAGATCCCTTTCCTCTTTACATTTTAATAATATTTAACCAACAAAGTTGTTTTTGTTATTATATATATGTGTATATGTGAGAATACGTGTGTGTGTGTTTGTATATGTGTGTGGAAATATGTATGTGTGTATATATGTGAGTGTGTGGGTGCATACGTGTATTGTGCACATGTATGTGTATGAATATATTTATACACTTCCCTGTGGCTTAGGAGGCTAGATAAGGACATACAGTGTCTTCTTTTTATCATTCTTGCTCTTTTCTCCTTGAGGATCTCTTGTCAACCCAAAATCTGTAGAGAAATTTTAATCCAGCAACTTGGCTGCTCTGGCAAAGACCTTCTGGGTCTATATGATCCAGCTGGAATGCAGACATGCCCTAGATTACACTATGATTTGTCTAAAGTATAAACCCACTCTTAGTACACACCTTTAATTCCTAACAATGAAGGCAAGGTTAGTTTGTAGAAGAAAGCAAGATTAATATACAATTGAAGTGCAAAGAAATAAATCAGAGAAAGATTTGACAGAATTAGCTGGAGATAGGATATGCCCAACACACACAAGAACAGCACAGGAAAGAGAAGCTACGTAAGATCAACAAGAGATAGATTGGGTGTGTTTTGTGTGTACATGAATTTTACTGGGACAGTTTTACAGAGACAGGTTACAGAGTGAACTAGCTAGAAGACAAATGAAGACAGAGCCTGAAAGAGACAGAGAATGAGAAGGAACCAGAAGATGAGAGAAGATTGCAATAAGAGGCCAGCTAGACTAATTCACTCAGAAGCTGAGAGAAGCTACATTGAATCAGTCAGCTTGGAAGTTTAGATCCTATTGAGGTTAGAAGCTTCCAGGCCTAGGCCTAGGGATAGTTAGAACAAAGAAGGAAGTGCTCTTGGCTCAGCCCAAGCTGTGTAGTCACACAGCTTAGGTTTGCTTCGCACCTCATCACTTCATCTAAGGAAACAAAACTGACATTCTCCAAAATCTCTCCATCTGAGTTAGGGCTGCCTGTTCACTGAGCCCTTAAGATCCCCCTGTCTCAGCTCAACCCTGAGATTACCAACATCTATGCTGGTCTCAATTTTACCTTGTCACTGAAGACTCAAACTCAGGTCCTCATGATGATAAAATAAATGCTGTTATCCATTAATACATCTGCCCACCTGCAAATAAATTTTCTTCTCACCCACAAGTACATTTTAATGAATATAGTAAGTGGAATTAGTATTAAAAATGGTCATATTTTAAGATTTCTAAGCCTTCTCATCCATGCACACCAATTTTTCCTAATCTACCAGTGAAAACCCTTGGTGAAAAAATTCAAATGCCAATCAAGCAACAAACTACACTTTGTCATTTTATAAACTGATAGAAGCATGATTTCTTCAATTCTCTTTGTTTTACTAAAGCTTTTAGCAGTAATTCACCATATTTATGGGTCTGGGAGTAATACTGCCTTCAGTATCAGAACTACCTAAACATTAACATATATTACTAAAATTACACTAAAGCATGAATCGTGAAGAATAGTTTAGCTACTATACATTGGAGCTCTAAAACCAACAACCTCTGAACCACATCTAGCTTGCTGTCTTTTTTGTAAATAAAGTTTTATTGGCACATAGCATTTATTTATTGAAGTAGCTGTTTTCCTCATAGAACTTCAAAAATAATTCTTATATAAAACATTTATACCCCACACTAATTTATTTGATATTTGGCCCTTCACAGACAATGTTTGTTAATCTAAGGTTTAAATGACATAAATTTATACTATGTATTAATTTGATTTGTTTATGGAGTACCACATACATAAAATTTTAATTTGTATGTTTGTTTGCAATGTATTGTTTGGAATGATGTTAAAATTATTTAAATTTATTTAAGAACAAAAATATAACTATTCAAGAGTTAAAAACACCCATAACAATTATGAAATAAAATATATTAAAACACTTGAACACATTTGAAGTAGGAACTCTTGATTAAAAATTATTCTAAAAGACTGGTGGCACATAGGTGACAAAATTATAGAATGATGACTTGATGACTATAGATTTTCAAGACCATGTGATGTTTGTAAATTAACTCATCCATGTAGAAATCCATCATGCAAGTTTCTTGCTATCTATCTATCTATCTATCTATCTATCTATCTATCTATCTATCTATCTATCTTTATTTCTATTTCTATATCTATATATAATTTAATTTGCTAAATAATCTCTGCCATATTTTTAACACCACTCTATCCATAAACATCCATGTGCATTCTATATATTACTCTTTGATAAAACAAGAACTCCAATATAATGGCATACTTACAATTGAAAATAGATAATAAGTAGATGTGAGACTCATGTAAAAGATATGTCTATTTTAACCTATATATAATATTGAGTCAGACTTAAACCTCAGTTTTACCTTGTAAAATCTACATGAAAGATTTTTAAAAAGCAGAACAAATAAGGAGAGAAGCGTCTCTGTCTTGGATACCAACAACCTGGGCTTTGGATAATGTATAATGTCAATCGAGTCATTACATAGAGTGGCAATGAGGATGCTTTTTTATGGTCCAAAAATTTTAACACTGAGCACAGTCATGGCTCAGGGATGCACGCAGAGCATTAGCCATGTGCTTGGTTTGAAAAAAAATATTTTTTTTCTAAATTTTATTTTTAAATATTATTTAAATAAAAGAAAAACTAGTTTTTTTTAGATGTCAAAGTTTACCATGAGCAAATTACTTAATGGCTTTTCAAAGGTACATTAGAGAAAAAGGGTGATATTTCATAGAATATTAGTGCTTAAGGCCTTTAGAAATAAGAATTACAGGCATGAGTACTAAAAGAAAAGAAATCAAGCATGCTGACCTGCACAAGTGTGTAATCTGAGTTTTGGCTGATGCGGACAATTATTCTCTTTCTTCGCAGCTGTCTTAGCCCCTCTGCTCTGCAAGGTGGCTGGAGCAACTGCATCCTTGACCCAAAATGAAATGTTTCATCAACTCGTTTAAAGACTGTTTAAAAAAAAATCACGACTTGGCTTTTAGCCGCCAGTGTCCTCTGAAATACTCTGCTGATTCACAAAGCTGTCTGAGAAATTCACGATGTCGCTGCAATATCATCCTGAATGAGGATAAAGTACCCATTTGAAGATTGGAAAATTTACTTTATTGGCTGAAAGGGTACTCCCCTTTGGTTTAAAGGAAGGCATTAGAAAATCTATTACATTTGAATTATATTCCACAGCCACCATCTTGTCATGTTACAATTAGTATTTCATTTTAATTGGGCTGCTATATAATTTTGTCTGGAAAGATACTCAGTCTGAACTTTGAAGGGTTCCCTCCACCCCCACCTCTTTTTCATGCAATATTTTTCTACTTTTCTCTAGGTTCTAAAGAGGGGGTATAGATTATTAACTTGTGTTAATTATGTTAATTAAGCTATTTTGTTATTCTTAGTGATATGAAAGGAAGGTAATATATGAAAAATACGGTTTTTATTGCATATAAAATTGGAGTCTGGTTGTCCATGCCACTGAAAGACTATTTCAAACAAATTTGTAATAGGACACACATTCCTGATATTTTATTTTAATAAAAATACTTTTTCTTCCTTCCTTCTTTTCTTTCTTCTTTCCTCCCTACCTCTCTCTTTATTTCTTTCTTCCTTTCTTCCTTTCTTTCATCTTTCCATAGTTTCTTCTCCCTCCTTTCCTCCAGTCTCCAATAACCAGGGAGCTTGCATAGGAATGACCTAGGCCCTCTGAATGTAAGTTACAGTTGTGTAACTTGATTTTCTTGTGGGGCTTTGAAGAATGGGAATAGGGGCTGTCTCTGTTTTCTTGTGCCTGCTTTAGAGGCCCAATAACCTATTGGTTATTATCCAATAATATCCAGTTGGCTAGGCATCAGTCTATAAGTATAGCAGATATGAATAGGAATCGCTTTCTATAGTTCTATCTTAGATCTCTGGGCCTCTGAATCCTGGCCCTCCAGGCAGTGTCATAGGTGGGCTCCCTCTTATGGTATGAGTCTCAAGCTAGACACATTGTTACTTAATCACTTCTACAGTATCTGTGCAATCCTTAACTTATGACACCATGCAGGTAAGACAAATTGTAGGTTAAAGGTTTTATAGCTGGGTTGGTGCTCTTATTCTTCAACTGGAAATCTTACTAGCTACAGAAGATGGTCAGTTTAGGCTTCTTCTCTCCTGTTGTTATGAGTCTTAGCCAGGATCATCTTTGTAGAATCCTGGAAATCTCAATTGCACTAGGTTTTGAGCTCATTCCAAAGATTGTGCCTCCATGAAACTTTTACACAATGGAGTATTACTTAGCTGGTAAAAAGCAATGACATCATAAATTTGCCATTGCAGACAAATGGATGGAACTAGAAAAAAAAAATCATCCTGAGTGAGGCAATCCAGATACAGAGAGACAAATAGGGTATGTAGTCATTTTAAAGCAGATAAACATAAAGTAAGGGATTTAAGTTGATTAGCCATAAAGAATAACCATGTTACAAACCATAGACAATATAAGTGTTTGGATAGGGAAGTATCAGAACAGAAAGGATCAGTTGTGAGTAAGATGGAGAGAGAGAGAGAGAGAGAGAGAGTACTGGAAAAGACTCCTGAGTTCTTTTAGGATGATAAACTTTCTCACTGAAAAACATAATTTATATGTATATACATATAATTATAAATGTATATGTATATATATATATATACATATATATATATATATATATATATCTTTATTCTATTTTACACTATTATTTAGGTTTACTTGTTGAAAATATGAATAAAGTACTCTCTCTTTGAATAAACTCAGACTGTTTTCAGAAAGCTGGTCAAGTAAGCAATTTACTTCTGCCCAAAGAATTCTGTAAATGGTTTCTTCTCATTGAGCAGTTTGTTTGATGTCTTAAAAGGTGAGATTCAATGGATAAGATATTTCAAGGAAATAAAGCAGTGCTAGTAAAAACATTGTTTCCTGAAAATAAAGGACTGGAAGAAAATATTAGAAAGTTCTGGAAAGTTCACATCATAGTGACATAGTCTTTGAGGCTGAAACCTGGAGCACATGATAAAACTGCACCCGGTACTGAGTCAGGCCATTGAGTTCTGTGTGAAATGCTAACATACTAGATCTTATTCACCAAACAGTAAAACATCCCTCATTAAAGGTAAGAAAAGTCTCTTAATGGAAATGTCAAGGGCAGGTTGGAAATTGAAAGAAAGAAAATACTAGACATGTCAACAGGAGAAAATTGGTACCTTGTTTTGAAATGCTTCTTGTACGGAAAACTATTCTTAGTAAGAGAACATTATTATCTAATTGTTGCCCTAAATGTTACATGGAAGAAACTTTTGCCAGTCATTAGTCACTATATACCCATGGTGACCTTGATTCTTATTACTAAGTTGTACACCTCCAAGTTATTGCTCTGAAATCCAAATACTCAATGTCACTATATTTAGAACTACATGGTTCTAAAAGAATGAATTAGTACGACCGAGTGAGGTCTGATGTCCCCACAAGATGGAAAGAAACACATGGAGATTTTTCTCTCAATATACAGATAAAAGATGGATCATATGCAGATACAACAGACAGTAACCAGGCAAGCCAGAAATAGAGACATCACTGGAAACCAAACTTGAAGGCTCCTTGATCTTGGACTCTTATCCACCCTTCGAGAACATAGATTTCTGTATTTTACCCAGAAGCACTTCAGCCTGTTTTATTTGTTGTTATGAGAGTCAGAAAAGATAAAGGCCTAGAATGGAGTCTCTTTTTAAAGTTCCATACACCTCACCCTAGGATTTTATGCAACAGGCCAGAGTACTGTTAGACTCGGACATATATCTTAGACTCTTCTCAACTTCTCATCTAGTTAGAATCAGAAAGATGCAGCAGGAGAGAGGAACTGGCTCACATAGAAACAATTCAGTAAAGGGAGGGGCTCTGGTGGTAAGGAAAATGATTTAGTCAACACTAAAGTCCAAAGTCATCTGTATTGGCAGCATTTCCTTAGAAGTGTGCTCAAAATCACCACCTCGAATATAAAGAAGTGACCAGATACTGGAATATATGTCTAAGGGAGGACTATGGTGTCATGGGACATCCGTGAGTTTAATGTCTCTGGCACCCATGGAAATATCTTTTACATCTAGGGCTACCTCACTTTTTAAGGAAGTTATACTCCTTCATTTCCTTCTTCTTTATACTTGTTCATATGTTATGAAAGTCAGCATTTGCCTTCTGTTACCTAAAGCCCCCCAACTCTCTTCTCTGGATCAGGAGAGTTCAACCACATAGATTTTTTTTTAAATTTATTTCTAACTTCAGTCTATAAATCTATACTTCCATGGACTGGAATATCAGTTACACAATTGACCCCTAGGTAATTCTGGTTAAATGTTTCATAGCAACATAACTCATTTATTTAAGTTCCAATAGGTGTGAGTACCTTTCTAATATTATATCATTCTTCAATTCTGTTTTGGGATGCATTAAATCCAACTAAGGTGTAGGATGTAGGCTTTTAAAGAAGTTAATTTTCGAAGATATGTCCTAGAAGTAGGACATTTTTGATGTCAAAACAGATATTGTTACAGCTCAAAACTGTCTCCAAATAGGTCTAGAGCTACTCAAGACCCCTCTAATATAGTGTGTTGTTGATGTGCTAGGAAATATTTCCCATTTCTCAAGTTTCTCCATTTATAACAATGCATTCTCTTAGTTTCCTTCAACTCAAAACGTAGTGTGGAACCAGTAAATATTGAAAGTTTGATGAAAAGAGTAAAAGATTGATTCATAGATTTGGTCTTTCCATTTATTGCACATAGGTTTTTACAAAGTGAAACTAACTGCCCCTTACTATTTGTTACTATTGAATTATCACATGACTTCATAATGTATAAAAAAGAAAAAAAAAGAGCAAGAAGAATAGTTTTTGTGTAGATGTTGAATAAAAATTACCTAATTTAAAACTTGTTGGTACCTTGTCATCAGCATATAAAGGCATATATATATATATATATATATATACATATATATATATATACTTAAAGATAAATAATAATAAATCTTTTACTTTTGATTCTGTGCACTAAATAGCAATAGTTTTTGGTGACATTGTCACTAGTATTTTCAGTGGCCTTTGAAGAAATAAAGCTAGGTTTGAAAATGATGACATAAAATCATACAAGTTAGCAAAATGATGTAGTCTTAAAGATACAGGAAGTAATATTGGTGACTAGTGACAATGGGGAAGATTAGATATTTCTTAATCAGAATGAATGTTGACTCTGGTCTGGAGAGCATTTCTTATTTGATCACGCTTGGAAAACAGCAAATGTCAGGGCCATTATTTTTTATTAACAGGATCTGGCATGGGCATAAATAGCAAATTCAACTATCTTATTTTTATGGTGGGCTTCAGAAACAAACTGGGTTGAAATATGTTGTCTGAAAATATATCATATACTGGTTCTTATAGATGAGTGGTATCAATTTTTAATAGAATATTTTAGAAGTAAAAGCCAAGGTAATTTTTTGTAAAATGCTAATGAGTCGTCTTTGTCACAAAAAAGGATACTTTGTATGTCTGGCTCATCACAATTTTAATTGTAAATCTCAGGAAATGTAGAATATGAGAATTAAGTTAGGAAGTGCTCAATGGATTGCAGAGTAAATTTTATTAAATTTCTTCATAAAATAACATCGACAAATAATCTAATATAGAGCTGTCTGTGCCCTTACAAGGTATCATTGTAGGAACAAAAAGGAGATTCCAAACTCAGCCTATCTTTTGTGGTATGTATTTATAAAAGTTATTTGCTTTTCTTTTCAAATCAGTAGTGCTTTAAAAGAACTATAATATTTAAATATAAAAATTTAAATATTTTGTTTAATGTTTCATATATATTAGGGTATTAAATATAATCCATTCAATGAACAATACAACCTTATCACTTTAATATAAATTATAAGTGAGATGTCAATAGAAAAAAAAGAAACAGATGTCATATAAGAACAACTTGAAAGGAGAAGATTTGGAGGAAAAGCCAATCTTCATAGGTATGTTTTTCCCTCTGCAGTTGACCTGAGTTTTGAAAGGTTAACAGCTTTTTTTGTGTGTGATTCAGGTATGAAACACGTGTCATTTTATATAATCAGCAGTTCCTGTAAGAAAGCAGCACCCTGCTTTAGCCTCACCGTGATCTACAGTGAAATGCCACACCAGCCTTCATAATTCAGGATCAGTAAATATTGTTTACAAGAATCTAAAGAATAAGTCCAATAAAAATCAGTCTGAGTTCCTTTATAATCACTCCCTTTCACTTTTGTTTACCTTGAGACAGAGTTTCATTGGTATTCAGAGTTGCAGTGAACTTTCTTCAGAGACAGGGCTTGACATGTGCTTGCAGCCAGTCTCATGCTTCAAATATAGGTGTGTACCACTGACCATGGCAGCAATTTTCATCATCATCATCATCGTCATCGTCATCGTCGTCGTCGTCGTCGTCGTCATCATCATTATCATCATCATATTAAAAAGCAGAAAAAAAGCATCATCTTGCTGATATCAATTTTGACTGGGGTGAGATAAGATCTCAATGTGGATTTTCTAAGGACCTTGGAAACTTTCAAAAGCATTTGGTAACACTTTCTTTTGAGAATTCTCATATCTGCAGTTCATTTTTTCAAGCAGGTTTTTTTTATATTGTTTCTTATTTTTTTATTCTTTGTTTATTCTGGACAACAATCTTCTGTTGATGGAAATTTTCATTCTGTGGCTACTTCTTCACTCAGTTGAGTTTCCCTTTGATATCATGAGATCCCATCTGTCAGTTGTTCATCTTTTATCCTGAGCAGTTGCATTGAGAAATTACCTATGCCTGTCTAGTGTATAGTGCACCCTAATTTCTCCTCTGTGAGATTCACAGTTTTAGTTTTTTCAGTAAGGTCTCTTATCTATTTGGAGCTGACTTTTGTTCAGGGAGACAGATCAGTTTCAAGATTTATTCTTCTACATGCAAGCACCCAATTTTTTGGAGTCTTTTGGTACTTTTTATGATACCAAAGGACAGTCAACCCAGCTTCAAACTCTTCGTTAGATGCTGATGCCTGCAGGTTGTGCTTGCGTAATCGTGGCACAGAGCTCCTGGGAGTAACCGAAGAAAATGCAATTGGATTTAAGGTGTGCCGTGTGAGGTAAAACCCACACCTAACACTTCTCTGGTGGCTAAGAATCTGAAACTAGATAAGCCAGGGACCTATCAGCAAACTAAATAATAGTTCAATTCTGTTAAAGAAGAATAGTCATAAAATGTATCATAACAACATTCTGTCAGTCATAGATTAATGCCTTGCTCAGAGAATCTTCCTTCTACAGTAGATAGAGAAAAAAAATACAGAGATCCACAGCAAGACAATATGTAGAGAGTCAGAGACCTAGAAACACTTAGCCCTAAAAAAAAATGTCTCCATCAAATCTCTCTCCTCAGGTATAGTGAAACTTTGCAGAAAAGGAGGCAGAAAGAATGTGAGGGGATGGAAGACACAGAGGTATAAAGACCTCTAAACACAGCAGGACTGCTGTTTATCTTGTCCTATTCCAGTTTGCTTGATTCTGTTTATCTTCTCTTATTTTATCGTTGTTCTTTAGATGGTTGTTTGTGTTCTAAGAAGAGACAAAAAGGGTGTGTGTTCAGATGATGGGGTAGGTAGGAGAATTTTGGCAGACTTGGGAAAAGAAATTGCAATCAGAATATATTGTATGCAAAAAAGTCTATTTTCAGTAAAAGATAACCATTAAAATCAAATAGTTAAAATTTTGTGGACCAAAGTCTGGGTACTCTGTTATGTTCCATTAATCTACATGCCTGTTTTCATTCCAGGAAAACAGCATTTTTAACACTGTACTCTGTAGTAAACTTGAACTGGTTATGGGAATGTTCTTAGTGATACTCTTTTTGCTGTAGAGTGCTGTTGGTTATCTGGGGTCTTCTTGTTTCTACATGGATTTTAAGATTTTTTTCCATTACTGTGAAGAATGCCATAGAGATTTTGATTGGGATTGTAGCAAATCCAAATAAATAATAAATAAATTCTTTATGGTTAAATGCTTATTTTCCTAATATTACTTCTTTCAGTTCAAGTATCAGTATTTTCTCAATTTTTCAAAGTTTTAAAGTGTCCATGCAGAGGTCTTTCACCTCTTTGGTAATTTTACTCTGACTCATTTTGTTATTTCAACGCTATTGCAAATGGACTTGTTTCTGTGACTTATTTCTCAGTGTGTTTGACTATTGGCTTGTAGATAGGTTACTGAATTTTTGTATGCTAATTTGGTATCCTGCATCTTTGCTGAAAGTAGAGATCCATTTTAGGGGTTTTCTGGTAAAATATTTACTCTCTTTTATAAAAAGCATAATATTTGCAAACAAAATCACTGACTTCCAATTTGTATATCCTTCATTTTCTTATCTTGTCTTATAGTTCTAGCTGAGATTTAGAGAAGAATTCTGAAGAAAAAGCACTATACTGAGAGTTGGAAGCCTGGTCTTGGTGACTCTTTTGATGGCATTGCTTCAGCCTTTTCTTCATTTATCATGACATTGGCTATGGGTTTGTCATATACGGCCCTTATTATGTTGAAGTGTGTTCCCTTCAACCCTTTCCTCTCTAGGACTTTTGTCATGGATTAGCATAGAAGTTTTTGCATCTAACAATATAACTTTTAATCATGACTTTTGTGTCCAGGTATTTTTTTTTATGATTTATTTGTTTGTATATGTTGAAATATTCCTGAGTCCTAGGGGAAAAGCTAACTTAAAAACATCACAATTAGCATTAAAACCAACATCTAAGAAAGTCTTCCCATTTCATTAGGTATGTGAAACTCTGATCTTTGGTTGTTTTATTAGTAAATTTGAGAAAATCTTAAATCTAATACATTGTTAATATAGATTGATTACATAACCAAGGGACTGATGCTTGATATTTCACAAATAATTTGTTTATTCTTATATACTCATTTTTGAAAAATGTATTCACTTTATGTACATTAAATATAATGTTTAATTCACTAGCTTCGTTAAGTAAGCAATGATCTTTAACGTTAAAAAAATCTCTATATTTGTCCCTAGCTTCTTGATTCATTACTGGTAAAATTGTTAAAAGGTATTTTCACCTAATTGCAACAATATGTGGTGTGAAATTCAATTTAATTTAATCTTTTTTGGAGGAGTATCATGTCCACTATGATTTGAGATGAAAGACTGATTAGCGTTAGTTCCAAGAGTCAAATATTAAAGAAAACAATAATAAAAAGAAACAAAAATATCACAATACTAGACTCTGAGACTTATCAAGTTATTTTATTCATGGGCAATTTTCAAGCTTCCAACTTAGTGTTTCTGACTTTAAAAGGGAACAGCAACCTTTTAGGCAGGGTATTAAGATTAATTAGTTTAGATTGCAAAGTGCTTTATGCATGAAATATTGTATGAGATAATAGAATAAATATTAATAATATCCGACTAGAAGTCCACAGACAGTCATAGTAAGATAACTAAGAAAAAAAATTGCATGGCTTTGGTACAAAAATCTCTAATGGAAGGAAAGTTTGTTCCTACTGCGTGCGGTGTTGCATCATACATAATGTAATACCGGGTCATTTCCAATTGTTTTAATTGCTGCAAGTAACTGATCTTTAATGCTGCTCCTGACATGGTTTAGCTCAGCCCTAATGACTGTAAAATGGTGCCAAAGACTAGCATTATCCCCCATTGAACAGTAAATGGTATCGACCCTCTTTCCTGGGTCCATCACTCAACAGACTCCTTAACGTAATTCATGACACAATTAACATTAATTAACTTTACAAAAATCCCTCCACTCTCTGCTGTTTTAAGACTTCAGGCACTGAAGAAGGTAAAGAGCAACTAACAGAAAAAGTTATGAGTCCTCTTGTGAGAGCCATCAATTAGGGTAAGTAAAAGATTCCTAAATTTTTATAATCCTCATTTATCACTTGCCACTCCTGATAAGTTTATCCTGTGCAAAGATATCTTTAAAGCCATTCAGTATGAAAAGAACCATTCATCTCTGTACTTCACACCCACTTTAAAACCAAGAGTGGGAGCTTCCAAATTCATGTCAGAGTAAAGCAAGAGACACAAGTGATTATTGGGCCCTAGGTGAAAACTCCTAAGTGCCTCTCAGGCACACAAGGGAAGAACTTGGCCTTTTCCTTCTCATCTCCATCTCTGGAGAACACTTCTACAGGAATTGCATTTCTGCTCTGAGTTCAACGTGATTAACAAAGCTTTCTCTAGAATTGCAACAATGATGGGAAATCTACATTCATTAGGCCTTTACATGGAGCTTCCAATTAATCATCTCAGTAAGTTCATATAACAGGCTGTCACAGTCATTTGAGTGAAACTTCCCAATGTTATAATGATATTTGCTTTATTCTAAGCAGCCAGATGTAATTGCCCATTAATGATGGAACCGGTGTTCAAATCAACTTTATGTTCTGAATTAAATGGCCTTTTTGTTATAAAGGTAGCAAATTTGGTCTTAGGATATGTGAAGTATCAGAGCAATTACACTTGGGAAGCAAACTGAAATAGCAATGGCTCTCAAAAAGAAAGTATGCAGTATTTCGTTGTTAAATAAGAGCCTGGGGCAAGGGTAATAGAGAAAGCTGATTTATCTACCTAGAAAGTACATACTTACTGCGTGACTTACATGTAGCTCAGAAAGTGCCCCAGAGAGGTCTCGTGCCTCTTCGATAGTTCCATTGAAAAGAAGATAGCTCCGTATTCTATATATTCCTCTCATACGTGCTCAAAGACTTTTCAGAACAACTGACTTCTGTTTCAGAGATCCACCATTTGTCTTAGATCCTTCCCCCTCATTCATCATTTGGATTTTAGATCTTTCAATTAGATATTTGCGAACTTCACTACTCTTTTGGTTATGTAGACCTTAAGCAAACAGCACTAATACATAACAATTTCCTTTTCAAGGTTATTAGCATCTGTGTATTTCTATGTATGAATGTGTGTGTGTGTGTGTGTGTGTGTGTGTGTGTGTGTGTGTGTGTGATGGATATTTTTACCTTTATTTATACAAATTATGTATCTGAGATCCAGCTTCTAAAACAGTTTAAACTCTCCTGTAGAAAAGTTTTTCTGTGAAGTCCAACGTGCTATACAAACTGTTCTAAATGTCAATTTTAGTGAGTATGTGATATGGTATTAAAAAATTCCACAGATATAAAAATAGAAACCTAGATTATGTGTCTATATTCTAAAAAAAATTGATGTGAAAAAGTGTGAAAATATTTCAGGAATGGAGTGTGTGTATTAGTTCCTGAAGAATATAGAGATGTTCCTGTCTCCATGCGTTTTATTTATATTACTGTGTGATGAGATGAGATGTCATGTAGAGTTCAAGGTGGAAACTGAAAATGTTAAAGACTTTTTTCATTTGGTAATGCATGATCATGTTTGTTTATAAATCCTACTTCTAAAGAGAAATGGCAGAAAAGATATTCCAAGAAGATGAATATTGAAGCATCTAAAAATATCGTGTGATCCTGTGTCTCTTAAAACAAATCTTGTAATACCAGTGGAATGATTCACTTATTTTTTTATACAGCATGTATTAGGATAAACTGATAATTTTTCTGATAAGGAAAAAGGATGAGGCAGATCCATGTTGTGTGAGAACCACACAACCTGTAAAGAGCCATTACCATTATAACACAAAGTCGCAGAGTGACAGCCATGTGGAAGGAAGGTCAAGATAATATAACATTATGGAGAAAGCATTTAGTAGCCTTGGGTAGGCGAAGGCCACTTGGAACTGCGTCATATTTAAATAGATGCAAACAAGGACTTTGACAGTGTTCTAATCTACACTGTACTTTGAGGGGTAGATTACTTCACTAGACAAACTTTTACACTTTGTTACTTAAAAATAGTACATGTAGTTGAGGAGAAGAAAGAGCACAGTTTGGGAGAATAGTTATGATAACACATATTGTACAGGTGTATGAAACTCTCAAACAATAAATAAAAATACCTTAGTGATAATACTGAATATAATTTTTTATTAGTTTTGGTACAACACATGAATCAACAGGAATTTTTACTTTGAATTGCTACTATCTGCTTCTAGAGCAAAAGACATTTGGCAGTTTGAGAAATCATGGTATAATATCATTCTAGTATTTAAATCTAGAATTAAAGGCTGGAGAGACGATTCAGTGGTTAAGAGCACTGACTGCTCTACCAGAGGTCCTGAGTTCAATTCCCAGCAACCACATGTGGCTCACAACCATCTGTAATGGGATCCTATGCACTCTTCTGGTGTGTCTGAAGACAGCTACAGTGTACTCATATAAATATAATAAATACATCTTAAAATAAATAAATCTCAAATTAAGAAAATGATGGTTATCTGTGTCACATAAAGGTCCTCTAAGTTGGCAAGCATGCAAGCATCCTGTTATTTTGTTCATTTTACATCACCAAATTAAGATTTAATGAGAATACAGGTCATTGTTCCTACATACACTTAGTCCAAAAATCACATCCATCCATCTATTCATTTATTAGTTCTTGGAGACAATCTGCATGATAATGTGAGACACATGCATACACATTGACTCATCTCAGGAAATTCTAGTGAAACAAGGAGTTACATAAAAACATGATAACACATTGAAAAATGTCTATATATTTTTTAAAAGCTACAAGTATACACTTTCTTAGCAATATAGAAAAACTCATTCAAGGAAATAATATTCTGTGCAGTATTTTTTTTTTTAATGGACAGAAGTTTAAGTGACGATGAGAAGAGAGCATTAGGCTGACGAATAAGCCAGTGAAAAAGTTAAAGGTATGAGCATACAGAGTTTCCTCTGAAACTGTGAACTTGATATATAAAAAGGGACATTCATAATAGAGATGAGATTCTCAAGATCGTCTAAACTCTATTTTATACCACCATAAAACCCCACAATTTCTCTTGATTGTAATGAAGAGCAAGGATATTTAAATTAGAAAGTTATATTTTCAGGCTTACCTTTAAAAAAAAACGGTTGGAAATTGCAATGGTATGCTGCAAGCCAACACAAAGTCTGTTACACTTAAGCTTTGCCAGTTATAAAATTCTGAGGATACACTGACTTCCACCCACTACTGATCATCAATTCTGCATCCAGACTACAGCCTATCCAAGACTTCTGAAATCATTCTCAGACATGCAAGAACAGTTTTCAGTCACTCATTCTAGTGATATTTTATTTCAACTGCACACCAACAATTTCTCAAAATTAAATTTTAGGGACCACAGGAAGGTCTTGGTATTGAAAGACACTGGCTGCCATGCAATATAACCTGTATTCAACCCCAAGGATTCATGTGATAGACAGGGGAGATATGAGTCCTGAAATCTTTTCTCTGATATACATCTGTGGGTCATGAAACATTCTCTCTCTCACAAACAATGAATTACAAATGTGGCTTTTTTTTTGAGTTAAGAAATTGTGTTGATATCAAGTGATTTTTCGTGTTCTCCTTTTGATAAACACTGAATCCTAAGCGCATACACACACACACACACACACACACACACACACACACACACACACACATCTGAAATGACAAAGTTTTCTCTGCTCTCAGGTTTTCCTTCTGTATTTTTCTACCCACTGTGCAGTTCCCCTTTCTTAAAGACTTCGTATAGTCTCTGTGCATCTTTGGTGGTCCTTGAATACTGTCTCCAATATTGCTTCAATTTTTCTAATATTTCATGCAAAGGAAAAGTATTATGAGATTCCAGAAAGTTCTGGACATAACATATGCACAAGTGTGAGATTTATTATTATTTAGCAATAACCAGTTAAAATATAAGGCAAAGAATCTTATAGGAAATAATAATATGAACAAGAAATAAGTAAGAGAAAGTGATAATTGAAACACCCATGTAAACCAGTAAAGCAACCAAATCCACGACTTCCAGTTACAATAAAGACATGATGTGGAGAGAGATTCTGCATCTTACAGGGATGTGATTACTGCACAAATTAATTTGTAAATCCAATGCATGGTCTGTAATGTTTTTGACATAAAGTTTGTAATTTGAGTGTACAGTTAATATAAAATTTAAACCTTACACTATAAGAGCAACTTTTGAAAAAGATCGATAGTTTTATAAATCACAAAATAATGATTTTATTTTACATATAAGTTAGTTATATATAGCTCAGAGTTTGGGCCAAAAAAAGAAGGAAAGTGATTATAATAAGCAAAATATTTTAAAATGCCCCCAAACAGTCTCTTACACTGAGATTTGATACAGACTCATGGTAACATACTAAATTATAGCATATAGCAAACATAATAAATTAATGCTCTGAGGACAGCTAGTAACTGCCTTGTCCAAGATAGGGTGTTCTGAGGTCAGTGTGGTAGAAAATTAACTTTATATATTAGATACTATAATCATATTTTGGGGGTCTATCTTGCATGCCCTTTACTTATGATGCACTAAACAAATGGCAGGGTGTGTTTGCTGGTGGTACTAACAAGTGCACTTTCTCAGTAGGTTGGAGATACTATAGTGGTACAATACTGTTCAGATATTAATGATGTCAGGCTGGGACTACATAACAACCAACTACATCTGACTCAGTTTCTTTTCCTATATTATCTTTTTTTCATTCATTTCAAAGGGTATAATTACTTATATATTAATTCTCATTACAGTATTTGATTCTCATGAAAATGACTTGAGAGGTTAAGATTATTGCTCCTTTTGGGAAGAACTATGAGATTTAACCAAGATTTATTTGTTTTGGCATCTCTGAGACTCTGGCTTCCATGGACTTGTGATGACATCATCCCATGTATATGACTTATAAGTCTCTGTATCCAGAATTAAATGGAAGAGTTTTATAGTACACCTCTACCTATCTCTATGTAATGGAGACTAGGGGAGACACATTACTTCTCACAGACCATTATCTTGTGAAGATTTGCAAATATAGAAGTCATTGGTGACAAGCCTGAAAAAAAATGTTTTTAAAGAGATAGCTTTAAGTTTGAAGATGGGATTAAGACATAGCTTGGTCAACAAAATCTTTGTTCTACATGCAAGAATATGTGGATGTAATCCTCAGGAACCAAGTGAAAAATAATTCTAGATATGGTAACCCTATCTTTGGAGAGGCAGAAATGGGTAGACACTTGGGACTTGCTAGCCAGCCTACATATCCTAAGTAGTGAGTTTTGGGTTTAGTGTAATACTATGTTGCACAAAACTAAGTATTTGGATTCTGAGGAACAGCATCTGGTGTTAAAATCTAGTTGCAACATGTGTACACACACACATAACCCCACCCCCCACACATAAACACACACACCATAAATGAACATCCACAAAGACCCTTTCACAAATACGCCGAAGTGTAAGTGTGTATGTTGCTAAAACATAGCCTAAAGGCTTCCCTCATTAGGTATATCCACTTTGATTTAAGTTTGTGCATCTATTTCTGCTCTCTGTTACTGCTAACAGATTCTCTGATGGGACCATGCTCATATAAATGAAGCACAATGGATATATGAGGGTTAATGCATGTGTGAGAGAAATGGGACAAGTGCTGAATGAAGCTGGAAGTGTATTTCAAAGCACTTTATACATCTAATTGTGAGCCATTTAGAGGAAACAGGACAGCTTGCTGTACTTCTTTCTAAAAACTGTCATGACAAATCATTACAGATATTTGTCTCAGACAGTTTGGACATTTTTCAGTTCTGGAGGCTTGAGGGATAGAATGAGGTGTCGGTAGCTCCACTACCTCCCTGATGATGGAAAACAAGCATTCTTACTAGTCTCTTCCTAGCCTTTGGTCACTGATAACAGCTTCTACTATTCCTTGGTGTCTATTACCATGAGGAAATACCATGACACATAAGCAAGTTGGGGGAGGAATGGGTTTATTCAGCTTACACTTCTGCAGCACAGCTCATCATTGAGGGAAAACAGGACAGGTATTCAAACAAGGCAAGATCAATCCTGTGGGTAGGAATTGATGCAGAGGTTATAGAAAAATGCTGCTTACAAGCTTGCTTCACTTGGATTGCACAATCTGCTTTCTTATAGAAGGACTACTAGCTCAATATTGTAGACTATTACGGCTACAATAGACTAAGCCCTTCTCCATTAATCAATAATTTAAAAAATGTTTTACAACTGGGTCTTATGGAGGCATTTTCTCGATTGAGGTTCCTTTATTTTGAAAACTCTAGCTTGTGTCAAGTTAAAATAATACTAGACAGCAGATTTGGATTCTAGTTTCACCATAAGAACTCTGCCTCTGGCTGGGGAAAATGTTTCATCAGCAAAAGTGTGTGTGAGAACCTGGAAATCACATAAATGATAGACAGACATGCCAACCACCTGTAACTTCGGTGCATTGGAGGTGGAGACAGGAAATTCAAGAAGCAATCTGGTCTCCCAGACTAGGTATAGAGATAAGCTCCTGGTTCAGCAAAGGACCCTATCTCAGTAAACAGAATGGAGAGTCATCGAGAAATACACAATTGGTAATTATGGTCTTCCATATGCCAAAGTGCATATGTCTACTTGTGTACACTTACATACCCACACATATTCGAATTTGTGTCCCCACTCAAAATGCATAGACAAAAGAAAAAGAAAAAGAAATTTATCTATGTCATAACAGAATTGTGTTTCCTTTTAAAGTGCTGGTGTGTCTGAAAGTCTCACTCATTGATAAGGTTTCCCAGAGTGAGCATGCTCTCATTTGGTTATATAGGCAAAGATCTAATTACCAAACAAAGCCACATTCATGGGTACCAAGGGTTAAAACTTTAGCCTAACTTTTTTCAAGACTCATTTCTACCAGATACAGTTACAAGGTTGTTGCTGACCTTGAGCAAAAGTTAGCAGTTGAGATCTTCAGTATTCTCAAATCTGCATTAATTTTACTCTTGCTCTCATCCCCCAGGCACAAGGTGCTCATAAATTTCCATATTAACCTGGTGAAGAATTTTAGATCACAGTGCCCGAGTCCTTGTTCTACCATGTTTCCTGTAGCGGATGTCTACAAAGTTATCTCTCAGAGACCAAACTTGTCATTCCAAAGGATTCTGTAGTGTTCAAGTTTCTACAACAGTTCTTCATCAAATAATGTGAGAAACTTTCCTTGCAGTAAGTTTCTTTTAAGGTATCTGAAAACTTAATTGGTACATCAATTGGCAGGTGCAAGTTAATTTTATGGGTACTTAATTGCTAATTTCCTATGCAAATCAATATTTGAACTTTTAATTCTCAATTGAGCATGTATTAAAATGGGATTTCAACTGCTTAAAGTAACTGAAAAAATTTTAAGTGTATTTGCGTGCCTCAATATAAGCCTTCTGTACTGATGCCAATAATGATCTGTGGCTTGAAAGCAAACCTTGTTAAAACCTTTTAAGAAGTAAATATCATGGCAGATATTTTCTTCTATCTAGAAGGACAAACTTTTAGATGGGTTTCCAAAACCTGCATTTTTATTTACTAATAATCCCCATGTCACAAAATTTTTCAAACTAATAAATAGAAGTTGGACATTACAAAAAAAAAATCAAGTCTGAACACAAGATTTGCTTTAAATGCATGTACTGAAGAATTTGTATACTACATTGTTTTGCTTGTGTTTTAAGTATGGCCCTTCATATTAGTTGAAATATGGAATTTTAACTTGAAGTCTTGTGTTGGTGCTCAACATTTTTATTTATCAATTAAGAAATCTGGTTAATGTTTATTTATTAATTTACAAAATAAAGAGTCTGGAGTTTGGATATGGTTTTTATTTGGAAGCATTTCTGACTTAAAATTTTAGATTAAAGAAACTTAGTCTGTATATACATGCATACATGTGTGTGCATTTATTTGTAAAAGAGTATCTACTTTTGGCTAACAATATATCTATCTTTTATGGTTAATCCAGTAATAAATTTTTGGTTTTCTTCATATACCTCAGAGTTATCTCCAACTTGTGGTCCTGCCTAAGCCTTCTAAGGGCTTTAATTACAGAAATGTGTCACCAAGTCTGGCTATTGTATCTCTAAGGAACATATGCATGTATGTTTAAATTTACATAATTCTTTCACCATTATAAGTAAGAAGGCCATCAGATATTGGGATTTGGGTGATTTTTTGAATACATTTCTAAGATTGCTTTAACATTTACTACATTGGCAGAAACTGCTACTAACCATTCTATTTGATGTTAAATTAGACATGACTGTGAGATTTTGAATACGTACTACCTAGAGCTGTTGTTCTTAAGGTAGGGTATTCTTCTGAATCTTATCATTTTAATCACAGTCTATATTTCAGAGATGTAGTAATACAGATATTCAAAACACCAGAAAAACATGGTTCACTATTTGTGGATGACTAAAAGCAGCCTTCTAGGACTTGAGAAAGTCCTCACCTCATCCTTGGATAGTCAACATGAAAATAAATTACAACATCACATAGTTTTGAGCTACTAAATTTTGATACCAACAAAAGGGAGATGGGAGGTAGATATGTCTCCATAGCTTCCAACCAGCATCCAGATGACCTAAAGCACAGAATGCAGTCACAGATATCCCGACCTCTTTCCCACAGAATTCTAAGAAATGGATGTTGGGGCTGAAAAGAGAGTTCAGCAGTTAAAAGTATGTATTGCTTTTCTGGCAGGCCCAGACTTGACTTCCAGAACTCAAGTTGGCTGCATCACAGCTATCTTTAACTTCAGCTCCAGGATCTCAGGCACTCTCTTCTGGTCTTCATCAATCCCAACACACAGGTAGGATTCATTCACATCAAACACACACACACACACACACACACACACACACACGCGCGCGCGCGCGCGCGCGCGCAACTCAAATAAAAACAAGTATTTGAAAAAGTTAACATTGCTTTAAGCTGCTTAATATGTACTCGTATCTTACACACATCAATAGAATAAAGCATACTATTCTATATTTAAAGCAGTACAACAGTATTTGAATTTTCTAATTTAATATATAAACCTCAAGAAGACCTGATAAGCTAGCTGTGGACTTTCACCACTCTGTTTCCCTAGACCTAACTCTCAGAGATGTGCCTACCTCTGTCACAAAACCCCAGCTGCAGCCTCCTCTCCTCATATCCATGCCCCCTGTCAATTACACAGGCAATTTCTCCCTGACTCCCTTTCTCCCCTTCTTTACTGTGTCCCTGCCCCCAAACCAGGTAGACACTTCTTCCTCAATCACTGGTCATGCCTGCCTGAAGACTACACACGTTATTCAAGGACATTATCCACTCTATCTATACCCCTAGACCCAATTCTCAGGGTGGTCCTTAGTGGATTAGCAGAACACCAGCTGAAGCCTTCCTTCCTTCCTATCCATACTTCCTATGTATCCAAAGGAAAAGACTGTCTGGCATGCTTGTTTTCCAAACTCCAACACCAACAAGTGCTACCAGTTAGAGCATACCAGGCTAACAGAGTAGTAAAACAGGCACTACACAGCTAATACACTCTGAAAATCCCGAGAGAAAAAGGAAACAAAGGAACAAAACACTTACCCAACAAAGACAAACCCAGAAGTTAGCAGCTAGACCTATAATCACCCCAAACCCAGATGCTTAGATACCAGTGTAAAAACACAACAATAGGATGGCATGTGTCCACCAGAGCCCAGCTATCTAACCACAGCAAGCCCTGAATATTCCAACACACACACACACACACACATACACACACACACACACACACACACACACAGAAGATAAATGTCATTAAAGAGGAAATAAAGAAATCCATGAGTAACTCACAATTTGAGGAAATGAGTAATTTCCTAGGGAAACCAAGAAAAATACAGAAGCATCAGTTAACTAAAACAAACAAAACTACTGAAGATCTGAAAATGAAAATAGAAGCAATAAGGAAAACATGGACTGAGGGACTTCTGGAAATGAAGTTTAGGAATGCAAATGGAAATATAGAGACAAGCTTCAACAAAAACCATATAATCACAGGAGGTAGAGGAAGAGAGAAATTTGGGAGGAAAGGGAAGGGGGAGGGGAAAAGGGGGCAAGATCAAGTGTGGGAAAAGATGTGGGAGAAGTACAGAGGGTCAGAAAATTGAACAGAGGTGTGTAGCTCTGGGGGATGAGGAACTGGGGGTAGCCACTAGGAAGTCACAGATGCCAGGGACCCAAGAGGTTTCTAGGACACAACAGGAAGGACATTAGCCAACATATCCAACAAAAAGGAGGTAGAATCTGTAGAGACCATATCCAGTGCATAGGCATGGCCTCGGTTAAGGGATGGAGCCACCCACCCATCTCAAAATTATTAAAGCAGAATTGCTCCTGTCTAAAGGAAATGCAGAGACAAAGAATGGAACAGAGACTAAAGGAAAGGCCATCCAGAGACTTCCTCGCTAAGGGATCCATTCCAACTGCAGACACCAAACCCAGATGTCAAGAAGCACTTGCTGATAGGAGCTTAGTATAGCTGTTCCATAGTGGCAGTGCCAGAGCCTGACCAACACAGATGAGAATGCTTGCAACCAACTATCAGACTGATCATTCTCATTTCCATTGGAGAAGTTAGGGAAAGGAGTTAAGAAACTGAAGGGGTTAACCTAAAAGAGGAGACTTCCACCCCTAGACCAAGCAGAGAGGGGTTACCCAGAACCCCCTCTGACTGGCGATCTGAATTCTTGCTTAGGCTGCAACGCTAAGCACTGCAAGGAATATAAATAAAAGTTAAAAATATGTTTCTGGGTTCCCTGAGGGACAAGTCTGACTGTACAGGGGTTGATGTCAAAAGTATCCCCTCTCCAAGAAAAAGACATCGGGATGGGTAAGGCCTTCATGCCTCACTGGACAACAACAGGAGGACCGGAACCTTTACAAGGTCCCCTTTAATTACTGGTGATCAGGCCTCTATCCCGGCCTTGGCAAGATTAGAATTGCCACAGCCCTTCTATACTTGGAGAAGGGAGGAGATGTCAGGGGCAGCCCTGCTTATACACTGAAGGCATAGGTGTAAATCAGCCATAAGCCTAAAATCAGCAATAGGCCTGACATACATGCCTGCTAACACAGAGTCTTGGGTCTCTGTGGAAAAACACTGAAGCAGATGGCTATAAGCTATTGTAAACAGGCAGCTTTGGTGGAAATTTACCAGCCTGAGTAGTCATAGACCTTGTAAATAGGCAGCCTGGGTGGACAGAACCAACTTAGATAAGGACAAGTGAATCATAGGCAGAGTCATAGAGACCTGTCCCCTGAACCTTCACCCAGCTGATACCCTGTTCTGAAAGATATCTGCACTCCCCCTGAACACCTATGCTCCTGTGTCATCCCCTACCCTACATCCTACATTTTTGTGTTCATAACCCCTTTGTTAAAAAGTAAAAATTATAATTTGATAATATATTAAAAAAGAAAAGGGCACACCAATTGATTGTCCAATATCAAATTGTCAGCTCTGAAAATATACATACAAGTAACATTACACAGACTGAACAGTTTATATTTTGAAATATCTATGTATATATGTATATGCATACAACAAGAATTAATGGAAAAAGAAGCTATAAGTTTGAAAGAGCAAGGAGAGGTATATATGAGAAAGAGGAAAATGGTGTAATTATAGTATAATTTTTAAAAAAGAAATAATTTTATGATATTTTTAGATAAAAATTTGTAAGGGAAGAAAACATAAAAAAATTATCATTAGGTTTTCATTGCACATATTACTCAAGGTTTTAGATTTACATGTGAACTATTTGCAAGGGGCAAAACCTTTATAATCCTAGCAGAAAGGCTCTCCTTGTTACCCCTTTAAATTTTAAGACTTCAGAATTTCAGTGTTTATTCTGAAACTTATGCTAATAACCATTTGTACCTTTCTCTGTAAGTAACTGAAAATGCCCTTTGTCTCAAATTTCAACCTCATTGCTTATTTTTCTTCATTGTTAATAATAATTTTTGGGTTCACAAAATATTTGTTTCTGCTTACATATATAATAATCTTTTTTAAGATTGAACAAAAGAAAGAAACTGAAGGGGTTTGCAACCTCATAGGAAGAACAACAATATTAACCAACCAGACCCCTCAAAGCTCCCAGGGACTAAACTGCCAACCAAAGAGTATACATGGAGGGCCCCATGGCTCCAGCTGCATATGTAGCAGAGGATTGTCTTATCTGACATCAATGGGAGGGGAGGTCCTTGGTCCTGTGGAGGCTTGATAACCCAGCATAGAGGAATGCTAGGGCCCTGAGGCAAGAGTGGATGGATGGGTGGGGAAACACCCCCATAGAAGCAGGGGGAGGGGAAGGGATGAGGGTTTGTAAAGGGGAAACTGGAAAGGGGGATAACATTTGAAATGTAAATAAATAAAATAACCAATAAAAATGGGGGAAAAAAAAACAAGAAAAATAAGAGATAAAAGAATCCCAGGCACTGAAAATAGGATAGAAAAAAGGAATACATCAGCCAAAGAAAATGGTAAGCCTTAGGAATTTCTGACACAAAACATCCAGGAAATCTGTGACAGATACAAAAAGTCCAAACCCAAGAAGAGTAGAAGTCAAAGAAGGAGAAAACACAACTCAAAGACTCAGAAAATATTTTCATCAAATTAATAGGAAAAAAATTCCTAACCTAAAGAGGGAGATACCTATAAAGCTATAAGAAACTTAAAGAACACCAAACAGTGTGGGCCAGAGAAGAAAGTCTCTTTGCCATATAATAATCAAATCATTAAACATACAGAACAGAGAAAGAATATTAAAAACTGTAAGGAAAAAGGGCCAAGTAAAGTATGTAGAAGAATTTTAATCCAGCAACATGGCAATTCTGGCAAGGCATTATATCCAAAGACCTGCTAGGTCTATATGATCCAACCAGAATTCAAACACAATCTGAATTACAGTGTCTGGCTGCAACCCCCCCCCCCCCATTAGTATACACTATTAATCCCAAACAATAAAGGTAAATTTAGTTTGGAGAAGAAAGCAGCCTGTTTGAAAGTGATGTCTAATTGAGAGGCAAAATAAGTGTTAAATCAGAGAAAGATTTGACAGAATTAGTCATCAATAGGATATGCCTAATTCTCATGACAACAGACAAGAAACACAGATGACTTGAGAGAGTATCAGAGAAAGGAGAGTTTAATCAGTTCAGTTGGTGAAGCTGTGTGGTGCAGTTGAACTCAGTTGAGTTCATTTATGAGTTCTAGTCAGGATGTACATTTGTGCAGAGATGTTCAACAAGTGAGTATCATGAAAATAATATTAAATGGAACAGATGTGTGGGCAGTGAGTCTTTTGTGAATCTGTTTGGTAAACTAAGAAAAATATGTGTTAAGATTTGTAAGGAGCCGAGGAAGCCTTGAGTGATTGTATAAGAAAGAATGGATAACGTCCTGAGGGAATGTGTGTCCTTGAATGGACACAGACATGTCAAACACTAACAATTATGAAGCTCAAAAAATGAGCAAAATCTTATTCTAGGTAAGGCTAAGACAGCTTTCCTCAGGTCCACATGTGAATGTTGACAGTCTGTATAAGTCTGAAGGCTTACTAACACTTGAACAGCATGTGCATAAATTAGCAAAGGCTGCTACCCCTCCCAGATGTTTTCCATCTGAGACAACTTGCATTCAGAGACATCCTACCCATACTACCCCACTTCCCCTCTGCCATACCTAATAAATGGCTGAGGTTCTGGGTTGTTTCATAGTTGGCATGACTCCATTACATGTTGCACTCCCCACCAGATCCCATCATTTCTACATGAGTGTCTGGTTTTTCTTCCTTTGTAGTCCTAGTCATGTTTCCAGGACCCAAGCCAAGTATGATGTGGTAATAAGTCAGAGTAGAGGTTTTCTCTTTTCATGATGATAATCAGGAAGGGAACAAGGAATCTTCCTGGGTGAAAGTAACACTCTATTTTTTAATTTGACTTCTAAATTTAACATGGACTAACCTTCTGAAAGTTTGCTAAGAAACAATTTATATAACTTTATGTCTAGCATTCTTCAGAAAAACATTTCTTAAGGGGCTTAACAGTTGTCACAGTAGGGAACAGAACCTGTTGACAAAACATGAGGAGTCAAGTTCATGTCACCAGTACCACATAAGCAGCTATCTCTATGGGTGTAGGGATAGAAGGGTTGGTTATTGGGCTTCTTGACTTAATACCCAGGCTAACTCTAGGTTCAGAGAGAGATTATGACTCACAAAACAGGTGTTTGGCAAGGAAACTGTCTCAGTGGGTTATGCATTTGCTGAGAAGTAGTATCCTGCATCTGAAATCTCAGATTACTTTCACAACACGAGAAGTAGAAACAGAAGAAACACTCATAAGTGCATTGGCCAGCCTACCTGGAGTACACAATTCATTTTCAGAAACAAGAGAGCCCTACCTCAATAAAGTAGAAAGGCAGAATAATCCGCAGAAACTGTCTTCTAGCAACCACAGTGTGGTGGTACATGACAAGCATGCTTTCACTCATACGTGCATCATGCACACAGAACACATGCACAAGGAATAGAGGAAGAGTGATACAGCAGGTCACCTGACATCTATCTGTGGCCTTCGCATGTATCAAGGGGAAACCTACCTGCATGCCCTCATTTCTGCATGTATTATACATTCACATGAATTCATACATATAAACAAAAACTAATGTAAACGGTTCAATCTCAAATTAGTACAAAAGGGTGTCATCACAATATGGTCTTTGTCCTAGTTGTGTGAGATTTACACAATTATAATAAATGAAATTTTGAAGATTTCTTTATCCCTAAATTCAATATTACCATGAATATACAAGATGAGGAAGTACGCAACAAATTTTTGTCTCAGCATACAAATTAGCACACTGGGGTTTTCACACATTTTGGATGCACATATAGTCAACAATTTCTATATAGCATTTGAAGAACTTTTAGGAATAATTGGTAAATTTGGAGATTAAGACAGAATAATGTGTTATGCTTTGAGAAACAGTATGGAAGTTTTTAATTGGATTAGATGAGTATTAGTGGAATTTCTGTTGTAAACTACTAATCAAATTCAATACAATTTGAATATACTCTCTAGATTATTCATCTCTAAAGTGATAGACGGAAACATAATATATTATATGGGAATATCCCTGTATGGTTGGCATTGCCTTCACTTGGATCTATCTACAGAGGACATACAACTTCTCCATTAGACGAGTCAGTCAATCTGATGATCAATGGGTTCACAGCAGGGTTAATGCACTGTGACAGACATGTACTGAGTCTGCTCTTCAGCAAGATAGATGCTCTTTAACACAGGCTTCTATTTAAGCACTCATTCCTAGAAGATAATGCCAAAATAATTAACCAATACTACTGATTATAATTAATATATATATATATATATATATATATATATATACCTCTTTAGCTAACATATATTACTTTAAAATAAATCAAATTATAACACTAAACTGATTGATGGTTTTAAATCCAAAGAAAATAATAGAGCTGTTTTCTATTTTTAGGTGCAATCTGTTCCTGTCTACACTGTCTAAATATAGCATGACATAAGGTAGGATTTCTACTGTGCCTGTACATTTACATGTAAACACACAGCAGGGGTGGGGCCTTATAAGACCACTCATCAGAAATGAATACAGTCCATGATATTTGTTTCTGTTTTCTTCCAAATTTTATTCATGGTCTTTATTATGGAAATAAGTATATTTTGAGCTAAATTTATAACTTTAATCTCAGCTGTGTTCCTCCCATCTCCAACTTCTTGTAATCTTGCCTATTAAATAATGTATTGAGTCCAGCCCATACATATTTTATTTAAAATATGCAAGAAGACTACCAAATTGAAGTTTAAAATTGGTGATAATCCATGAAAAGAACCTAAAATCGACGGTCAGTAAGTAGCAACTGAACCTGAAATTATTGTTATCATTAATATCGATGCTCTTAAATCTACAAATTTTAAAACATGTCAAAAACAAATTTGATTCTTTATTTACCAGTTTTGCTTAGAAGTGACACCTTCTGTATAGAATGAAATAGTTCAGTTTTCCTAACAATCTTGCTTATTGCAAAGAGGGATTGTCAAAATGTCCTGGTATTTATGCCTTACTGCTCACTTACAAACAAGGTTATATTATTTATACATCTGAGATGCAGTCTTAAGGTTTTAAAATTAACCTGCTGAGTCTTGCCCGTACTGCCTGGTTCAACTCAGCTATTCTCGCCCAGACTCCTCTCCAAGCTGACTGATTCAAACCAGCTTCTCATGAAATTGCTCAGCTTGGCCTCAAACTTACCCTGGCAATTTTTTCTAATCTTCTGGCTCCTCATAGTCTTTACCTGGAACCTGTCTCTGTAAACTGTCCCAGTAAAACTCACCCACTCCCTCTCCCTCTCCCTCTCCCCCCCCCCCCCCCCCTCTTCCCCCCCCCCTCCCCCTCCCCCTCTCCCCTCCCCCTCCCCCTCTCCCTCTCCTTCTCCCACCCACCCCTATCTCTTACTGTCTCTCTCTCATTTCTTGTGCTCTTTTCTTGAGTAGTCTTGATTCCCTATTCTGTTCTTATGAGGGTTAGGCATTCTAATCTCTCATTTGTTTTAACAAATCTTTTTTCTGATTCATGCTTTTTCTGCCCTTTATAGACATCACTTTCAAACATGGCTGCTTTTTTCTACTAGCCATGTTTGACTGGTAGGAATTGCCTTCATTCTGGGGGAGAATAAAGATGTGTACTAAGGGTAGGTCTGCGTTCCAGCCAAATCATACAAACCTAGAATGTCTTTGGATGTGATTCATTACCAGTTCAGCCATGTTGCTGGCTTAAAATTTTTCTACATAATAGGTTCTCCTCTGGGTCTATGAGTCTCCCAACTATGGATGCTTGGTTTGATTTACAGTACTAAACATGAGTTTGCTTTTGTATAGTAGGACTTTAATCAAACTAGAAGGCAATTGGTTATACCTACAATGTTAATACCATTATTGCATTCATGAGCATGGTTTTCTAGGGCAATCAATACTGTGTCATGAAGAGTTCATGGTTGGGTAAGATTGCTGATGTTTTTTCTTCTCATGACAGCATTATGAATGTTTCCATGTTCTTAGACAGAGATTTACTTGAGACTTAAAATTTACAAGTCACTAAAGTATGACTCATCTTTTGATATAGGTATCAGGCCAGCTACAAAACTGTAACATATACAAGCTTTCTGATTGCTCCTTCAATCTCTGTGAGCTCTGAGCTCAGGTTAGTTGATTATGTAAGTTTTCTTGTGTTCTTGACATCTCTGACTCCTATAAACCTTCCTTTCCCTCTTCAGCATGATTCCCTGAGGTCTGCCTAATGCTTGGCAGTGGGTCTCTGCATTTTTTCCATTCATTTCTGAGTGAAGCCTGTCTGATGACAACTGGGCTAAGCACTAATATATTAGCATTGCAGAATATCATTAGAAAACATTTCATTGACTTTTGTCTGTTTGTTTGCTTGTTTGCTTGTTTCTGGCCAGTCATGTTTGATTTTACCCTAGGTCTCTGAGCCTTCTCTGGGTCTTGGTCCTACAGTCAGTATGAGGGATTGATTCTCTCTCATGGCATAAGTCTCAAGATGGACCACTCATTGGTTTTCCAGTCTCACAATTTCTGTGTCACCTTTACCCTAGCACATCTTGTAGGCAGGAAATAATGTAGGTTGAAGATTTTGTGGCTGGGTTAGAGTCTCAATTGCTCCACTGAAAGTCTAGCCTGGTTATAGAAGGTGGCTGGTTCAGGCTTTGTATCCCTCAGTGCTAGGAGTCTTAGCTAAGGTTGCTCTTACAGATTCTGTTGCACTAGGTTTCTACTTCACCCTAAATTCCAGTTGTTTCTGCTAGAATTCTCTGTTTCTCTATTCCTACCCCCTAATCCTCTTGTTCCCATCCCCCGCTGCCTTCAGTTTATCTGCAATATTTATTCTGTTTCCCTTCTCTCGGATAGTCATGCATTCTCCATTGAGCCCTTCTTGTTACTTAGACTTTCTGGGTCTGTGGATTGTAACATGATTATATTTAACAGATAATATCCACTTATAATGGAGCATATATCATGCTTGTCATTCTGGGTCTCTGTTACCTCACTTAGGATGATATTTTCTAGTTCAATCCATTTGCCTACAAATTTCATGATGCTATTTCTTTTAAAAAAAAATAACTGAGTAATACACCATTTTATAAATGTACCATATTTTCTTTATCCATTCATTGGTTGAGGAACAACTGGGCTTTTTCCAGTTTCTGGCTATTATGAATAAAGTTGCTATGAACATATTTGAGCTAGTGTCCTTGTGGGATAATGGAGTGTTCTTTGGGTTTTTGAATAGGAGTTATATAGCTGGGTCTTGAGGTAGACAGAATCCTAATTTTCCAACTATAGGCTTGCTGTAAATTTACTTTTTAATGTTTTGGTATGCATCCTTTGTATTCTATATCTCTCCAAGATTTTATCATAAAAAGGCTTTTGTCAGAGCCTTTTGGCATCTAATGAGATGATATTCCTTTTTTTCAGTTTGTTAATATGGTGAATTACATTGATAATTTTTTTTGTTTGTTTGTTTTTTGAGACAGGGTTTCTGTGTAGTCCTGGCTGTCCTGGAACTCACTCTGTTGACCATGCTGGCCTTGAACTCAGAAATCCGCCTGCCTCTGCCTCCCAAGTGCTGGGATTAAAGGTGTGTGCCACCACTGCCCGGCACATTGATAAATTTTTGTATGGTGAACCATCTCTGCATCTTAGGGATTTAGCATACTTGATCATGGTGGATAATCTTTTTTGTGTGTTCTTGGGTTTAGTTTGTGAGTATTTTATTTGATAGTTTTCATCAACATTCACGAGGAAAATTGTTCCAAAATTCTGTTTCTTTGTTGAGTCTGTTTGTGGTTTGGGTATCAGGGTGACTGGCCTCATAAAAAGAATTTGGCAATGTTTCTTCTGTTCCTTTTTATAGAATAATTTGAAGAGTATTGTTATTAGCTTTTCTTTGATAGTCTGTGCTAAAACACTCTGGCCTGAACTTTTAATAAATTAAATAATTAATTTTGCTAAGAGACTTTTAATGACTGTTTCTAATGCCTTCTAAATGTACTTAAATTATTTATCTGATTTTTATTTAACTTTAGTATGTGGCAACTATAAAGAAAATTGTCCATGTTTTTCAGATGTTTTTTCTAGAGCTTTTAGGTCTGCTGTTATATTGCTAGTATGAGGACTATCTAAATTCTTTAAAGAAGGCACTTAATGCTATGAATTTTTCTTTAGTTTTGCTTTTATTTTGACCCTTAGGTTTGGGTATACTGTGCTTTTATTTTCTGTTTTGTTTTGTTTTGTTTTGTTTTTGTTTTTGTTTTGTTTTTTGTTTTAATTTCTTTTTTCTTTTCTATTTTTTAATATTTTATTTACATTTCAGATGCCATTCTCTTTCTCCATTTTGCCTCCCTAGAGAAAACCCCTATCCCATGCCCCCTTTTCCTTTTTGCTTTTATACAATTTTTTTAAATGTCAGTCAAAGGCTTTATAAGTTTGGTAATGCTCAATCAGAAGTGTAAACCAATGCCCAACCTAGATATATAAACTGTCTTTGACTGGTGGAGACATGTGAACATCTGCCTTCATGTCCCTCCCCTCTCTCTTTCTTTCTCTCATCACCTTGCTTTGCCTCTTCCTTCATCTTCTCCTCTTCCTACTCCATCTCTTCCTCTCGGTGCTCCTTCCCCCTGGCTCCTCCTACATATCACCCTTCCTGTTAAAATAACACTTTTCTCTCAAAATACAATTAGAGCATAATTATTCCTATTTATACCAGTGAGGTACAAGATAATCCTAATACCCAGTCCATCATTTTGTCTACTAACCAGAACTAACTAAAACACTTAGTTTTGAACCTGGCTGTTTTTCTTGGCTTTAGAATGAATGTCAGCTGAAAACCATCCACTCAGATCTTTTCTCTCAAAGTAAATAGCCTGGATTGGCTATGAGACTATAGGTCTTCAACCCTATCAGAAATCCAGAATGACTGAGTTAACTGAAATTATGGGAAGCACAAAACATAGCTTCTAAAACTTAGCCAATTTATAGAGACCACTGAACACCTGGACAGCCCCTATACTACCGAACGTTGGAACATCAAATCTTCAGCCTTCTGGCCCAGAATCATCTGACAGACCTTAGTGCTTCAGAGTTACTAAGGGCTGATTACTCTGTCTAGGCAGATATAATCAGTCGACTATTCTGCAAATGTGTTCTTTTCTGGACAGTAATTTGTCTGTAGACGGAAAGAGGCTATTCTTGCCTAGTGGCTTTTATTTTCATTGAATTCTAAAAATTCTTAATTTCTTTATTTCTGCCTTGAAATAGTAGTCATCCAGTAGAGAGCTGTTCAGTTTCCATGAATTTGTAGGTTTTCAGATCTTTCTGTTGTTGTTTAAATATAGCTTTAACCTGTGGTGGTCTGATAGTGTAGAGGGGGTTATTTCAATTTTCTTGTATCTGTTGAGACTTGCTTTGTGACCAAGTATGTGATCAATTTTGAAAAAAGTTCAGTGAGGTTCTGTGAAGGTATATTCTTTTGTGTTTGGGCAAAATGTTCTGTAGATATCTGTTAGGCCCATTTGAGTCATAACATGTTATTTCTCTGGTTACTTTTTTCTGGATGACTCGTTGGTAAAAGTGGAATATTGAACTCTCCCACTTTTAATGGATTGATGAATATAATGTACATATATAAATATTTGTAATTAATCTTTTGTCTTTTCTTTAATGAAAATAGATTCTTTTCTCATACAATATATCCCTACCACAGTTTCCCTGCTCTCCACTCTCATCCCTGTCTTCCCAAGATCCAATCCTCTTCATAGAAAACCAGGCTTCATACAAGAGGTGATAGTCATACATGACAAAACAAGACAAGAAAAGGGCCTTCACATTGAGACTGGAAAAAGCAATGCAATAAGAGAAAAAGTGTCAGAGATATACCTGTTCCAATTAGGAGTCGCACATAATCACTAAGCTAATAGCAATAATATACATGCATAGGACTTTGTTCAGATGCTTGCAGGTCCTGTGCTTGTCACTTCAATGGTCCATGTTCTTTTGATAACTTTTTTAAGAATGGTGGTTTACATTCATTTGCTCACCTCAGTAGTGAGATTTCTATTTGTTTTGAACATGGGTGGGTCGTCTGTGTGTTTGGTGCTTGTCACTGTCCCCGAGTTCACTATTTGCATCAATCCTGCTGTGTCTGGAAGATGGTGTTTCTTTGGAGTCACCCACTACCTCTGACTCTTATAATCTTTCAGAAAAGAAACTCTAGTACCCACTGTCACTCTGGGCAGTGTATTTCTTTCTGTTATGTATATTCTTTAACTTTTGAATAGTATTTTTGTTATTTTGCAAATCTGCATGCTTTTGTATTTTAGTTACTTTAATAAAAGATCAAGAACCTGAAAATACCTAACCATTGATACAAGCTTAGAGGAGTAACATCACCACAATGACTGAAAAAACAAACAGCAAAGAACCCTGCCTGGACTCAGTCAGCACTCCTCCTTTGCTCCAGAGGACAGGATGGTGAACATATCATTTCCATAGGCCATTGCCTCAGACAATAGTGTGAGGCACCATCTGCTAGGCTTTGGGAGCTGTGGTCAGTTCCAGAATGCCTCACTTTACATGTTATTTCCTTTGTTTATCTTTCCCTCCATCTTGGTCTCCCTGAGGTTATCAATTTCAACTAAAAACATATGGATTTTTCTCTCTGAGTTTATGGTGCCTGTAGTAGATTAGAGAATATACTATGGTAACAAGAATAGTGATTTGAAAATGTATCTTCAATTTCCATAATTTATATTTTGAGGTGCTAAGCATTTTTTATCTCTAAAAAATATAATTCTGGGTATTTCCTATTTTAAACTGTCTTGATAAAGTATCATACTTCAGTAAGAAATTAAGGTGAGTTAATCCTCATGTCTATATCATTAAAATTTCCCTTAAACTTTCCACATCTTTACAATATAGAAAGTAAATATCATGATTGTAATTAGGCAAACCTGGCCAACACAGTGGCTTCTAGAAACCCAAATATACCCCAGTTATAAAATTGGCTAGAATTCCTTGCCAATTGTGCTGGTATGAATATGATTGGCCCATAGGAAATGGCACTCTTAGGAGATATGACTTTTTGGAGCAGGTTTAGCCTTGTTAAAGGAAGTGGGTTTGATGGAGAAGGGGCCTTGAGGTCTCACGTATGCTCAAGCCTGGTCAGTGTGATCCCAGAGCTTCCTCCTTGTTGCCTTCAGAAGACAGTCCCATCCTGTCTGCCTGTGTTCACAGCCTCTTGCTGACTTCAGATCAAGATGTAGAATTCTTGGTTCCTCAAGCATCATGTCTGCATGTACACTGTCATGCTTCCTGCTATGGTAATAATGGACTGACACTCTGAAATTGTAAACTAGCCCCAGTTAAATGCTTTATGTATAAGAGTTGTGTTGGTCATGATGTCTCTTGACAACAATAAAACATAGACTAAGACACCAGCCTACGTCCCATGGCATGCAAATCCCCAAAGACGTGGCTCTAAGGATAATAGGAACTTTAGAGGCTCTCATAGAGCTGAAAGTAGCATGGAGATTATAATAATGTGGACCCAGAAGAAAAGGAAAAATAAGAAAAAGCCTAGTTCTGTGTATGAGACTTAATGCCCATGAAGATACACGGAGCCAGTCATTTTAACTGGGTATGAGACAATGTGGTAGAGGGTAGGGTGGCCCAGGGGATTTCAGGGAGTTGGATCTACTGCCTTTGTGTGTTAGGGATAATCCTTCAGAGATGAATTATATTTATAATCAAAGACTGGCTTCCTTTCTATTAGGAGTTACCATCAGTTTTCTGTTTTCCTCTGGTGCACACTACAGGTAGAGTTTCACAGGTAGAGTTACTGTTATGCCCAAAATTTGGATTTTTAAATCTCCAACTTATTTGTAACACTCCTTCTGTTGTTCTCTTAATTTCTCTAAATAACAGAAGTTCATTTTCTACTATCGAGGCACTGCTATTCTTCTGTAGTTTCCCTCTGAATAGTATAGGATGCTGGTGGGATTTTAAACAAGCATCTGGCTTCTCCTAGGATTCAGCCAAATATTGTGAATGAATGATAGTGATATCATCAAAGGAATGTTTTTCTAGATGTAGTTTTTTACAGTTCGTTTGCAGATAATTTATGGGTTGAAAACATCACAGAACTTTGAGCTGAATAATTTGGTCTATGTATGGAGCATCATCAAGCTAGCACAAATTGATTATTCCAGGATTAAAAGTCAGTCTTATTCAAGAACATTTTCCTCTTGTCATGTAAAGTTAACAGATATCACAGCTGTGTAATTTCAGGCATGCTCTAGAAAGGCAGTCCAGGAGAGTGGGATGCTCAGACATAGTGTATTAGACATAGAAAAAGACAGAAATTGAGGGTTTGTGGTTTAAGATTTCAGGTTAAAGAAGGGTCAGCGAGATGGCTCAGTGGGTAAGGCTGTGTACCATTAGACTTGAAGACCTTGACTTTGATCTTTAGAACCTACATGGTAGAATATGAGAAACCACCACCAAGGTTTGTTCTCTGACTGCCAAAGGTGCACTATGACACTCAGGCACTCACACATAAAATAAATTAATTAATGCAATTTTAAAATGTTACATATTGAACTTGTGTCTTTTGAGTCTTCTGTTACTCACCTCAGAGTAATGACTTTCTTATCCAAAAATAATTTAATAGCTCAAAAACAATGCCCAAACTCTTTTTAAAAGCTATTTAAATTAGAATCTTAAGCAGCATTTTAATATATTTTGATGGTGAATGTTATACAATGCACATTCACACATGTAATACATTTTCCTCATAAACTATAAATGATTAAGATTTAAGAGTGCACTCCATTTTTTTTCTTTGTGATTCATTTTATGACACAGGGTCCATCTAGACAGTCTTAACTGTACTGGAACTAGTTATGTAGATGACGCTGGTCTTGAACTTATAGAGATTCACCTGTCTCTGCTTCCTGATGGAAGTTGGAATTAAAGTCATGCACAACCATTTCTGGCCCATTTGATTTTGAATTCATACCAAGTCTTCCAAACTTGCACACAAAACACATTTGTAGATGCTTTGTTGATAAGACAAATCAACCATCAGTTGATACACAATTAATAGGTTCCACAAGGTTTGCTAAGAAATCTAAAGGCCTTTGTTACTGTTATTTTTTTTTTCCCAAATAACAAGTCAGTTAGCTAATAGATCTTTAATTTTTTATTTTGTATTTAACAGAAAGAATTATCCTGGGTCCCCAAGAGATTTCTACATTTGGAAAGTATGCAGATAAGTTAGAAGACATGTGAGAAAGTTGTAATGAATATATAATTAAAAAGTATAAAATTAAACTCAAATTCCTTTCCCTTTGTCTTCTCTCTGTCTAACTTCCTATCATGCTACTATTTGCGTGACATCAGAATCGAGTATGCAATATTTATGGAGGGATGTTACTCCAGTGATAACATATTACATGCAGCCTTGGCAACACTCTAAGACACAGCAGGGGAAAGAGCTATTTTTGTAACACTTAAAATTATACTAAATTTTAAAAAATTCTTCCTGGGCCTCAAGCTTTAAATAGCATGCTGTGGTACAACTGATCAGACTATCAGATTCTGATAATTTATTGCAAGAAATGTAGAAGAGTTGACAAATAATATTTATGTAAGAAAAGCATTTTAGGCCATTTATATAATTCAACATCTTAAATCATTTTTTCAATGGATTGTAGTCTGAAAATAGAGCACTATAAAGTAGGGGCTCAATATAAAAAGTAATAAATCAAAGTATTAGGATTTTGCCAAACAGTATCCAGAACCACAGGTAATGTCTATCTATACAAGCAATCTCTAACACACTATACACCCAAATTTATCATGACACTTGAATAAATTAGACCTGGAGTTGGCTGCTGTTATTTAATTTTCTCTTTTTAATCCTCTTTTATGCTATGTTAACTTTATTGATATGTACTTTATATAATTTGCAATTCATGTACATATAGTGTATACCTTATTATTTTCATATATTCAATTATCACATTTTATTTTTGTTACCTTATAAAAGAAGCCATCAATTAGCTTTTATCTCTTTTTCCCAACCAATCTAACAGTCCTAGACACTAATTCACTTTCTCTTGTTTTTTCTCGATATTGAAGTTTCTATCTCATAATAATGTTATAAGGTATGTCTTTTGTGAGTTATTTTTTCACTTATTATTTCACACTTGCCTAGAATAATAATTCATTCCTTTTTATGCTGATACATTTTTCTATTGCTAGGTATTTGACTATTACTACTTCTTGTTTAGAATGTATAATATTACTCTCAGAACTGAACTAGAGTACAGGTTTGTGTGTAAATATATTTAATTTTGTTCTCATCCTCTTTTTAAATTGATTATTTTTATTGTGAAACAAGACACTCTTCATTCTATGTTAAACTTATGCACATTAAAACAAGTGTTTAAATTAATTACAACAACATATTATGTAAGAATATTATTAATAGGCTGATATTAATTTCTATTTATCTCAATGAGTGCCAGTGGATGCAGGGATTCATACCTGGTCCAAATAAAGAATGGATAAGTGTTTGGCCCTAAATGGGTCATCTATATGAACCCTCTAACATTCACAAAGCATTGCAGGATGGGTCATTAAGATGGAGTAGTAAGAGTATATAGGAGTGCTCTGAAATTCTGTCTTCTGGACATGACATGGTTGTTGTACCCAGGAACTCATAGCACCTGTGGCTGCAAGAGACAATCCATCTTCTATAGATGAGGTCCACATGGGTTCTCACCATTCCTTGACAAGCATAAACAGCCAAGGATTACTATAGAAGTCGTGTCATGTTTCTCAGTAATATAACTATTTGTAAGCTGTGTTTGTGGAAGTAAATATCCTCACTTCAAGCAGCCAATTTTACCTAACTAAACACAGTGGATCCCACACACAGAGACATGGAAAGTGAAGGAATAGTTGTCATACAGAATAACAAAAATGAGAGATAATATCAGGGAGAAAAAAGTATGAAATATATAATGATGAAGAATAAAAACTTTTATTTGCTGTAGTTGAAAGATATATGTTGCTAATATCATTCTAACATATGTTTGTTAGGCATTGCTATGAATCTCGCTCACATTGTCAAAATGTAAGGACAATTTCATTTGACAAAAATTTTCTTTCTCTTCTTCTTAGGTAATTTATTTCTTTCTCCGAAGGAATCTCAAGACGTGAAGAAAAGTGGAATTATGGAGACAAAAACTTTGGCAATTGATGTTTTGATTTCTATATGGAAATCCTATCTGCCTTTATAGTCAATCTTGATACTCAACTACAGAAATACCTGTATAATGCTTTCTAGAAACATTTCATGTCCAGTTCAGTTCACATTTAACTGAATAGTGTATTCTCCTGGATAGTTATCTTTTTTGGTGTGTGTGTGTGTGTGTGTGTGTGTGTGTGTGTGTGTGTGTCTGTGTGTGTGTGTATGTGTGTGTATGTGTGTGTGTGTGTCTGTGTGTGTGTGTGTCTGTGTGTGTGTGTGTCTGTGTGTGTGTGTGTATGTGTGTGTGTATGTGTGTGTGTGTGTGTGTATGTGTATGTGTGTGTGTGTGTGTGTGTGTGTGTGTGTGTGTGTGTGTGTATGTGTTATCCTCAGTATTAAAGATTTTGGTAGTAAATCTGCTAGATGTTCAGATTTAATTGAAGTCATTGTAAATTCTTTGTTTAAATTCATGGGCAGAATTTGGCCCTTAGTGTGTAATTAGTATTTACTTAACATACTGAAAGTCATAATTGGAATTCTTGTTGGAGTGAGATGACCTCAGTTACAACTAATGACTTAGACCACCGCAGCAGAAAAATTTAAAATAAAATGAAAAAATTTAAAGAAGGCTTTAAACTGGTGGTAAATTGTATTAGATTAAAGCCCTGAGGAGAAGGGAAAGTGTGTAGGACATTTCTGCTTGCATATGTTATCACTTTTCACATTTCTCTGAAGTGTTATTCTATGTAATTTACTAGAAACAAGAAACTAAGAAACTATTTTCTTTTCAAAATCCATACCTAATATTACCATAATTATATCATAAAATATAACTGTGTAAAATAAGTAAAAGTACTGATCTTGAAAACATGAGTAAAATTATATTTAAGGAAGCTTTTGTAAAGTTTAAGTACTAAATAGACTATAGCTCAAATTACCTCATTCCCCAAAGAATGGCTATATACCATACAATATTATTGTAAATTAATTTTACATTATTTTATTGGCTATTTGATTTATTTATATTTCAAAGGTTAACTCCCTTCCCAGTTTCCCCTTCACAAACACCCTATACCACTGCCCTCCATCCTGCTTCTGTGAGGGTGCTACCCCACCCACCTACCCACTCTTGCCATACTGCCCTACCACTAACCTACACTGAGGTATCAAACTTTAACAGGATCAGTGGCCTCCCATCCTACTGATGCCAGATAAGGCCATCCTTTGCTACATATGCAGCTGGAGCCATGGGTCCCTCCATGAGTACTCTTCTGTTGGTGGTTTAGTCCCTGGGAGCTCTTAGGGTCCTAGTTGGTTAATATTGTTATTGTTGTTCATCCTATGGGGTTGCAAACCCCTTCAGCTCCTCAATCTTTCCCCTAACTCTTCCATTGGGGGTCCCATGTTCAGTCCAATGGCTGGCTGCAAGCATCCGCATCTGTATCAGCAAGGCTCTGGCAGAGGCTATCAGAAGACAGCTATATCAGACTCTTGTCAGTAAGTACTTCTTGGCATCAGCAATAGTCACTGTGTTTGGTAGCTACATATGGGATAGATCCCCAGGTGGGGCAGTCTCTGGATGGCCTTTCCTTTATTCTCTGCTCCACTCTTTACCCCTGTATTACCTTTGGACAAGAGCAATTAAAAACAATGACTTCATGAAATTTGCTGGCAAATGGATAGAACTAGAAAATATCATTCAGAGTGAGGTAACACAGACACACACACACACACACACACACACACACACAGAGAGAGAGAGAGAGAGAGAGAGAGAGAGAGAGAGAGAGAGAGAGACATGGTTTGTAATCACTGAGAAGTAGATATTAGGAAAAAATCCTTGAAATACCCATGATGCAACTCACAGACCACATGAAGTCCCCAAAAGAGGAAGACTAAAGTGTGGATGATTCAGTCCTACTTAGAAGGGGGAACAATTAATCGTGGAAGGAGAGGTAGGGAGAGACTTAGGAAGAAGAGGGGAGGGGAAGAGAAAAGGGCAGGAGTAGGTATGTGAGGAGATGGGGGAGATATGCAGAGGGCCAGAAAATTGAACAGAGGTGTGTAGCTATGGGGGATGGGGAACTTGGGGTAGATTATTTTATTATATAATTATTTACAATTAGCTATCACTATAAACCAAGGTTAATGTGAACATTTCTATGATTCCTAACATTTCTCTAGTGCCTCCCTCCCTAAAGATGATCAGTACACAGCATAAAGGAGAAAGGGAAGCAATTAACATGTTCAGGTTCCTTGTGATGAAGACAATACAGAGCTGAGAGTTTGTCATAGAAAGAAATGTCTGGTGCTGTTGCTGTATCTACTACTGATGCACACACCTCTCTTCACAGTGTACTCAACCTTAGAAACATCCCAGCTTATGCTTTTTATAGAATTTCATGGAGAAAGAGTAACTCCTGTGTTACTGAAGTAATGATTTACTACCTGAGATGGAGAAAAGTTAGCCAATGTTTTCTACATGCCAGACAGTAGTTATATTTATGTAACTATTTGTTAAGTTATGTGTACATATAGTAATATATGCAATGAAATTTCTGATAGCATGTCCGGTCTACTTTTTCTATTTTTACATATTTTAATGTAAGTTAATAAGTTTACAGATAAAATTGAATAAAATGGAAAGTATTTGTACTCAGGGTTCATAATGTGAAATTCTCAAATAATCAATAAAAATATTATCTAAATATATGTAAATAAAGTTAAAAATTTAAATAGAAGTTCCCATTAATAACATGTTTGCCTTTTCCCATTAACTAATAAGCATCAATCACAGATAACCTTTTAATTACTCAAAACAATCTGGGTAATAAGTAAATATGTTTACAGTAAGTATGTGTGTTTACAGATGCGGAAATTTATGGTCACAAAATTTACATGCATTTTTTTAATGTCATCTAAATACTCTGATACAGTAACTAGGTGGATCTTTCCTAAGTATGGTCACTTACTCTGAATACAGATCATTTCAGCTCATCATAATACTTCAAATCAAGTTAAAGTTTCCCATATTTCTTGAAAACATCATGGATTTGCCAGCTGTGTCATGTCTTTAGATAGCACAGCTATGGTTATCCACCATCCGTGACCATTCTAATATAGGAAACATGCCATTCTTTCAAAAGGTAGTTTGCATGGATGGTTCTCTGAATAGGTTCTCCCAGCATCCTACCTTGGACACGGTGATTTATACTAGCAGTACAATTGCTTCCTGGGTTTATATTGAGTAGAATAAAATGTTATTTCTTTTATACCATGATTATTGTCTTTAGGAGTGTTAATAAGAAAGAGCTATTGGTATTATAGCCACTGCTAATCACATGACTTTATTATGTAGTATAAAATTACATTACACATGATATCTGGATATAGTATTTTGTTATTTTGTCTTCAGGAAAATAATGACAAAATATACAAAATATCCAAGAAGGAAAAGGGGGAAAGAAGACAAGGAAGGGAGGAAGCTGAAACTCATCGTAGTTTGCTAAATACAGTTTGATCTCTTTTGTTGAAGCTTGTATTGGTTCTGAGACTATTCAAATGTAAATATGAACATACAATAAATAGAAAATTATAAATCAGAGATGGAAGTGTGAGAATCATTCACCCTTAAGTCACAGTAGCCTTGTTTCTAGAGAAAATCCTAAAGTCCCTGCCTAGAGGACATGTTGCATGGTGAGTAGCCACTGGGAAATAGACACAGGGCATGTGATCACTGAATTTTCTTCTCATCATGCAGCGGGTTCATCTGCCAGCTCCTGTTTGCTTATTTATTAAATAATACACAATGTTCACAAAAGTTACAAACAGGAATAAAGCAAGGTGAAAGTCATTGGCATTCTTCTTGAGCTCTGTGATATAATATGACCTGAAGTTACATGAAATGGGGCAGTGATGCAAGAAGGAAGGACCCAGAAACACCAGCCTGTGAAGGGCACATCCTCCTTTGCCATTTGTGAAGATGTGGAAAGAACACAACTAGACCAGTGAAGCTGGGAGCTATGCTTGGCTGAATGTGTGAGCCCTTTGGCAAGTGACTTAGATAGTCAGGCCCCATTCTCTCTTAATCTGTACAGCACGAAAACATCTCTTTGCACTATTATTTTGAGATTAATTTTTGTTCATTTAGCAGGCACTTATTAACAAATATACTCTACCTAGTACTGAGCTTTGTATCAAGATTGAGAAATTAAATAGTGAATAAGAAAAGAGAATTTTCACCCTTATAATGTGTTGTTACAATAGATAGAGGTATGTGCTATTTAAATGAATACATTCAGCATAAAAGATAATTATAAAATTGTCGAATATGTTAAGTTCTATGTTGGATATGTGAAAAAATGATCAACCTCCACCTCCTTTCTCTCTCTCCCCCTCTCTCTCTTTCCCTCTTCCACTCTCTACATCCATACCTTCCCCATGTGTGTGCGTATGTGTGTGTGTGTGTGTGTGTGTGTGTGTATCTATCCATAGAAAATTTTTGTGCTAGACAAGCGTCCAGCCATTAAACTGTATCCCCAGACTCTGAGTTCAACATAGATATGACAGGATAGACAATATTGATGTTCAAGTTAAGATAACAGGTGACCAATGACTGGAAAAGTAGGACCCATTCATCATGATTTAAAGAATTCTTTAGGTGGAGATATCAAGTGTTGAGCCCAGTAGCTATGAAAGGCTTCCTTGAACAGAGAAATAAAAGTGGGCCCTTATAGTTGAGAACCCCAAAGTACAAGTTTGCCTCGAGCTTTGATTAGATCTGAATTGGACAATAACAAATCTTTGGTTACTTCCTGTGGATGAGATATCCCCAAGGTTATATTCTTTGTGCTGATCATATCATTTTGAGGATGAGAGTCAGACAACTTGCCTTTAGAGTTCATAAGTCTCTAGACTAAGAGGAGCTACAGAGATGAGGGGGTCACGAGGCTTCTTATTCCATCTATACTTAGTCAGAAACCAGATGCGCCATGTTAAGGTTAATATAGAAGTTGAATAAGATGGCTGGAGACAATAAGTTGAAGACTGTGTTTTTTTTTTTTCAAGAGATAAGGGTACAAATTGTTGCATCCATCTTTGTGTGTTGGCCATATGAGTGATTTAGTGAATAAGATGAGGCAAAAAACGGTTGAGACGGAAAGGTCACATGGAAAAGACCCATGTGATAGGTAATAGGACCAGAGAGAAAAGGTAAAGGAAAACTCAGCAGGCTCTAAGAATGTCAGGCATCCCTCTTGGAGCATGTGAGATTACCAAAACCATCTCAGACCCTTCCACTTCCAGTGAGGCAAAAAGGAACAGGCACTTCAAGAGAGTTTGTGAAAGATGAGACTGACAGTTATATAGCAGTATTGTTTTTGAGGCATGGTTTCTCATGATTTGTTCTTTATTGATAACTATCCAGAATAGTAGAGAATGACTCAAAAGGCCTGAAAATTATGGATATTAAAAATGTAGCTGATTATCAGGATTTAGAAAAAAAGTCTAGATGTCATACAGGGTTATTATGGTAACTTCATAAATAATTTGTCTAAAGTCAGAAAAGTATACAGAATGGGCTGAGGACTTTGTCACATGAATAAGAACACATTTTAATTTTCAGAAGACTTAAGTTCAAATCAAAACATACACATCTGGTAGTCTTTGCAGCTGCCTGCAAATCCAGCTCAGGCTTCTTGCTGGTGCAGGTACCTCTTACTCATGTGTACATACCCCTCCCACCATATCTCAAAAACAGCAATAATACATATGCTAAGATGTCTACAGGCAGATAAGCCTTCCAGATTGTAGGACTAAAAGATGACTTATTTAAGGGTCATATGATCAATGGATTTTACAGCTATTTTGCAGAAAATAAAAGTAAAAGAAATGTTAGCAATTTAGAGAAAATTGAAATTGGATATTCAGTGACATAACATATGGTATATGAAATACATTTTATGGGTTAAATTCTGAAGTATACTGAGGCTTTTCAAATCCCAAATGGAAAAAAAAACCTGAGTAAATGAGAGGCTACCTAGTTCCCAGATTCATCAAGTAAGAAGTGAAGGATTTGGGCCTCTCATCCATGAAGCCTGAGGCTGGAATCACCCTTCCTTCTTGGTTGCTGGATTTATCCTGAGCCTCAGCAGGCCAACCAATGCTCTGTGTATGGATATAAGGTCAGCAGGAGTTACAACTCCCATGACATTTCAAGGCTTCAGCTTCTCCTTAAGGAAGGAGACTATTGAATGTGACACAGTCTCTTGGTGTCCATTATTTGAAGTTTTTGACAATGGTGCTGAAAATTGCTTTGACAAGTTGACTGCAGTGATTCATTTCACTGATGGGCTACTGAAATATTTAAAATAAAAAGTTCTCATAGCCTGTATTGGAATTTGAAAAAAAAGTATTAGGAAAAGAGTTGCTTTTAGTGTTTGTAAAAAGAACCAAGGAGCTACAACAAGGCTAAAGTTACAGAGAAGACAATTCTTCGTCTTCCTTGTATGTTACACTAAAAAAGCCACATGCAGAAAGAGTCTACCAATACACTCAACATTTGTTTTACCACTAAAATAGCTTTAGGTTATTCAAAGATCATTGCTAGAACCTTAAATCGTAAAACTTAACCAGTGGTTCAACATCTTTCATGTCTTTAATTTCTACACTCAGGGAGCAGAGGCAGGTGGATCTCTATGAGTTTTAAAACAAGGTTGTTCCACACATGATTTATAAAGCCATGCAGGATCCTATTGCAAAAACAGAGTTAAATTAGAAAAGAAATTTCCTAATAAGAGTACTGAGAGTATGGTAGCGGTTTGGGTGGTTGTGGAGCAGTGTTACAGTTAGGAAAAGCACATTATTGTTGACTAATATCACCCTATAATGTAATGCAACAGAAAATTTATTTATCTCACCTAAGTGCAACATTGTTTCTGCTGACTAACTTTTCCCATCACCCTCTCTCTGTTAGCATTAACTCTTTTGTTCTTTTCTGAGATTTTTAGAATTCGTACATGCGTACTGTATTAACATCACTCTCACCCCTTTTCTATGCAGCTTCTGCCAAGTGTTCCCCCACCTCCTCTTAAATACACGGCCTTGTCATTTGCAGGTTTCGTTTTATACACACACACACACACAAACACACACACAAACACGCACACACATCCAAGCTCATTTAGTATTGCTTGTATGTACATGTATTATTTAGGGCTGTCCACTTAATATTGGAAACTTATGACAGGGTTTGTCCCTAGAGAAGATGAACTCTCCTTTCTCTGTAGCCAATGATCTTCAAGGGCCAGTAGTTAATGAAGTTTCATCTATGAATATTGACATGCTGGCTAGTGTTTTCATTGTGAATGTATCATTTAGACAATCATATTGTTGAGGTCCAATATCCCTGACATACCTATAAAACATTTTCTTATAGCATATATCAGAGATAATTGCTTAGTTTTGTCCATTGTCCATTTATTCATAATAAGTAGGAAATGTAAACAACCTAGATGTTCATTCTGTGTGAAACAAGACTACACTTTAGTAATTCACTAAACCTCTTAAAAGATCGCTAAAAGTAGAAGTTCCTAAAATAATGTATATCACATGTTCAAAACAATATATATGTATATCTATACATATATATATATACACAATATATATACATATATATCTTAGTGACTAAATTACATATATTCACTACTAAGCATATATTTTAAGATTGATGAACTTTACCCAACCCAAAAGACAGTCATGAGGTAAACTCATTGGAATAAAATCAAGAAAAAAAAGCAAAGTAACAACTCTTAGTGCTAGAACAAATTACGGCAGAAAAAGTAAATTGCTAGTTTTTCTGAAGTAAAACTTTGGAAAACTATAAAAAGAGGCATGTAAGTGTCTCTGACATACTGGTTTAATATCCTGGGAATCTACACCTAGATGTGGTGGACTCAGAAAATAAGTTATTATTTTGAGCCTTAGGTTTCTGAGGAACTTCTGAACCTACCTCTATACATCTGCCAGAGTGTATACATCCCCTTTCTGCACAACCTAAACAGCATGTGCTGTTCTGTCATTTTGCTCTTAAGCAATATATCTGCAATAATACAGTGTATGATAAATTTGATTACAGTATCAGGAGACTAATGATATTCAGCATTTTTCAAATTTTATTATTTGTATCTTTTATTTTTAGAAATATGTTTTAAGACTACTTTTCTATTTCTTTTTTCTTAAGTTTTTTTATTTTGAAGATTAATACATGTACATAATCAAATATGATGATACCTATTTCCCTTAACCTTCTAGCTTGCCTAGTCTCTCTATCAACCTGGACCCCCTTCAACTGTATGTCCTATGTTTGTTTGTTTGTTATAATCCATTAGTGAGTGCTGAGAATATGTGCACAGGTGTAAGACTATTTACTGGAACATGAAAAACCTACCAGTTGCCACATCCTTAAAAGTAAATGATTTCTCTTTCTCCCAGCATCTATCCACATATACATATACATCCTATGAAGTCATACTGGAATGTACATGTGTTTTAGCCATCCACTTAGTATTAGTTAACATATCATAGCATCTGTCACAGAAGATAGTGATTCTCCTTTTCTCTGCAGACAAAGATTGCTGGTAGCTTTTCATCTAGTGGAAAGTCTTGTGAAATTTTCATCAATGTATCCTTGTCCATTGATTGAACTATTAAGTTTTATTTTATATACTGCATAGGACAGAGGTCAAGTTTCAACATTCTGCATATAGGTATCCAGTTTCCCTGTCTTTTGTTGGAGATGCTGTTCTTTCCCTAGAGCATGCAGCTAGCATTATTGTCAGCTATCTGTCGAGATCTAGATTTATTTGTGTTCTTAATTAGTTTTACCAGTTATGTTCATCCATTTTTGGTTGCAAATGTTTAATGTTATTTCTATACAATCTTTTAAAAATGTACTCACATTCTTATTCTTTTTATTCAATTTTATTCTTTTTGTTCCATACTGTTTCAGCTATTTATGATGTTTTATTTTTCCATATAAATTCAGATTTGATTTTCTGAAAAACTTCGTTGATATCTTGGAGTGATGTCATTCAAATCTGTGAATCACTTTATGTTATATGATCACCTAAACAGTAGTAATTCTTTCAATCATAAACATTACATATCCTTCTATATATAATGTTGTGTCTTTTCCAATTTCATTTTATCAGAGATTAGTATTTATTGTATAGAATTATTTTTATCTTCTGCTAATTTTTTATACATATTAGATTATTTTAATCAGGTGTTGGGTGGGTGGGACAGGACTGAAGCCCTGAGGGCTAGTAGAAAGAATAGAAACAGGCTACCTCGGGAGGTAGTGGGGGGCGCTATAGAATATACCAGAGACCTGGGAGGTGAGAGATTCTTAGGACTCAAAAAGAGGAACCTTAAATGAGATGCCCTAGAGTTGGGAGAGGGACCTTGTTGAGTTCACTTCTTGTAGAAAGACAGGGCATCAAGTGGAGAGATGGGGTTGCTATTTCACAGTCAAAAACTCTGACCCAGAATTATTGCTGTCTCAAAGAACTGCAAGGACAAAAATAGAGAAGAGCCTGAGGGAAAGGAGATCCAGTGACAGGCCCAAATTAGGATCCAGTGCAAGGGGTGGCCCAAGACCTGACAATATTACTTATGCTATGGTGTGCTTGCAAACAGGGACCTATCAGGACTGCCCTCCAAAAGACCCAACAAGCAGCTGAAAGAGTCAGATGCAGATATTTGCACCCAACCAATGGACAGAAGCTTCTGACCCCTGTGGTTGAATTAGAGAAAAGCTGGAAGAAGCTGAGGAGGAGGGCGACCCTATAGGAAGATTAGCAGTCTCAACTTACCTGGACCGCTGAGATCTCTCAGACACTAAGCCACCAACCAGGCTGCAGACACCACCTTATATGAGGCCCCCAACATACATACAGCAGAGGACTGCCAGGTCTGGACTTAGTCAGAGAAGATGTACCTAACCCTCAAGAGACTTGAGGCCCCAGGGAGTGGGGAGGTTTGGTGGGGTGGGGGTTGGAGGGTGGGGACATCTTCTTGGAGATGAGGAAAGGAGATGGAGATATGGATGTGGAACATTCAGAAGTTGGAAGTAGGATAAAGTCTGAAGTGTAAAAAAATATTAAGGAATAAAAAAAATAAGTAGGATTATTTTCATGATCTTTTTTCTCGGTAAGCTCATTACTGGTATATAAATATGCTACTAGTTTGTTGATTTTGTAACACATATGTTCTAATAGTGAACTTTAAATTTCATATAAAACATCTTTGTCTGCAAACAGGAATAACTTGACTTCCTTCCTATCTGTAAAAGGCATTTATTTTTGAAAGCACTTATTGTATGCAGATCCATAAAACTCAGATAGAATTATATTAGACATTCAAATCAGTATTTTAATCTAGTGATTGCATTGGCTTACATTCCCTCAAAAAGAGTGACGTCGATAAGATTGCTTAAATAAGAAATAAATAATAAACCTAGGCTTTTAAAAAAAGATAATATTAAAATGCATAAAGCTATCTTAAACAGTATGATAATGGAGAGTATAAATAAATAAATTGAATTAAAATAGTACTAAAGTTAATCTCATTATGCATGAGATCTTAGGAAATAGTTTACTTAAAATTTGATATGGAGACATTTGTATATGTGCAGTAATATTCTGGAAGATTGATCACTCACAGATTGAGTGGTAAAAATTCAAGTGCTGCATTTTTCCTTTGCCTTTATGTATTGATTAACTTATATTGCATCAAGAAAAGAAAAACAATTGTTTATTTATAGTGGGAGGAAGAGAAAAATAGGATGAAATAACTCCCTTTAATATTTCTTTCTTCTTTTCTTTTCTTTTCTTTCTTTCCTTCTTTTGTTTGGGGGAATCAAAGTCAGAACAATAGGAATACAGGATACTCTGGTATTCTCCATATGTCTTAAGTTTGTATATAAACAGATTTGCCACAGCAAATTACTTTAAGCTTGACTCTGATGAGCTAAAGTTACTCTAGATTTCCCTTTTTTCTGTTGAATTTATTTTCTAAATAAATTAAAAATTTAACATCTCTAAATTATTTCTCTTTAAACTCTATAAGAAAATTCCACTTCAAAATTTGCTTTTATTTGATTTCCAGAAAATAGTGAAATGCTGCTCTACCATCTTGACTAGTAGGAGACCAGCAAAGTGCTGCTTTATCTATCAGACTCAAGAGACGGAAGCTACGATGACACCATCTCTGCTCCTGTACTGTTTGCTCTGCACTGTGACTTCTGAATGACCCAGACTGCTGCAGTGAGGAGGCACAGAGTAGCAGCACAGATTATTCTATATTTCTATACTGTGTCCAACAGTGAAGCTAAGCCATGCTTATGGCTTGACTTGAAGCAGGACAAAATGTGCCCTTTCCTTTCTTATTCAAGTGAATTGCTGCAATATTTTCCACTGTTGTTTGATCATACTTAGTAGCAGATTGGGAGACTCTTGCTTTTCTTAGCCTGTCTTGCTATCCTTTCAGAATTTTTGTTGTCTTAAAAAATGTTATTATGTTATATAATTGAACATGCTATCGGAAAACTAATTTTATTTACGAACTTTGATAATTCAGGAAAAAAAAATCATGCTATTTAGGAAAATACTAGACCTTAAGAAAAATATATGATAATTCAACACCTACAGTTGGAGATTTAGTCTGACAAATATATTGTAGATGAGTTTATCATTTAGCAATTATTATAGTTGTTCTTAAGCAATCGAAGGTGGCAATGGCATCCCCACACAAAATATAAGAGCATTATTGTGAGTCAGTGACCTAAACACTGTTTCACGGCAACGGCTATATCTTAGAAAATTTGGAGTTTTGAATTTTAGTGTGACAAATTGAAAATGTTGATACATGTCTTGACAAAATTTATCTCAAAGTAAATTTATAAGATACTACTTTATAAAAAGTTTTCCAAAAGACAGATTAATGACCAATTATTTATTTATTTAGTCTTATCACTGATTTTTAAAACCGTTTGAAGTATTGAAACTAATTAAAATGATCAGATTTTAAAAATAATGCTGCTATTAAAATAACTAAAATTGCGCAGTATTAAAACTAACATAGAAGTGCTCCAGATGCTGTTTCCAAGAGGAAATCCTATAGAGCAAATGGCACTTTAAATGTTATCTGCACTTCATTCCATAGAGTACATTAGATTAATTTACCATTCTATGAGTTCAGGATTTGATGAAAAGGAAATAGAGAGAAAACCTATGAGAACTCAGAAAACCTGCCAAAGCCTTGAAAAGATGCAAGGATTGGGAAGTTCAGTAAGGAAGGACAGAGGAAAAAAGAGAAAAGAAAAGACGAGAAAAGGAAAGGAAAGGAAAGGAAAGGAAAGGAAAGGAAAGGAAAGGAAAGGAAAGGAAAGGAAAGGAAAGGGAAGGAAAAATGGAGTTTCTGGCTTTAAAAAAGTACTTACTTCATTGGGTCAGGTCTTGACTCAAAGATTCAAGCATGAATAGTTAATCTGGTACTCAGGCCTTCGAGTAGCACAGGAAGGAACGTGTGCTATGAAAATTATCTTAGGGACTATGACTGCATAATCTGAGATACACAGCCAGTAGATGGAAAGAGCATCAGGAGAGTGTGGAGGAGGAGGAAAAACAAGAAAAGTGTGGGTTATGAGGTGCCTGTGGCATGCTGACAGAGACAGAAGGGTTTGATTGCCTAGAACTGGAGTTACAGACTACAGTGAGCCACATCTTCAGCTCAAAGCTATTAACTTTATTCCTGATTATTTTTCATCCTACTGTCCAAAGCACAAGTGTGAAGGAACACACTGATCTTGTGACAGGGTCTATTTTATTAGTTGAAATAGAAAATACATTCATAAACTTGTTAAAAAATTCCTTTTTTGTATGAGGTTGGTTAATATTCCCATAGGTAGTAAGAGCCAGAAATAAGAGCCAGAAGTTATATACTTAGAAATTGGAATATTTCTGAGATTTTGAAAAAAAAAAAAAGTAGCACCGAGGAGTCACAGCATTTTGAGACGGGCTCTACAATAGAGCCTCAACAATTCCCGATGTCAACTTTCTAGATGAGTAAATCCCCGTTACATTCCTGCAGGTTCTATCACGCCTGTGGATCACAAAACATTTGTGTATGTATTTAATAAATGCATTTAAGAGATGTTTTCCTTTTCTATATCATTTCTGTGATGATGTAACATAGTTATTGCCTAAATGATCAAATATGAATATCTGAGATATGGACCTAAGAAATCTGAAATCATTTGCTGAGCTTTAAAGTAATATTGGTATGCAATCACAAATTGTAATGAACTGAACTTGATAGAATTCTCTGAATTTATGTCCACTAATGTTGATACAAATGATTTCATTTCACTTACATTATAATTGCATATACAAATCAGTAAGGTCTTCTGTAGAAATGTCACCTTTTCTTCCCCTGTGACTCAAGAAGAAAAGTCCACTCCCAAAGGACACATCACCAGCACTCCAGCATCACACACACTGGGGAGACTTTGTGACATCACAGAGACCTCTGCCCTGGGGTAAAGCAGCTGTTCTGGGTGCTTGCCAAGCCAAGTGATGGCTAACAAAATCTGTCAGCAGGGAACCACACCACATCCTCATATTTCTACCACACTTGCTTTCTCTTCCCATTCAGCAGATCCCAAGGGACACTGCAATGTATGGAAGGCCAAGAAGGGTGACATACGTGTGAACATATGGCACTGCCCTCCTGGGGTAAATATACATGAAAGCATATGGTGCTGCCCTCCTCCTCAGCAAGCACAGGATGGCCTTTGCCATGGTTACATTGTTTATTTTTCCATATGGTTAAAATTGTCCATGAAATTGGGTAATTTGCATTAATTTGGTTTTAGAATTCTTTCTACATATAAATAAATATTTAGCTAGGTAACATACATTTGCCACTGCTTATTAAGAAATGCATGTAAATTGTTTTCTATACATAAAATTTTTATACATAAATTTGATTATATACATTTAAAATGCATAGTTTAAATTATTACTTAAGGAAACACATACAAGTCTCACTGAAAAAATTTTTCTGCTTAAACAGTTTTATTCGGACATATATAATATAATTTTCCATTTATTATTTTTTATGTCTTTACTTCTTTTCATCTTATTTTTGTTCACTTCTTCTTGGTTTTTTTTTTTTTTTTTTTTTTACATTTTTTTTCTGAGACAGAGTTTCATTTCCATCTGCTTTCATCTAATGGGCTCAGAGACAAATGACCCTGGTGGTAAGAACGTGAATACAACATGCCCCAAGAATGCGGACTTTTATTTACAAACATAGAGCTGGCTATGACAGTCATCAAAGCGTCCAATCTGTAAATGACAGAGACCAATACTGGTCTAACAGGGTACTACTTCCTGAGATGTTCAGTAAATTAGCTGGGAGTTGATTAATTGTATTGAACACGTTCATCATTTAAAGATGGTGTTTTATTACAGTGATTCGGGATATAGTTTTGCTTTCCCTGCAAATATGCCTCTGCTAAAAGCACCATGGATAAAGTTTCAGAATGCCTCATCCACTGTCATGGTATTATATACAACACTGATTATAACCAACAAACTCACTTTGACTCTAAAACACTTCAGCATCAGATTCACACTCATGTTTTTCTCTTAGTTATGGTTACTATTGCTGTGATGAAACACCATTACCAAAAATCAACTTGGAGAGGAAAAGGAATTTTCGCTTACACTTTCATATTCCTGTTCATCATTGAAGAAGATGAGGGCGGGAACTCAAACAAGACAGGAACCTGGAGGCAGGAGTTTATATAAAAGCCATGGAGTCCTGCTCCTTATTTCCTTCCTTCTTATCATTTGCTCAGCCTGCTTTCTTATATTACCTTGGGCCACCAGCTCAAAGATGTCCTAATCCACAGTGGACTGGACTCTCCCATGTCAATCACTAATTCAGAAACTATTCTACTGATTTACCTGCCTATGCCCCAATCTTATGAACACAATTTCTCAATTGACATTCCCTCCTCTCAGATGACTTTTGTTTTTTTTTTTCAAGATGAAATAAACAATAGCTAGGATGGTAGTCACTGTTCACACTAAACTGGTCTCCATGATGTAGTATGGGATTAACAGGAAAGTGGCCTTTTGATGTTATAGTTATGATTAGAGTTCAATGTAGGGTCTTGCAGAAATGCAGTCAGGTTCTACAGAAGGCTGTATGCACTTCAGCATTTAATACTTGGTACTGTCTCTCTCACAGCATGGCTTTATGAATTAGACAAAGGGTGAAAATGAAAACTATGCCACTTACCATTGTCCCTAGTTCTTTGCTAACATGTCTCACTTTCCTTTTCCATGAGTTTTGCTTGGCTGGACTTAAGGTTTAGTTTTAGAGTGAGAAATGACTACAACAGAAATCCTACTAATGATTCTCCTAAACAAGATGGGAGCTTCACTCCTCCTGCCCCCAGATACTTTAGCACCAACAACTAAATGGGTAGATGCAGTGTTAACTGAGGTTCTGGTCTAGACTACTAATAGGAGACTAGATTCCTAACTCAATAATGTAACAAAAGGGGTTGGGTGTTTACATAATATGAAAGAGCTCAGAATTCATTTCTTTTTAAATTAGTTGATTATGTATTTACAACCCAAATATTACAACCCTCCTGATTCCCCTCCTAGAGTTCCTCCCCAATCTCCCACCCACACCTTTTTACCTCTAAGAGGACAGCCTCTCTCTGGTATTCCTCCACCATTGTACATAAAGTCTCTGGTGCAGTATTAGGTGCATCCTCTCACACTGAGGCCAGACAAGGTAGCCCTCTGCTACATATGCATTAGGGACCTCAAACCAGCCTGTGTCTGCTGGTTTGTGGCTTAGACTCTGAGAGCTCTCAAGGGTCCAAGTTAGTTTACACTGTTGGTCTCTCTGTGGGGTTGCTATCTCTTTGAGGGCCTTCAATCCTTCCCCAAAGTTTTCCACAGAGAGATATCTGACCTTCATCCAGTGTTTGTGGGGTCTGCATCTGTCTCAATTAGCCACTGGGTAGAGCCTCTCAGTGGGTTGCTATGCTATGTTTCTTCCTGCAAGCACAACATATCATCATTAATACTATGAGGGATTGGTGCTTCTCCATGGGATGGGTCTCAAACTGGTCAACCATTTCTTCGGTCTCTGTTCCATCTTTGTTTCTGAGTTTCTTTTACGCAGGACCAATTCTTAACATTACTCTGCCCTGTAACTAGGGCCATTGTGAAACTTTAGCAATCCAACTCCAGACAGCACTACAAGTGGTCAGACGATTTAAAAATAAAGGTTTAAACTGCCCTACCAAGTAAAGAATTATAGGTACCTGAGGTTTTTCCTAAAGGTAAGGGGAATACTGAATCCATAGTAGAAAAGAACTACCTATAAATACCAATCACAATCATGTAAACACTTACAGACATGAGGATTTCAACTGTTCTGTGTATAACAATATCTATTTTCCTAAGCATACACTATGCTATAATACATTAAATATTTTTGTTTCTAATATATTATTTTTGGAATGTATATTTGTAATCTGTATTGAATTTCTATTAGTATTTATATATTACTAAAATTGCAATATAGCAATTTAGTTATAGGTTCTCAAGAAAAAACATTAAATTCCCTAATGCCTTGCCTCCTTTTCTTTGGAGAGATTAATCACATTTTGATTCTATACAGCAGAGTTATTAGGATACAACTGCAATCTTATTGCCTTTACTTATATAGGTGTGGTATCAAGAAATTCCTACAGTGTCAAATTGATAGAGTGTGCTTTTAATGCCTATATGTAGCTTTAAACAGGACTGGATTAGATCTATTCATATAGTTTCTAAAGCATAATTTCTTAGTACATCTTGGATAGTTCTAACAGATATGTACTTTTCAATCGATGGACTGAATAAACAAGATAGTTTTTCTCACCTAATGTGAGCATGAGTTCAATCAGTTATTGATATGCATAGAAAAAAAGATAAAGGCAGATTCATGTTTATTCTTTCACTTTCTCTTTTTAATCCTTCCGTCCCTTCCTCCCTCCTTCCATAACTCCTCTTACTTCCTTTAGTGTGCCCCACCAAATAATGTCTGAGGAATGATTAGAATGTTATGGAACCAGAGTCTATGGTTCTGAGGCCTTCAGACTTGGACAGAGTGATATAATGGTATCAGCTTCTCTGCTTTTCACTTTACACATGACTCCTTAGTCTTCATAATCACAAAGCCAGTTGTCTCATTAATACTGTCAAATATCTAGTTATCTATTTGTCTATCTACATGCAGGGCAGTCTATCTATCTATCTATCTATCTATCTATCTATCTATATATCTATCTATCTACCTATCTACCTATGTATCTACGTATCCATGTATATGTCTGTCTGTCTATCTGTCTGTCTGTCTAACTATCTACCACATATCAACCCATTCTCAAGCTTCAATCTTTCTCTAACATAATAGTGTTATTTTGAACTCTAAATACATGACTTCAAGAACTGGAAATCAATCAATGTGTATTTATTAAAATATCCTTATAACAGTTTTGCACATATTAAAAGAAAAATTTAAGACATTATGGTTTTGCTTCTTTCTTTTAATTTATTTCTTCTGATACTTGAATTAATTCTTCTAAATTGTATGGTAAAGTCTATTCATTATTGTAAATTCACAGTCTTCATTACTGCAAGATTGAACACTCTACTGTTAACAAGATTTCTTCTTTACTCTTTTTGTATTTCTTTCTTCGTTTTCCTTTGGACTGGGCAATTTAATTCATATGCTGTTTTTCAACCCTGGGATGCTACTATTCATTTGGTGCACATGAATGTCAGGCAACTTAAATACTACTTAGATATACATTTATGACAGGGATTTGACAGCTCACTACCTCCTCATTGGCCTTTCACAGGACTCTTAAAGGACCACATTTAAGGAGAATATCATTTTCCATTTGTATTCATTTATTTCTGCCCCTAGACCTAACTTAGTTGACTCAAAATGGCTTAGTGTCTCTTTAACATACAACTATATCCTTTTTAGTAGCCTTTTCATTTCTAAATAATGTTTAAGTGGTCTTTATCTTTGGCCTGCTGCCTAGGAGAACTGCAGAGCCAGACAGAGAACTTCACAATACTCTCTGGCAGGCCCTTTGAAGTAAATCACAAGTGTCTGCATGCTAAAGCCTACATAGTGTTCTTTTGTTGTTCATGTTGGAATAACTATCCAGGGAATAGACCTTTGTTCCCAAGGTCTTTGTAATGGCCATTTCAAACACACACACATTTCATGTAGTTCTTAGTGACTTCCTCTTTGTAGCTGAGACTCATAATGGACTTGTTCTTTTCTATGCTAGCTCAGAGCTCAATTGCAAAACACATTTAGTTTATATTGGGAACACCTGGCCTCTTGTTTTTAAATTATGTTTCTACCACTATGAAATATACTCTCTCTCTCTCTCTCTCTCTCTCTCTCTCTCTCTCTCTCTCTCTCTTTCTCTCTGTGTGTGTATGTGTGTGTGTGTCTCGCTTCCTCCCTCTCTCTCTCCCTGTCTCTCTTTCACTCTCTGTCTCTGCCTCTGTCTCTTGTTTCTTTTTCTCTTTCTCTATGTCTCTCTCTGCCTCTCTCTGTCTCAGTTCCTCCATATCCCTCCCCCTCTCTTTCTCTCTCTCTCTCTGTGTGTGTGTGTGTGTGTGTGTGTGTGTATGTGTGTGTGTGTGTGTTTGTTATTCATCATACCTGGCCTTTTTGGAAAACAGCCCTTCTGTTATTTATTCTTTAGAAGTCCTATTTAACTGAATTTAATGTATTTTTGAGGTCCATTGTATTTGAAGCAACTTCACAAATGGTTTTTTTTTATGCTGTAGAATTGACATATGAGCAGAGTCAATGGTTTAAAAAGTAAGCAAAGATGGGATTCTGAATACTGAAATAAATACACGACTGTTGAAGCACTGATTTAGCTTGACTTCAGTAATATGGTGATCATTTTGCCTAGATAGTGTGAGACACTGCTCTCTTTCTATTCCACAGTTAGTGTTCGGTTCATGGCAACAATCTCAAAACTCTACTTGGAACACTCTCTTTTCAAAGAGTAAGTTATTTTTAAGAGTACAGAATCTAGGCTGGAAACAAAGCTTAGTTGAAGAGCATTTGTGTACCATGTCAAGCCCTAGGTTCAATTGCTAGAACCACAAAAAGAGAAGGAAGGAAAAAAGAAGAAACAAGGAAGGAGAGAGAGAGAGAGAGAGAGAGAGAGAGAGAGAGAGAGAGAG
>JANHMN010000010.1:27064961-27082298 GCA_030674055.1 Rhabdomys pumilio | reverse complement strand
GAAAGGAAGGGAGGAAGGGAGGAAGGAAGGAAGGAAGGAAGGAAGGAAGGAAGGAAGGAAGGGAGAAAGGAAGGAAGGAAGGAAGGAAGGAAGGAAAGAGGAGGGAGCCAGGGAGAAATGACTGGGAAAGCAGCTGACCTGAGCTTCTGTCAAGACATGAGTTGTCACCACATTCAGTGCCTGGAAAGTTATTTAACTTCTCTCAGAAGAAGTTTCCTGACACCAGATGAACATCTAGGTACTCTGTGAGTTCTCTCAGGATTAGCTATGACATTTCATATAAATACTTTCTGAAGTAACTAGCTGTAGCATTAATATTGCTCTTTCCTACTGTGTATGTTAGTGTCCTCCAGTTTCCTTTGGATAACAAATATCAAATTTTCAATTAGCCCAGCTTTCTTTTGATTAATTATCATCAGTCAGAGAAATAAGGCACAGTCCCTTGTTCTGTATTTACTTTTTCTCCCACATCACCATACTGTTGGTTCAGTGTTTACTGTTAATGCCTACTTTTCTCTTTAGAATTGCTAGTATGAACCAATACTAAGATGATGTTATGTCAAAGGCACCAAGGAGCTTCACTCCAAATTGTTGCTGGGAATCACAGAAAACTGCGTTCTGGAAAGATCTCAGGAATTGATTAATTTAGATAAATTTATGAGTTTAAATTTATAAGAAACATAAATCTTTCTTAAGAGATCTCAGCCTGAAAGAGAAGGAACTTTGTTACATGATAAGTCATTAATGTCTGATGTTTAGTACAAATGCTATAGATCCAATACAATGTTCTCTCGGGTCTAGTACTTTCTTATTCAGTTTACAATTCCTGATACTTCAAACCTAGGGAAGAGAATGTGGCTCTATCAGGACTGAGAGGAAAAATCTCCAGGGCCTTCACATATACTATCAAAGGATAGGTCAATGAAGGAAGGATTTCAAGAAGAGATAGAAATTAATAATATTTTATCCTGTTTGGTCTTTATTGTTCAGCTGGGTTAATCCTCACACTCTCTCTCTGAACGTTTCTACTCTTCCTTTTGGTCTTTCAATGTTTGCTAGTTGTCATTATTTCTAATTAGTTTTTTTTACATCTTAAGTTTCTTTACTGAGACATCCTAACTTTTTACAATAATTTAAAGAATATTTTAAAGATATTTGATTATGTATTGTGTTTTTTTTTCAGTACTACTGGTTATTGAACCCCATGTATAGTTTTATATACACCAGGAACAACGACCTCGATTTTCAGCCTTTGCCAACTTTTAAATATCTAAGACAGTACCTTGCTAAGTTACCCAGGCTGGCTTTGAATCCCTTTTGTTGACCAGGCAGGCATAGAACTTCTGATCTTTCTGTCTCCCCCTTTAAAGTAGCTGGGCTTATAGACCTGCATTGGAAGATGGACCAATTATTAGGATGACATTACTTCAAAGGCACCAAGGAACTTAACTTCAAATTATTGTTGGGGAATCATAGAAAACTGGATGTCTAGCAAGATCTCATGAAATGATTTATTTACACCCCCTTTCTGACCACAATAGCATATTTATGACACTTGTTTTGAGTCTTTCTTGGATAATTATAATTTCAGATACTCATCATCATGTGTTGCTGTATATTGTCAGTTCTTATTTAAGTAGTGATTTATCTGAAACTTTGTATGATAAATGTCTTTAATTATTTTATGAGGATATTTTTGGCACTGCATTTGCAGATTCTGTTTCTTTTGTTCAAGCAGTATGCTAACCAGTAGAATAAGTGAGTCGGAATCTGCTTGCTACTCCAAATGAATGGAAATTCAAGTGCCCCACTTGTCTTCCACTAGACTTTGTAAGAAGGTCGTATAGGCTCTCTCTTTTAATAGAAGCGGCTATTTACTTGCAGGCCAGGGTAGAAGGCCCACCTCTCTACAAAGTCTGTTCTGTAATTCCTTTTCAGACCAAAAGGTACCTCAATATGGCAAGCTTGGAAGGCTGGTTTACTCTTATTTTGGCTGGCAGAAATCAGGGTATGGTATATCAATTTTTAGGAGGGCATATAAAATGGGAGAAGAAATCTTTGTCTCTTTCCTAGAGAACTGGGTAGAAGTAGAAATCTTTAAAAAATTGTTTCTTGTGGCATGCACTCATTTACGAGTGGATATTAACCGTAAAGGAAAATCATGCTACAATCTACAGACCCAGAGAGGTTAAGTAACAAGGGAGGTTCAATGAGAGAATTCCTGAGTCTCCCTAGGAGAGGAGAAATAGAGTAGATATTACAGGAGTACTGGGGGCAGATGGAAACAGGAACAAGAGGGATCAGCTGGGGCAGGGAAGAATGGAGTGACAGAGTTCTGGCAGAGACAACTTGAATTGGATGACATCTCCCAAGATCCAAGAATCTATATAGGTGACCCTAAGATTCCTAGCAATGGGGAGAGCCTCAACTGGCTATTTTCTGTCATCAGGCAAGACTTCTAGTGGAGAGATTGGCACACCAATCCAGCCATAAAACCTTTCACCTACAATCTGAACTGCCTACAAGATGTGTGGGGCTGTGGGCTGTGAGAGGAAGCTGGGTACCTGGTCGAGGTTTTAAACCCCGGTGACTTCGCAGGTGACCTCGCAGGGTTCCCTGCAAGGGACAGTAGGAGTTTGGCCACTCTCATGGGCCCCTGACTACTTTTACATAGCTACAGCTTCCTCACCCTCAGAAGGTCTGTGGCCATCAGTCACAGTAGGAGCAGCACTCCAAGCCCTCCTGCATGTAGATAAGGTATTCCCAAGGTCTCAGACCAAGCCAATAGCAAATACCTGCTGCCAGACCTTGACCCATACTCAAAAGTGTATATAAGAATTCTATCCTGAAGAAATAAAGGTGTGCGAGAATTACTCCATAGTCTGAGCGCTTCTGTCCTAAGAGCTGTAACACTGCCACTTGGGAAGAGATCTGCTCTCCTGAAATGCCTTAAGGAGCTTCCCCACACTCCTTGCTGGCTACTCAGCCTCTCACAAGCTCAGCCTGGACCAAAACTCAGCACAGAGTAGTGGGTGCAGCGTCTAGGAGCAACTGAGGCAGTGACAGCCAGGACAGGGTTAGAGGCAGCTTAAGCAGTCGGATATCTCCATGGAAAGCCTTGGGTACACAGGCCCACAAAGATGTACAGAGATAAAGATGGACCAAAAATGATGGGAGTGGCCAACAAATGACTGGCCAGGAAACTCAGCCCTGGCACTGCCTGGAGGGATAGGACCCAGACAGAGGCCTAGTAGGATAGCATAAACAAAACTGTTGAAACAAACAAACACAAACACACACACACACACACACACACACACACACACACACACACACATACACACACAATGAAGTAATTACTCATGATATTCTACTAAACTCAGACTGACCCAGTTGTTACCAGTCAGGCTTCATCCAAAAACTGATGAAAACAGATGCAGAAACCCACAGCCATATATTATATAGAGCTTGGGGAATCTTGTAGAAGAGCACAAGGAAGGATTGTAGGAGCCAGAGGGGTCAAGAAAAACAAACAAACAAGCAAACAAACATAGAATCGACTATCCTGACCTCATTATGGCTCAAACTGAAGCAGCAGGAAGAGAGACTACATATGTCTGACCTAGGCCTTCAGCACAACTATAGTTGTGTGGCTAACTTGGCATGTTAACATGTCCCAATTCTAATTGCTATTACTATTAATGCCTCCACAGATACATTGAGTTTCCTAATGCATGTTAGGAAATTAACACAGATTGCATAAAAATGCTTAGCCAGAGAAATATTCAAAGTCCTTAGTCATCAGGAAATGCAAATCAAATTGACCCTGAGATTCCACCTTACACCAATCAGAATGGTTAAGATAAAAAATTCAGGTGATAGCACATGTTGGCAAGAATACAGAGAAAGAGAAACACCTCAGATACTGAGCCACCAATCAGGCAGCATACACCAGCTGATATGAGGCCTCCAACACAGACATAGCAGAAGATTGCCGAGTCTGGCCTCAGTGAAGAAAGACTTCACCTAACCCTTGAGAGACTTGAGGCCCCAGGAAGTAGGACAGCCTGGTGGGGTGGGTTGGTGTGTGAACAGACTCTTACAGATGGGGGAGGAAGAATGGGATGAGGAACTGTAGGAGGGCACCCCTGGAGGGAGATAATGAGTGGTCTTTAAAAAATGATTAAAATGATTAAAGATAAAAAAAATAGATTATGTGTTTCTTGAAATATATCTCAACTCCATGGACTACATTTTCAACTACTGTTATTAAGGTTTTAAACGTGTATATAGACACATATATTATGAGTAAGTCATTATGATATATAAATAATACATAACATGTTGGTATAGGATATTAATTCATTTTACATAAATAGATGTTAAATATATACGAGAACCAAATTAATTTAATGCTGCCTCAGAGCCTCAGATAGATTTTTCATGTGGTCACATATTTAATTGAGGAGAACAATGGAGGGTACCAAATAATGAGCACAATATTTCTAATAATCACAGTATTTTCATCAAATCAACAGATTTCATCAAATCTTGTTGAAGAAATGTTTAGGTATTTAAATAAGTTTGATTGTACAAGCACTTAATAAGTGCTTGTGTTTTAATGCACCTGAAAATAACAGGTAAGCCGAGCAGTGGTGGCTCACGCCTTTAATCCCAGCACCTGGGAGGCAGAGACAGTCGGATTTCTGAGTTTGAGGCCAGCCTGGTCTACAGAGTGAGTTCCAGGACAGCCAGGACTACACAGAAAAACCCTGTCTCAAAAAACCAAAATAAATAAATAAATAAATAAATAACAGGTAAATAAATTATTATTGATAACAACAATAAAATATAATCAAATTTTCAAAGAAATTCATATTGAATAAAAGTCAGTGTTCATATTTTATAAAAATCCACATTCAGAATGAAATCTTTTTGGGTAAATTCCATAACTATTTTGTTTTCTTGAATGAGTGAAAGTGGAAATGAGTTAAATAAATATGCAAAAAATTTATTTGCCTAGTCATCTGGTAAAAGAGAATTTCCTAGTGGACAGTGATTACAAATGGACCAGGTGCCAGTGGCATTATCACAGGCAATGCCAGAGAGTACATTACCTGGACAAAATGATGACTTGCTCAGAAAAGTTATGATGAAATAATAAATAACATTTTATGCTTAGTTACCATTACTGGCTAATTAACATTCTTAACAGTTAAAGATTTTAAGCACTAAAAAAAATCACTAAGAATATACAGAAGCAAACATGTCTATTTTAGTCAGGCAGCCATTTATGACAGAAACAAAGATAGGATGTTGTAAACGCACGTATTGCCTACCTTTGTATTTTAGTACTTGAATGCAGGAACATTTATCCAAAGGCTTGTTCTGTTATTGAAAGGTAGTGGTGGGAACCAACTTAAGAACATGTAAAATGCAAGATTTTTTAATCAATGCAAAGCTATTAATTTAACCAACCCTTCCTGTAATAATATTGAGACAGACTGTCTGCCTGTGTCTACATTATAGCTAGCTTTGCAATCTGTGTGGAATTTAATGAGGTGTGTGATTTTTGTGAACTTATTGATTCTGAGAGACTCAAAGATTTTAATGCTACTAAAGTTTTCATATTTTTAAACTTTCATTTATCTTACATAAAGACAATAGTATTTTAGTGCCAGCTGGTAACATCTTTGTATTGCTCTCATTCTACATAAACCATTTCCTTTAAATGTGCATATGAAGTATTTTTGAAGCATTATACAATTTAGTGTTTTATTAAATATCTTCTATAACTCTGTCTCCAGATTTTTTTTTTTTTTACTTTTGAGGTTTTTTGCATTGCATCATCAAAAACCTGGAGAGATCAATCACATACCAGGCAATTTATCTCTTAGTATATTTTTTACTCTACAATGTTACTACAGCAGCCCAGGAAGGTGTTTCCGAATCCCTAAACTATCATTTTTATAGTTGTGTCTGGTATTCTAAGATGTCTTGTTTAATGGAGTGTAACAATGAATTATGTGAAATGTCTTGTGATTTGAAAATTGTTTGTAGGCATGACATGTGATACCAAGTTTTTCAAACTCATATGAGATAATGCTGCAAGTACTTGTTCTACTTTATAATTGTTATAAACCATATGATGGAAAAAGCTATGATGCTTGCATATTGATAAAAGTCTATTCCTTACAATTTCACCAAAATTCCTCAAAAAATATTTTGTTTTGGAATTCAAGCATGTGTCAAATAAAGGAGTCTTAAATTATAGCTTATAGATTTCCCAAATAGAAATAGAGAACTTTCCTCTAAACTAACCTTAGGAGACATAGTGCTATTGCTAGAAATTAAACACAGGAACTAAAACAATCTTGACTTAATTTAAATTTTAAATAAGGGGATTTGGGTAAAACATGATCCTATGGGAGAAAACAAACTGGAATAAAGAAGGAATGTCCCATTGTTTAGATGATTTGAAAGCCTTTAGATTAGCAAATATTAAGACATCTAATTCCTTAAATATCCATCAATTATAGCTAAATATACAATTCAGAATAGATGCAGTGATAAAGAAGTATTATAACCTAGAAGTCCTTCCTGTGTATAGTGGGGAGATGATAGTTTTTATGTTTGCTTCCGTTTTATAACCAAACATTTCCCTCTATTCCTTATTGATTCAATGTAATCAATAGCCTTTAATGTATAACCTTGTGTCATGTCTTTTAAAACTCAGAAAAAAATGTCTAGTCTTTATTCTTCATGCATCCTCAAGTATACCTCTCAATTATTTAGATATAGTTCACCTCTCATAAGAATTATGCCGTTATTTCCTTAACAAGCATTCAGTCAATTAACTCATTATCATAACTCTGCCCGAAAATGATTATCAGGGTCTGAGGTTGCTTAGCTTCCTTTTGGGTACTGATAGGTTAGAATTCAGAATGGCTGCTCGGATGCACTGTGGTTATTGTGTCAAATGGTTCTAAAATTTTGATTTTGCTTAAATGACATAAAAATGGGCCTTTGGAAATCCAGGCATGGTTTTTGCATAAGGGTGTGGAATGCAAGGTATGTTTCATGGAGTAGGTGGTCTGTTACTCTTCTGCCAATCAAACAGATCATGGTATGTAGAACTGTGGTCTTTAATTTCTTGTCACCATCTACTGAGAGGTTCTCTAAATCATCATTGCTTATGAGAAAAGGCTGTCAAAATAGAAAGGGAAAATAATATACAAACTGGCTTTCCTCCCTGACTGGTCAGAAATGAGCCATTATCCAAGACTGTACTTATAAATTGTACATATAAAAGCACTAGGGCTTAGTTTCAGTGTCCCTTGATTCATAAATAGTAAGAAAGTCCCAAGGCTTTTTTCTACAGAAAGATATGGTGAAAAGAGAATGTTGCTACTGGCTGGGGCATGTATAAATGGTCACATAGCCAAGAAATAGTTGCAACCAAAAGTATTTGAAGTAACTGAAGAACAGTACCATCCTTGCCATGCCTACTGTCTTATGTTAATATGAATTTTTTTGGAAATGTACTGTAGTCTTGACTTCTAAGCTCCAATATCCAACATGTGTGAGTGGTGTGTGTGCATTCCAGCTTGTTCATCCAGACCTAGGCCTTTACGTGTGATCCTGTGCCATATCACATGTTGCTGGATGAAAATTCCCCTATAGAGTCCTTTTTTTTTTGCCTCCTCTACCCCATTTTTATGTATTGGGATGGCGTTTTTTTATTTTTTTTTTGTACTTCCTGGATCTTCTTTTTGTCCCCCATCACCACCCCACTACACTTATGTGGGCCATCACCATCTGTAGCTGCAGTAACTCTCTTGCATACTTTCACAGTGCCTCCTTCCCTGATTATTCTGCATTCTTTCTTCCTTCTTCATGGCCTTCAGAAAGAAGAGTGAACCTTTTGGCTTCTAAAAATACAAAACTATTTTTATTTACGTCTTTGACTAATAATATTACTTTCCTTGGACTTTCTTTGAGCTCTAAACTAAATGAAGTTTAGTGTCCTGAATCTTGTATAATCTCACTGTCTCTTCAAGCCTTCATGATCCGTTTTCAATGAACCAATATGAACATTCTTCAAGGGTCACAAATGCTTATCCATATATCCCAGTTTATTGTAATGTATATCTAATACACATCTGAAAAAATAAACAAATTTACTGGCTAAATAATTTAGTAGACCTATTATCTTCTCTCCTTTCTGTGGAAAAAAAAAGTTTATGGAGATGGAGTAACCTAAATAACTTCTCCAAAGTCAGAGAGCTAATATATATATATGGAAAATTCTAGAATATTTTACTTGTCTGCAAAGCTGTATTAAAAGTGCAAGGACTCAAATTCCAATGCTTTTTGCTACTGAGTTTCTCTTACTTCCCCCTTCATAAAAGCTATGTCTCAGCTCCCCAAAAGGCAAGAATAATAGACGAACAGGGTTTTTGTTAGATAAAATAAGCAAGCAGCATACCAGCACAGAGTTTATAATAAACATTTGTTATTATTCTCATTATTACCTCCTTACCTGCTTCTAGGAAAGCAAATATGGGAAGCAAAGATATAGACCTCCTGGGATACCATGAATGAAATTCAAAGTTCATCAGAATTTAATAGAACACAGAGTAATTTCCTAGTAATATGAAAGACAAGCAAAGTTGTATCATGAAATCTTATACACATTAGAGAATTTTTCCTTGACATTTATAGGAAATTACTGCAGAGAAATAATAATAATGTAGAGAATCCTCAGAGGTAATGGGTTATTTTATTATAACTTCACACCCATAGATGAACTGACAAAAACAAAATTATGCTACATTTACCTGGGCTGAACATCAATGGAGGCCAGTAGAATAAACTTTTATACTGAAGTCTCAAAGAAAACTACCTATGGCAGCCTTAAATTTTTTTTTTTTTTTTGGCATGCCTGTTTGTCTTTATTCTTGATACGTTTTTCTTAGAAGGCTAGAAAATAATATATTTTACTGCTAATGATTTTTAACAATAGTCTCTTTTTTAAATTAAGGGTGTGTGTGTGTGTGTGTGTGTGTGTGTGTGTGTGTACACATAAATACACCAACCAACAACATATGATACATTAAACATATTTAATGAGCCTAATTTTCCTTCTGATTTAATACAGCTCAATAAATGGAAACTGTGCAGTCAGAATAATGAAAAGAGGACATGATTTATCTCATTCTGTTGGTGTCCTTCCTATGTTCTTTTGTACTGTGATTGCACTGTTGGATAATATTATTTTGTTCCCAAGGAAATATGTCCTTTTGATTAGGTTGTAGATATTCTCTCATTTGTCACTGTTATATCACTTATGCCATGTAGCAGCAGGAACTCTTGATTATTTAATTGCATGTAAGAACTCATTAAATCCCACTATCAATCTCGGGACATATGGTAAACATCACCCAATAGTGTGAGAGGTTGTAGCAGTGATCTGTCACTAAGGAGAACCTGTTTTCAGCAACACAGACATGGTTTAGTTTTCTGATCATGATTATTTTTTAATTGATATTGATTTACAAGTGAGGGGGTCATTCAGGCATCTTAATACACACTTTAAAGTTAATAATATAATGATTTGTAATTTTATTAGAGACATACTCAAATGAATCTCTTCTTCTTTATACCTGATTTTCTCCTGTAGTAATTGAGTTTATGCTTTTGTGAATGGTACACAACATATTTTGAATTCTATATTTTTCTTTTGCTAAGATTCAGACAGTACATCTTAATTAATAAAATTTACAAATCAATACTAATAACTGCCCATTAATAGGTATGAGGATCAGTATCATCATATACTATTTCTGAAATGTCCCTTTTAAGATGGCTACTTTTCATAAGGGTCAAATCTTAAAATTTAAACTCTTATATATTTTATTAAGTGAGCATGCTTTTATAAATGAAGACTTATAAAATAAGTTTAGAATTATTTAGCTCTGCATTGATTCAAGTCTGTAATGTGGATGTCATTAGCCACTTGGTGTAAAGGTTAATTAACAATAAAGTTTTATTATACTAGTCTGTTACTTAGAAAATCATGTGTATTGTGATTAACAATAGGAAACCAAGTGCATTAAAAATAAAACCCCAGTCTCGTTCTTCAGCTGTAGTAATGAGCATTTAAGCCATTAGAAAAATCGTACTTCTACATGCCTTCAGTACAACATCCTGAGACCGTGTGTACATAGAGAATAATTAGTTTGGATTCTGAGAACTTCTCTAAGCTCTTTCAGCAAATGTATGTAAATATTACGTAGATCTCAGAAACAATGTAGTGAGATTTCTCAGGCTTCTCACAAGGAATAGAAAACTTAATGGTCCATTCTTCAACTCAGCATTCTAGCAAAGAACCAACTAGGCAAGTAGAGTGGAAACGAATTACAAAAGCTTGAAGGTAATTATTTTAGTTTTGAAAATATTTTTAGAGTAGTGAGTCCCAAACTTCAAATATACTATCAGAATAACCTGTAAACATCTCTCTTTTTCTGAAATAGAAGTGTTCTTATTAAATGTTGGTTGGCTTAAACTGTGGGGAGATTACATAAACAGCATTGCCTTGCGAGGAGAATTACTAATTTTATTACCTTGCGAGAACAGTTATTATTTTTAACGTCTATGTTTAGCCATTTAGTGATCATTTATTAACAATATTTCACTCATTCTCTCTTAATTTTATGTGGAAAGTGTTTATTGTGTTAGGCTCGATGATAAGCAGAGCTTATATGGACAGCATTGTTGAACACATTGCCTATGCTCTATCTCGTATTTGGTACTATAAATGTATATGAAAAAAATTACAATTATTAGTCCAGTTTTACCAAAAAAAGGAAACTGTGGTCTAGTAAAATTAAGAAACTTTTTTTAAACAATGAATAAACAAACAATATCCAGACAGATAAACTGTAGAAACTAAAACCACATGACTCTGACTCCTCAGTCTTCACTCCCCATTCCTCTCCCCAAAGCTGATAAATGTGGAGTCCTTGTTTTGACGATATTCTCTTCATCTCATAGCTAATTGGCTATGGTCATGTCATCAGATCATCCTCCACATGAGGCTGGAAGTAGACACTTGGAGCATTTCAAACCACAAATAGTACATACACACCTGTATTTATCAGGTAGACTTTATACACATAAATAGACATATTATGAAGTGGCCAAAAAAATAAGGTTGCTTGAAAAAATACAAATGGCAATTTTCTTTCACTTCTACTGTAACTTTAGAAATCTTGATTATACCTACAGACCATTTTTTGAAACTATAGAAGAATTGTTACCCTCGAGATTATTCTATCTTAGTCAGATCTTGTTAGTGAAATGTGTCCAAACAGACAGTTAAATTTGATGGCTTCCTATTTGTCTTCTTACTGTTACAGAAGATGAGGATGCTAGGTTTTTGTCTTTGGGGAATTAAGCTTGTGTTCCACTTCCTCTCCATTTGTATTCATCTGCCCATGCATGATCCTATCAGTGCCACTAGAAAGGACAATACTATCTCTCTGATAAGCATTGTCTCTTTTCTGGCACATATGCTTACCCATTTTGTGCTTCCAAGACCTTTCCACTTACCACAAAAATGCCACTTAAAATTCTACTATAATTTACATCTTTGTATCTCTGTTTCTTCCGCAGATGCAGAACTCCTTAAGAATACAGTTTTGTTTTGGTTTTAAAATATTTTATATATTCCAGCATATGTAAATAGAATGATGAAAACAAACAAAATACCCTGAGGCTATGGATTTAAATCAGGGAAAGGGTGTATACTATGAGTGGGCCTGGGGAGAGCAAAGAAAAAATGATATTTATATTTTAATTACACAAAGAAAAGTTATTTTACAAAATACATGATATCCAAGTTTACATAGCATATTTTATAAGTTCTAGTGTTCTTTAACTGAATAAACTGACCAATGTCACACTTTAGTTTATGTTTGTGTTCCATTTTCCCCTTTATTTCTTTTCTCCATTTTTCAGTTCACATGTTTGATTCTCACTACCCTGTCTTTATGTTGCCAAACAGTACATGAATTAAAAAGGCAATATGCAATATTCATTAAATTGAATGAAAACTATGTTCTTCTTATTAATCAGAATATTGAATATGTCAAATTCTAGGTGAAATATTTCAGTGCATTATGAATATTGACCATAATGCCTGATTATAAAGTTTATTGTTCAGTGTTTGAGATTATTTTGTACCAGCAACACAGAACAATAGAATTGATGGAGTAAATGATAAGCTTACTAGAATTAAATGATAGATCCCAATACATCTAAGTGGGGTTTTTCTATCTGGAATAAATTTATGATTTACAGTATTATGTAACAATGCTACCATATGGAACTGATGAGAAGGACAGAAAGACACAAAGTCCTGTATGTGTAGCACAGTTACTCTGGGATGCACTTGTCCTTTTGTGATTGATTTAGACATTTTCACTAATAGATTCAGAGATAATTGCCAGATAAACAGCTGTGCTATCCCTATAACAGGAGAGGAAATGAGTAAGGGATATTAAATGAGGATAAATGTTTCTCAGGTGCATTAATCTGGAAAATGGGGCTCATTGTAAGACATTCTGTCTTCCTTGGTATTTGGATTTGAAAATTGGAGTATTAAGATACAAGGACATGATAGGGCACCACGAGAAGTCACAAAATCAAGTGAATATAATAGCATGCATTTTTTTGAGTGAAAATTCTTGCCTTTTAATTATTTAGTTTTGTACTAAAGCTTGATTTACACAGAGAAAAACCCTTAAAATATGGTTTCTACATGTATACAAATCCCGAACGAAAACAATTAATTTCAGTGAAAAGAATATAGTAAAAGTAACCTCAAAGATAAAAGAAATAATTAAAATAAGAATATGAAAGCTAGAAGATGCATGATATTTTTACAATGAAATTCAAACATCTGAGACAACTGCATAAGGTCACAGGCAACGGCAAAACAGGTAGCTTGTAATGTAACTTTCACAAAGCAAACCGTGATCTAGACATCCTGTTTTAAAATATGGAGGAGGCAATCAATCAGTGGCATTAAATTTGCTCAATTTGATTTAGTGCCAAATGTAAATAGACAATTGAATCCAGTAGCTGTGTTAATAGGTTAAGTAATAACTGATATCCTCTGGCAACATCTGTGTCAAATTGCTCCCCTGTTGGCTCTGCTCGCTTCACTTTTCAGGAAAATAAACATTGAACTTCAAACTTAGAGGATTCATGGGAGTGTTTGGAGAGAAGAAAGGGAGGGGGAAAATATATAATCTAAAAAAAAAAATAAAAACAAAACTAAAAATAAAAAAAATAATTTTTGTTTGTGGAAACTATTGGATAAGATCTTTGTAGACTTAGTGTTGAGAACTACAATATTGTAGTTTTATGACTATAAGCTGTGGTTAGCAGGATTGACTGTAACCAATGACAATTTAAAACACCCAAAAGCCTGATGGTTTTCGTGTTCATAATGCTGTAGAAAATTACCAGAAACCTACTAAAACAACTCAGACTGTAGAAGCTGATAAAAACAGATAGAGAGATTTAGAGAAATCTCTCAACAGTTAGGAGCAATTGTTGCCTTTTCAGAGATGATGGACTCTGTTCCCAGCAACAGTTCAAAGCATTTGCTGCTCTCACAGAAGAGATGGGTTCAGTCCCAGCACCTATATTCTGGTTGACAACAATCCATATATTCAGCTCAAGAAGATATGTCACCTTCTTTTGTCCCTCCTGGACACCAGGCATACACATGGGGCACATACATATTATGTAAGCAAAACACTAATGCACATAAAGTAAAATACATTTTAAAAAGGAATTAATCAGTTGCTTCCATAAAGGTAATAGACTGTCCTTTTATTAATTAAAAGTACATGTTAAATATTGTGATATGATAGATAGTTTGGCTGCATAGGTTAATCCCCTCAGATCTTTACTTTGAGCTATTGGCATTGATAAATTATGCACTGTGACATTTAATATTTCTTATAGACAGTCTTAAAGAGCGATGTACCTGCAGCTGTGCCTCTGGGATTCATGTATTGGGTTAGTCTGGCTGTAGTTTACTGTGAAACACTCCTAAGAAGGCTGGACTGTTCCTCAAATAAGTGCATCTCCTGTAGACTGTGACATGACTTGTGTATAAGAGTAGCTCTGCTAAAACATAACCATCGGGAGCACCAGAGAATACAAACTGCGTCTGCTATGCAGACACATGGCTAAGGCTCCTTGCCACAGTCACTTTGAACATCCCATGTGCACATTATGGAAGCACACATCTGTAAATGTTAGGATAATATTTTTACACCATTCATTAAATTTCATGTATGTCATAGGAACAGTACAAAAGTTGTTCTTGTAGATTTTTTCTAAAAACTCTGACCTATTTTATTCCTAAAATCATGTTTTTTCCATTAAATTTAAATGATTTCTGTAGGTGAGGTGAGGGGACCTAGGTGGATTTTAAATGTCCATCTCACAAATAATAAGGACTTTGCTTCAGACACCTTGTACATGCACATGACTCATCTGGAAAACAAGAAACACACAATAAAGGTTGACACTAAAAACACGTGGGTAAAGACTGAGAATGGCATCACACAAATGTGAAGCCTTTAAAATTGTAGAATAGCTTCCACCTTTGACACTGTACATTCACCAGTACCTGAAGACACAGTGTAAAGTGTCTGTCTATTGATAACAAAACAAGACTGTGAGAGTTTAACCGGTTCACTTATACTTATAGGTAGCAACTTAGCAACCTCTAAATAAGATGAAAGATACTTTAAATGAGATGAAAAAATTGCAATGAATTTTAAGTGTGTGTAAAAATCTTAAATATCCTCTTGTACTAAAATACATGAATGCATGCTCTTTGTAATCATATGAATTTTTCTATCCCAGGGCAAAAGGCAGTGATGTCTACAACAGTGGTTCAACTCTGGCCACCTAAAACCCACAGAAAGACACTAATTTTATAAAGATATGAGGATGCATGCACATGCAGTTTTGGAAAATGATAGAAGTGATTTCAGCTGTGCAATTTTCCTACTTACTATATTACTGATCTCAGGAAATGCAAGTGAAAACCACGAGGAGGCATCACCTCATACAAGTAAAAGTCGCCATTATCAAAAAGACAAGACAGCCAGTGCTGACAGGATGTGGAGAAGGGAAGCCTTGTATGTTTTCAGTGGCAGAGTCTTCATATGACACAACAATTTCATTACTTCATACATGGCCATAAGTATTGAGACATTTATGCTCACTTGTTTACTGTGCATTGTTTACAATCACTAAGAAGTGAAAAATAAACTATTCAATCAACTAACCAATGCATAATGATGTGATCCACAAAACTAGTGTAAACTATTTGCCCATAAAAAGAAGGAGGCAGTGGCATTGGCAAAGACAGGGTACAATTAGAATCATTATCATGTAAAACTCGGCGTGGAAAGACAAGTGCTTCATAGTCACATTCACATGTAGAAGGGTGAAAGTACTGGGCTCATACTACTTCAGAGTAATAAGTTTGACAGAGGTGGAGAAGTAGCCTGAAGGGAGGGAGAGGTAGATAGGAAGGAAAGAATCATCAAAGGTTATTAAGCTATACTTAGATTAAGAATCTTTGGTATGCTGTTGTAAAGGAGGGTGATTTAAAATGACAGCAATGTTTTGTATACAAAGAGGTTGGAGAAAGGATTGTTGAATGTTATTAGTCTGAAGAAATGATAGACTTTTGAAGGGATACATTAGCCTGACTTAAGCATTATAATATGAGTACCTTTATCAACATATCACATTATTTCATAAAACAGAATTTTGGTTTTCTTCATTAGTTCAAACCTATTTAAAAAGTTGATATGGCTCATAGTCCTAGCAAACAATAAGAAGTCTATCTCAACACATACAAATACCCATTGACAAATCAATCAATTAGGCAGTATTACATCTGTAATGGAATACTACTCAGAGATAAGGCAGAACCAACTTTAGATTCATACACAAGTATTAAAACAAACATGATTATTTTAAGAATGCTTCCCCCAAGGAAAATGCACACTTTGTGATTTCATTTATATAAATGAGAAAATAAAAATGTATCCATGACAGACTGCATATCAGTAGTCAGGGACAAAGGAAAGTCAGAGGTTGAGAACAGGGCAGGCCAGCTTGCAAATGAACAGTAGCAAGGGTAATGGATTTGTTCTTTTACTTGGCTTTGGTGTGTTATGATTTTTACATTAATCAATTTGCATGTGTTTATGTATGTTGTGGTATGCATGTGCTCTGTACGCATGAGGACATGGTAGTTTGTATGTGTGTGGTATAAGCATGTACTTATTATTATGGGGTATATGTGCATGTTGCTGTCTGTCTGGCAGTAAATACTCTTAGTAAGAGTGCAGGAAGCTTGTCAAATGAAACTCTGTGTTACAGTAGAAATCACAGAGCTTTGTGCTCCCATGATCAGTTCCATGTTTAAATAATAACTTTATCATTGGTATCTATTATTTTTTTATTTACTTTTATTTTATTTATGTGTATCTGTGTGTAAATCTATATGTGTGTGTTTGCCTGCCTGAGGGGTCTGGAACAGACAGTAAGATGCTTTGAAACTGGAACTAGGGAGAGGGATAAGTGGTCTAATATGGTTGCTTGGAACCAAGCTCAGATTCTCTGGCAGAGTAGCAAGCCCCATTAACCCCAGAGCCATCTCCCCACTCCCATCACCCAATGCACCAAACTCCCTTTATTTTTCTTTTATTTCCCTCCCTCTGCCATTGCATTGTATCCTGTCCAGTGTAAGCACTAGACAGTTGAGAAGAAAAATCTTGTTCTGTTTAAGAATGTAACATACTATAATAATAACTATTTTTTTCAAAATGCTTTTCAAAGACCATGAAACCTTCCAAAATTAAACTGGGTTACATGTATTTTGTATAATATTTAACTTGTGAGGTGAACATGTTTAGTAAATTGCTTTCAATATCAGTTCTATGTTTGTTTGTTTTTTTATAAAGTGATTCCTTGAAGCAACCTAAACAATCTCATGATTTGGGGGTGTTTTCTGAACTCTTATAGCTACCTTCACCCCACCCCACAAACCAGAATGCTTAAATTAGAACATTGCCTTATTTTTTCTTCTCTCTCTTTCCTTGCCTTCCTCTTCTCTTCTCCTCTCCTCTCCTCTCCTCTCCTCTCCTCTCCTCTCCTCTCCTCTCCTCTCCTCTCCTCTCCTCTCCTCTCCTCCCCTCCCCTCCCCTCCCCTCCCCTCCCCTCCCCTCC